>LR749998.1:876274-922441 GCA_902729485.2 Mus minutoides
GATGTCTAGTTGGGGTGTTGAGCCCACTTATATAATAAGTTTGTTTAAACTTCTTTTACACACACCAACACACACCCCTACACACACACATCCAGACACAAACACATTCACATACACACAAGAAGCTTCTACAGCATTACATTTTGATATGGCTATCTACTACTATGTTAAATTATAACAGACAGTTTTGTTCTAATTTGGATACAACGACTGAATTCATCAAGACATAGGAACTTATTTCTACATTATCTGAGCATCGAAAGTGAACATTGTCATTATGGTACATTGCAAGAACATACCTTACATTGCAAGAACATTAAATATGACCATCACAGCCCTCCCCAGATGCTCTTCAAATGTCACATTCCTTTAACTCCCTATTGCCATATATAGATACACATTATTCATCTGTTTACTAAGCATTGTTACATTGTTTCACACCCAGCCTCTCAGAAGCCAACATATCATAAAATCAAGAACAGACATAAAATGGTGGCATTTCCTCAGCAAGCCCTCCAGGCACAACCACCAGCCGTCTGTTATTAATTCCACTTGGAACATAGGTACAAGCAAAGTATATTGTTGCGGTATCAGGTATGCACTCTGGAACCAGTATGCAGAAGCTCAGATTCATGCACTCCTACTATACGACCTCAGGCAAATGATGTTGACCAGCTGAGCTCAGGTGGCTCCCCTATGAAGTGAAGTAATCGTTCCACCCACCTTAGGAGCTGGAGATGAAACAAACCAATGCTCATAAAAGCTGTAAATCAGTACCAGGGTACCATCACAGTTGCATATGCAAGATTTTTGCTCTCATGCAATCCCTGCTTTGTCCAAGAAATAATATATCTGTAAGTACAAGTTAGGATTTGCCTAATTAAATTGCTCCAATCTGAAGTGGTCTGGCTTCCCTGGAAACCCAGAATTGCTTGCTTATAATTTTGAGGTCTTCTACTTACAAAGTACATGTCATGAGCCTCCTGAATAGCAGATTAGGAATTTTACTGTTTGTTGTTACTGCTGCTACTTTATTTCTATTTATCTATTAATTTTCCTTGCTCAGCTTATATAAATGTTTTTATTATTATCTGATGAAATAACTTTAGTTAGGAATGTGTTTAAATGAGTCTTCAGTCCGTTATTAGCTTACCCTTCATATTTTCCTTAAAATAGTAATTACTATTTATCTAGAACACTTATTGAGATATAGTTTTATTTTTATTTACTTGTTTTTATTAAAAAATTTAAACAGCATTTTCTGAAACATTTTTTAAAATGATATTTTTGTATATGAATATTTTACCTGTATGTATGTCCATGTACCAAATATGTGTGTGCATGGTGCTCATGGAGATGAGTAGAGGATGTTTTCTTGGTCTCCTAGAACTGGAGATAATATGGGTGATTATGAGTGATTATGTAGGTGGTGGGAACCAAACTGGGGTCCTCTGGAAGAGCAGCCAGTGCTTTTGAACCAGTCATTGGGCTGGTACCTGGGACAAAAATGTAAAGATGTAATCATCAGGGAAATGCAAATCAAAACAACCCTGAGGTTCTACCTCACACCAGTCAGAATGGCTAGAATCAAAAATTCAGGTGATAGCAGATGCTGGCAAGGATGTGGAGAAAGAGGAACACTCCTCCATTGTTGGTGGGATTGCAAGCTTGTACAACCACTCTGGAAATTAGTCTGGCGGCCTCAGAAAATTGGACATAGTACTACCAGTAGATCCAGCAATACCACTCCCGGGCATATACCCAGAAGATGTTCCAACTGGTAATAAGGACACATGCTCCACTATGTTCATAGCAGCCTTATTTATAATAGCCAGAAACTGGAAAGAACCCAGATGTCCCTCAACAGAGGAATGGATACAGAAAATGTGGAACATTTACACAATGGAGTACTACTCAGCAATTAAAAACAATAAATTTATGAAATTCTTAGACAAATGGATGTATCTGGAGGATATCATCCTGTGTGAGGTAGCCCAATCACAAAAGAAGTCACTTTAAATGATCTTACTGATAAGTGGATATTAGCCCAGAAACCTAGAATACCCAAGATACAACTTCCAAAACATAAGAAAATCAAGAAGGAAAACCAATGCATGGATACTTCATTCCCTAGAATAGGGAATAAAATATCCATGGAAGGAGTTGCAGAGACAAAGTTTGGAGCTAAGACGAAAGGATGGACCATTTAGAGACTGCCCCACAAGGGGTCCATCCCATAATCAGCCACCAAACGCAGACACTACTGCATATGCCAGGAAGATTTTGCTGAAGGGACCCTGATATAGCTGTCTCCTGTGAGGCTTTGCCAGTGCCTGGCAAATACAGAAGTGGATGCTCACAGTCATCTATAGGATGGAACACAGGGCCCCCAATATAGGAGCTAGAGGAAGTACCCAAGAGCTGAAGGGTTCTGTAACCCTACAACAATATGAACTAATTAGTACCCCCAGAGCTCATGTCTCTAGCTGCATATGTAGCAGAAGATGGCTTAGTTGGCCATCATTGGGAAGAGAGGCCCCTTGGTCTAGCAAACTTTATGTGCCCCTGTATAGGGGAATGCCAGGGCCAAGAAGTAGGAGTGGGTGGGTAGGGGAGCAGGGCAGGGGGGGGGAGTGTATAGGGGACTTTTGGGATAGCATTTGAAATGTAAATGAAGAAAATATCTAATAAAAATAAATAAATAAATAATGTAAAGACGTGCTTGATTGCTCACTAAATCTCAGAGTGACATCATTTCCTTGTTTAGGAACACCTTTCAGGTTGTACTTTAAATGGATACATGAGCAACTTTACTTGGTCGTTTTATGATCTTAGTGGACCCGGGGCTAGCCATTAACTTGAAGTTTAAAGATAGTGAGGGCGAGTGAAAAGAAGAAGGGGAAGAAAAAAAAAAAACAGGGAAAGCTGAAGGCAGGAAACAAAATAAAAAGAAAGGGGGACAGAAGGAAAGAGAAGGAAAGAGAAAGTAAAGTAAAATTGGAAAGGGAAAAAGCAGAAAAGATAAGAAAATTAAGTGCTTGGAGTTGGAGCAATATTATCTGCATGACCCAGCTCTGTCTTTCAAAACAAGTGAATGTTGGTCCGGGAGTCTGTCTGCCAGTACCAGATAATAATACTGTGACTAGTATTATTGGGCACAGTACACAGTGGGGAGGTTTTCCAGCAGCTGCCTCCTGAATGTGAACTTTTACATTTTGACTTAAAGCCTTGAGTTTCCCCTCGTGTGCATCTCGGTTCCATCTGAGGGTTCTGACTTGATGTTTATCCACTGTAAGCTCTACTGTAATTGTGTTCTGTCCTGATTTAAAAAACCTTTGGTAATTTCACCATTTTAATGTTTGAAAATTGGTCTAACAATGTTTATATGCCCCAGTACAGGGGAATGTCAGGGCCAAGTAGTGGGAGTGGGTGGGTAGGGGAGCAGGGCGGCGGGGGGGGGGGGGGGGGTATAGGGGACTTATGGGATAACACTTGAAATGTAAATGAAGAAATTATTTAATAATAAATAAAAAGGAGAAATAGTTAAAGGAATATAAAGAAGCAAGATTGGATGGACACTGAATAGTAGTTCATATCTATATGAAGAAGAAAGGGCAATGGTAATTACACAGGTAAATAAAATGAGAGTGTATGGTGACTTGAATATGCTCTGTCCAAGGAGTGGCACCATTAGGGGTTGTGGCCTTGTTGGAGGAGGTGTGTCACTGTGGGAGCGAGCCTTGAGACCCTCCTCCTAGCTGAAGACAGTCTTCTTCTGTTTGTTTTCTGAACAAGATGTAGACATCTCAGTTCCTCTAGCATCATGCCTGCCGAGATACTGCCATGCTTCCACCATGATGATAATGGACTGAGTTGCCTTGGTTATGGTGTCTCTTCACAACAATGGAAACCTTAACTAAGATAGAGTGTAAATTTTCCTCTATGTAAATTAAAGAACAGTTCACTAAAGGTGTGACTATAAAAAAAAAAAAAAGAAAAAAGAAAAGAAAATTCAACTCTCTGTGTGCTTGAAGGAAATGCTTAAAGAATTCAGAGTAAAAGTCCAGTGATCTCTGTCTGATTTTCCTTTTACAACCAAGGGCACACAACTTATCACTAGGTAAGAAACACCCAGTCCCTATTGATCATGGGTTAGAAAGAGACTATTTACATGCACAAGACAGAATAAGATCTAAAGGGTAATTATTGTGAGGGAGTTTTCATTTTAGTATTGCTTCCCAACTGATGGGCTTTTCTCTTTCCTTCTCTCTGCCTCTGCTCCCTGGGCCACTTTTTCTCAGAATGTAGAGAGAAATGACCAGTGACCAATGGCTTGTCTCATGGCGAAATGGCAGGTTATGGGACAATGTAGCTTCTGTTTGTTTCTTGATTTGCTACAGGCTGTTCCAGCTAAAGGGCTAAAAGAATTCAATGTGGAGCACATTTGGATAAAGTCCTCTGCCCTGGTCACCTGCATTTGCAGAATCTGCTGATTTGACAATGTGCATAGCTAATTTATACTTTCCACATCTCCTTTGCATTTGCAGCATCCTAAAGAAGATAGCAAGTTCCAGCAGGTGAAAAAGCCAAGGACCACTGTGTAGCTGCCTTTTCTAAATGGAAAGATCCCCACTCACTCCTATAGCTGAATAGCTGGGGACTGATTTCATACTTATAATTGGTTATTTTACTCATAATATTATATTTTATAGAAATGGTACTGGGCCTTTGAAGTCCTTGTACAGATAATGGTTGCAAAAAGACTGCCTTGGCGAGGGGTTATGACCTTTCCCTGGAGGCTTTCCTCAGTCAAGGTGATCACCAGACACATATGCAGTCAGCTGGGAGACCTGAGAATTTATCCTTTTGTCTCTGATTCTCTACTCTCAAATATGGCTTTAATGATTATTGCCGTATTTACTATGCATGGATGGTAGGGAATCAGTGAAATGTCACTGTGTCTTGAAGTGCCTCAAAACATAAAATACAAAAAAGCCGCTGTCTGTCCTCTAAGCTCTTAATAAATGACACCTCTGATTTGGGCTGCTGGTGAGGCCCCAGTGCTTTACACAGAGGTTCTTCAGGATACAAAGTCTTTGGAGAGGTTTATGAAAGCTGGCTGCATTGCTTTCTCTATTAGGTTCTGTGAGAGACTCTCTGTAAAAGCTCAAACATGGGCTGCTCACGTGGTATTAGACAACCTATGGGTGGAACCTTTAGAAGGTTAACTGTGGTTGTTAGTAGGGCTATGTTACATACCAAGTAAGGTAAACAGTTTCCAAAAAATTCTTAATTCCATTCCTTTGTATTCATGCCCTAATGTAGTTCTCCCTCCTTGAATATAGGCAGGGACTGCCCTTTGCTTCTCACCATCAGACTATAGCAATTTGCTTCTCACCATCAGACTATAGCAATTTGCTTCTCACCATCAGACTATAGCAAAGTGATGGCTTGTTTGTCACCTCTGCTATTTTGTTAAATTAGGTGGCACAATACTTGACTCATGATTATTTCAGTCTGTTGACCACCTTTCCTGCTGTGCTAGAATGCAGTAAGCTGTTGTTTAAGAAAGTCATAAGGGCAAGGAATTAAGAGTAATAATTTGTAAGTCGTCCCCAGAAAGGATGCCTTCTGGGAGCCAACAAGGAACTGAATTCTGCCAACTACTGCATGAGCCTTGTAGGAAGTCCTTCAGTAGTCAAACAGCAGATAAAAGCACAAACTTATCCCTACCCGATCATTCCATCAAATAGGGCCTGGCTAACTGTGCATAAAATGAGTATCAGAAATGGAAACACAAAGTATGAGTCTTTGAAGCATTTGAGTTCATGAAATAATGCAATAATAGATTATAGATACACTAGGTGCTGTAATAATAGTGATGATCTATTAATGGATACACTGGGTACTATAATGATATTGTTCATCTATTTTCTAAGGCATATCTTTCAGAGTTATCAGAAAGGACATTTTGTAACTAAGTGAATTATTTATGCCCAAGTTAATGATGTAAGATAAATGTACAGTTAAGTGAAAGTTTATAACATGCCACATACATTGATTGTAATATTCTAGTTGACTTAGATTCTACCAAGAGGTGGTATATTTGGTAACCAGGTGACCCAGGAAGAGTGTTTATTATTGAATGCAAAAGAAACAAAATTCCACAAAGCATGGCATAACTCACTTCATTGTGATTCAATTAATGGAGTTAGCTGGCCATTGGCTGATTCATCTTTGCCCAGTAAAGTCTTGTCCTTATTAATAATGGAATAAGTGGTTAGACATAAGTATGTGATTGAAGTGGAAGTTTCTGGATATGTCATGTGATGCAGATCACATGGAGTTTTGCTGAGGCAGGACCCATAGGAGAGCATGAAGTGTTTGGAGAGCTTATAAATAGAACTCAGTGGAGAGTGACGATTTGCCTGCATAGCTAGCTTTGAGATGCTTCGTTGGTGTCACATCTTTGCTGATTTCTTGTCACTGATAGAGGTCCAGCTCTTGGCATCACTGCTCATTCTGGTCACTTCTGCTGACTTGTGCTAGTTTGTTGGAGGCCTGGCTTATTCTGCTGGATGTGCTGATTTCTGGTTTGTATCCTGATACTATTGAACTGGACTGCTGGTATCCTGACAAGCAGAGATTAGTATCATCTCAAAGAGCTACTTCTAAACAGGTACACATCCCCTTGTTTTTATTGAACACCTGCTATATACCTGGAATATAAGAAATTAAATTTAAATAAATTAATTAAAATTAAATAAAATTTTAATTTTCTAAAATCTCTTCCTCTCCACTGGAGTGACAGATCAGAGCTTTCACAGATGGACTTTTACTTTCCTACCTTTTCTTGGTTCTTTAAAAATTAGGATTGTGGAGGTTTTTATCCAGAACAGCATACTATCTGGCAGTGAAAAGAACAAACTAATGATGCTACATGAAACCACCTGAACACATGTCAATGTCATCATCATAATGAATGAAGAAACCAGAAGAAAAGCACCATATTTACATCAGTCCCTTTATATAATAGTATGCAGTGTTTTATAATAGCAACTCTCTCTGAGAGTTGACATGGAAAGGCAGCTGGGCTTGACCTAGCTGATTCATAAAGTTTGGAAACTGATGGAAGCATCTGGTAGTTGCACAGATATTTACATACGTTAACATTTCTGAAATTGTACACTGTATATTTGTTGTCTCTTATGTGTCCATAATTATTTGACAAATTTATAAAGAATGCTTCCATATCACTTGTGGGATACTTGAGAAAAGTTATGAAGTCAATAGATATATAATCTCCATCTTATCTAATCTGTTATCATTTCTACAGTGAAATTTTATCAGACTGCAAGATGGGGGAAAAACTATGGTATCTTTTTGTCTACAACCACAGAAAAGGATAGATGGTTTGCTATGAACATATTGTGCGAAGCCATCACAAAGGCATGTCATCTTGGAGAAGTAAAGGCACCTTGTGGGCACTTAAAATATTCCTCATTATATTAAGAAATAAAGTGCCCCACCATCAGAGTTTGTCTGATGACTGCTTGAAGAAATGCATACGTAGTGATTTTGCAGGCTGTTTATAAGTTAATATCAGAATCTTTGCCATTATGCTATGACTAGGGACTCCTGGGAAGCAGCCTTACTTAAATCCTCTTGTCTTCTATTCAGGAACATCTTTCTCTGAAAATAGTTTTCCCCTGTGATTTGGATATCATAGATATGTGCTCATCAAGGAAGACTGTTATCATAAGCCAGGCAAAGAAAGAGTGGCCATTAGCAACACAGATACTCATCAATATATGTTAAATTGTATTTGCGTTTGTACCAAATGCAAATTGTGCTATGTATTTCTTTTCTTTGGATTGAACTTGCATGAAATGTTGTAGAAACCTTTCTGACTATATGGAACAATCCACTTGACCACTTGATTTGTGAGACTAATTGATCTGAATATCTGGGAAACAACTATTGTTAATTAGCTATGTAATTCAGAACCCCATCTTCTTCATTTCTTTCATGGTTTCTTTCTATCTTTCCCTTCTTTGTTATTAGACACTGTCTCAGGATTTCTTTCACCTCAGTTTACTGTAAAATTCTAGCTGCTGATCTTTGCTGTCACCAATGACTCTATTGATTTTTAGAGACTGCACAGGCAGGCTAGCCTGGAATTGGTCATCTTCTTGCGTCAACTGCTCAGGTGCTCATAGGTAAATGGGTCGTAAATTCAAGATGCTTAAACTTTTCACCTTTCCTTGTTCTGTATTTGATAAAGTGGTACCTAGTCCAGTTTCTCATGTTGAACCTTTTTCTGTCTGGGTCTGATGGGCAAAGGCCCAGCAATGATCCAGAGTGTTATCTGACTAGCAGAATAGCCGGTATCTTCATTAGAGCAGTCATAGTTGCTTGTCAGAGAACCTCAAGTTTGAGCCTGCTGACTGCTTGGTCTTGGCTAACCAATTAGTCTACTCCTCCACGAGGGAAGACTACTTCTTTTGACATCTTTACTTGACTTCGATAGCTCTTTGTCTCTGGGTGGGGCCTCCTGAGATTTTCCCTTTCAGGTTAACATGTCTTGGTGTTGTATTTATTCAGGTCCTGCTCAGGCAGCTATACTGTTGCGGATTCATAGGCAAGCTTACTTGTTATTTGTAAGAGACAATTTCACAGCAGATGTCTTACTCTTCTGGCTTTTACAGTCCTTCTGCCTAGTCTTTCACAATGGCCCTTAGGCCTTAAGTGGAGGAGTTGTGTTGTGGGTGTATCCACTGAGACTGGGCATTCTGGGTTTGGTTATTCTCTGTATTTGACCAGTTGTCATTTTCTGGTTTACTATTACCAAAGCTTCTTTTCGTGTACCAACAATTTCAACCTCTTTTGGTTTTTCGAGACAGGGTTTCTCTGTATAGCCCTGGCTGTCCTGGAACTTACTTTGTAGACCAGGCTGGCCTTGAACTCAGAAATCCACCTGTCTTTGCCTCCTGAGTGCTGGAATTAAAAGCGTGTGCCACCACTGCCCGGCTATCAAAAACATTTTAAAATTATATACCTGTTGGTATGTACTCTTAAAAAATTTTCCTAAAAATATTTTTTGTATCAGTTATATCTGTGCTTCTATTTTTATTTTTGTGTATTTTCTTTCTTTATTCTCAATTATTAAATTCAAGTTTTGTTATGTTTTAAGGGTCTAGACAAACAAATTCTATACTTTCTACTTCCTATATAACCATAAAATTTATGTACTAAGATACTTTTCTTCTGACTAGGCATTTTTTGACATTTTTGATTATCTTATCATTAAAGATATTGCCAGGATATACCCATGTTTATTGGTCTCTTTTCATGGAAATTTAATAAAACTGTTGCCCAATAGAAGTTGATGGTATGATCGCATTGCTAAATTCATACTTTGGTCACAGGATGTTTCGAAATCAAGCTTGTACTGATCTAGAAACTTATAATTGATAGCTGGTTTTCATAGTTCTAGAAGGTGCTCTAGAAGAGTTCAGGGGAGGAAAAATCAATATTTATACTGGCTGTGAACTCTGTGAGCCAATAATGTCCAACCTGGCAACACATACCCACAGGCAATAGTGTGATGAATGTTACAGAAGCGACCAACTGGTTTTAGGTTGAATTTAAGACCTGAATTGAATACTATAGGAAACATGTTATTGTAAATCTTGCCAAGAATCTGTAGCTAGGGAGCTCACAGGCTCTACCAGTGAACCTAGCACTGTTACTTTGCTAAATGAACATGGTATCAAATTACCTCCTAGATATGCATCTCTGTAACCATAGCTTAGTACAGCTCCCAGTGCTCATCAAGGAAGCTTCTTTGTGCTGTGGACAAAAGTTAATATCGAGACTCCCAATTGGTCAAAATGCAGAGCATAAGTCTCTGTGGAATGCACAGCCACAGATGGGACATCTATATCACCCTTCCTCCCCTCATGGTTTAGGGGGCATCATGGAAGATGGAATGGAGAGTTATAAGGGCCAGAGGTTGAGGAGAACTTGGCTGAATCAGCAGGACTAGGCAGGACAGGACAGGGCAGGGCAGGACCAGTGTATCCATGTATTCTTAGTAGCTATGGTTACCTGCAAGGAAGCTGCACAAAATCAAGCCAGTTAACATCCCAGATTTGTTGGGGGAGGCACAATGCACTCCCCTGGCTAAGGAGCTGTTGGCAGCTGATGACTGCTGGAAACAGAGAGCCAGCTCTATTTAAGGATGTGGGTCCTGGTCGGAATACCAGTGGATGGTCCCATACCTCACATAGTCAGCGTGAATTGAATCAATGTGGGTTTTTGGGGGGCGGTAAGGGGGAGGGATATAAATTTTTGAGGAGTGATAGAGAAGAGAATCTGGGAGAATTTATAGGAAGTCAGCGTAGAGGTGTGAATATGAAGGAAATACATTGACTACATGTATAAAATTCTCAAAGAATAAATTTTAGAACATGATGTCTTCCTCCCTTTCTCCTCAATGGGTTACCTCATCCCCCACGTCAACAACCCGAACCAACCATTTTGAGACACAGTTTCCTTATAGAGTTGCCCTGGCTGAATTTGAACTCATTATCCTTTTGCCTTGACTCCTCAGTGCTAGGACTTCAGGGCTACCACACATGGCTTTACAAGGTGAAGGAGACGTTAATGCTTTTTTTTGCCATTTCTTAGACTTCAGGTCTGCCGGTGTTCCTGTTGAGAAACCCACTTAGGTTACTGGTGGATGGGCAGTCCTTTGTTGTTGTTGTGGTTTTGTTTTATGCCTAGACTCCTCTGAGAGCATCGGGTCTAGTGTGTGTCTAATTGACAGGCATTTCTCAGTGCTGACCCTAGGAAAGTTCTGGGGAACCTGAGATGACTTGGTACCCTACCTCTTTCCACCAACTCAGGCTTCAGCACGACGTGTCTGCATTTCTTTCCTAAGGTTTCCCTCGTATCAGTTTTAATTACCTTATTTCAAAAACGTCAACATACCGCTCCAGTTTTTCTAACCTCGGTGTTCTATTTATTTTTACTCTGTTACTCTTCAGCCTCCTTCTGTCCATTCATGTTTCCAGTAATACTTATTTTTCTGCCTTCCAGTTGCAATGCCTGCAGTTTTGTAAAAAAAATGTCATCTTATTTTCATAATAATATTCAGAGACACCCTCTGTTGGAATTCTAACCAATGCACTAATGCTATTGTAAAAAAAGAAAAAAAAAAAAAAAAAAAAAAAAAAAAAAAAAAAAAAACAAAACCCAGAAGTGGCATATTGTGCAGATTTGGGGAGGACTCAGCATACATATGAGGCATTTCTTTCTGTCAGGTCTCTCTGACACCTTGCACTTGTTAAGGACTGGATGATAAATTGTTCCCTTCCCAAAGGCAAGAGCTATGGGATTTCTTTGATTGCACCCCGTGTTTGCTCATGTGTCCTTCGTACTAATGGTAGAGAGTAGGTTTGGATGTGTGTCTCCTGAGCCTTGCTTGGTACTTTGCTCTGTTTCTTTTGGGACTCCAGAAGACATGTGACTCCAACATGTCTTCCTTTAGAGCCTTCCGGAGCCTCTGAAGCCTGAACTTCTTACAATTTTCGTTCCTGTCCTCCATTTTATGCTTTCCTTTCTACCTTACATCATTTTATGTCTTACCTGGGCTTCTGCACTACAGTTTCCTGGGAACCAGAAGCAAATGCAGGCATATTGTTTTGTAAGGCTTGTCCTAGTTTACTCTAGTCTAGCCAAGTACCAGCAACAATGTAACAATAACTGTAACAATATTGAACCTTGCTCAGAATTAGGCATTGCCGGAAACTTAGGTAGGCCACCACACATCCATTCCCCCATCACTCCTTGTTTTGTTAGTAATACTCTTTTATCTCTCAACTATAGACAAACAAAAATGAAGGACCAAATTCTTTTCCATCTTTCTCTTAGGTAATTTCTGGCTTACAGGCACAGAGGCACATCCTCTTTCCTTTCATCTTACCAGCTCCATCAGTGCCTTCCTTAGTAGCAATTTCATACATGTATATTTTGATATTTTGCCATCATCAGTATTTTAAAGAGTTGCCTCTATTATATCTGCTGATTTAATCATTTTAATGAGAAAAAAAAATCACGCTTATAAATTGGGACAATAAGAGCTTTATGTAGATCCAAATAATATGACCCTTTTATGGCAGATAATGGAAGTACTATCCATAAATAATAAAATTGGTTTATTGGGTAATATTATTGGCAAGGTTAAATGTAGTGTGGCTGTTGGGTGAAGTTTAAATGTGGCTATATTTCTTCATTTTTTTCTTAGCCTTCTCTCCCCTGAGTCAATGCGTTTCTCAAACATATTGCTTCCATAATTTTGCAGATTTCTGTGTTAACCTCAGAATATGAAGTTGTACGGGAATAAAAGATTATAGCAAACCTTTGAGAACAAATCCTAATTTGTGCTCTGCATTCTCTCCTCCTGAATTAGTCTTCACCATGGAGATTAAAATCCTCATGTTTACCATTGGGACTGAAACTGGAGAGCGTGCTTCCAGATCATGCAGGATGCTGCTTAAAGAATGGCAGAGGAAGAGGAAGGTGCTCAGGAGATTGGTATGGCTTGTGTGGCTTAAACAGAATGTGTTGAAAGCACAGAGTAAAAGCTATAGGAAGACTCTAATTAAGTGGAGAAATTCACTCTAGCACAGTTACTACTGAGGCAGGAATCTCATATCCACTCTCTCATCTCTATTCAAAACTATGAAGTCAAGAACACTGGCAAGGTGCTGTGGCCCCTGCTGGGACACATACCTAGGAGGCAGTGTGCACAGGAAAGCTTTCATTCCATTCTTCTGGGCGAGGATAGATGCAGCAGCCTTTGGTGTAGAACCTACTTCCTTTCTGAGTGGCCGTTCGGCTTTTCCTTCTTTAATTGTCTTCCATTTTAAAGGTCTTGATCTCACCAGGTCAAGTAACCATGTAGATCATATTGTCTTTATTTTCTGTACTTTTAAGTTTTCATTTAGATTATTTACTGTGTCTTTAATTTTCATCACTAAATCCAGAAAACATGATTCCCCCAGGAGATTTTAGCTTTGGAGCTTTTGATGATTTGGAGTGGGGTGCCCTTATCTTTCTTCCTAAATAGAAAACACATATTGCCTAGGACCTGAGTCAGATTCAGACACTTGTCTCGGGCTAACTCATGAGTGATATAGGGTATGCTAAATAAAACACGTTAAATAGAAGACCGTAGGATATTCTAGTTGAATGGTAAAATTCGGTCCAGCATGATCATTACCTTGGTAGGAATTTCATATCTACTCTCTCATCTCTAGTCAAATTACACACCCAGCCTTATCTCTTTCCTCTAATTACACCCCTCTTGACCTGTAAATGATGGGACTACCTGGTTGACCTTCAGAGAACTGGTTTTAAGATTCCCTCTAGTTGGCAAATCTAAGGCATTGAGCAGTTTTTTGTTTTTGTTTTTCTTTAAGCTCATGGAAGACAGGGTCAAGGTCTATACCCTTTGAGTTAAAACATATATAGACTAATATTAAACCAATCTGGCTTGTAAAAAATGGTTTAAGATTATATGTTAATTTGTTATTTATGTGGTGTGATTATATAGTGTGCTTTCACATGAAATAGAAGGCCATAATATAAAGGAATATACCTTAACTGCATAAACAATACATAACACATGTGTTACACACACACTTATATGCATATATATATATATATATATATATATATATATATATATATATATATACCATGCATGTATAACATTATACATATAATATATATTCTCCATTATTAGCCAAAAACAAGCAAAAAATTATGTCCAAACAAATATTTTCTTCATGTTCAGTAAAAAGCAGCTGACTAAACCTCATTCTTGAGATTCATCTTTCACTACACATTGGAAGGAGATGTACTTATTTTTAAAGGTTTCACAGAGTTTTTTTTTTTTTTTAACAATAATCCATAGTGTCTTTTGAGATTGATCTACTCTTTCTTTCTGTTCCCATAGGAACAGGCTATTGATTTTCTTTCATCATAGCTTTTCTTCACTATCCAACAGAGCTCTCCGAAGTTCCCTGAAGTGGCTTCTAGGAAAACAGGCTGTCACTGGAAGTGTGCTGCCTGTCCCCCACCCCCACCCCTTGTCCCCCTTACCTTGCCCCAGGCAAGTTACAGAGCAAAGAGAATGGAATGAGACCACCTAGAGGAGTGAAGTAGAACTAAGTCTCAGCCTTTCCTATTTGTCTGACTATCAAGATAAGAAACTCTGTCATAAGCAGTTCAGATGCCAGAAATTAAATCTGAGATGTAAATTCTCTTAAATTCCAAAGTACTAGAAAACTATGTGTTAATCTAAACCAGAGGGAACCACTTAAATAGAAACTGGATAGTTCTCAACTTTGGTTCTATGGGAAATTATTGATGATACATTTAAGCTACATAATTCTAGCAATGTAGATTCTTATTCAATTTGTTTTTATAAAACCTTGCATTAAGGGCCAAGCTGGGTTGGTATCTGAGTATGAAGGAAGGAAGGCTCATGGGAAGTAGATGCTCTCAATGAGGCAAATGGTGGCAAAACACTTTTTCCTACAGAAGTGCTCTTCCATGATAAACTAAAACCACAAAATGAACTGAACTTAATTTACTCTGCCCTGCCATAGCATTAATCAGACATATGTAAGGCATAATCCAGGTATGGAATGGTTATGATATTTACTCCATTTGTAAGCCACAAGATGAAGCCACAAGTTTGAATATGTTGGTTTGAAACAAGGAGTATGCAGACCTATCTTTTTTTTTTTAAGTGTATGATAGGAATAACAAGGATGCTAATAGGTTTAATAGTTTGAATTGTCTTAAATGACTTTGTAAGTATTTGTTGGTTGAGTCATAAGGGTGATAGAGGGATCTGTACCTTTGGAAGACTCAGGGCATTATTGTATGAGGAGTACCTGTCAATGACTAGAAAGGTTATTTGTTCAATGAATTAATTTCTATAAGGAGAAACATTACACAGTTCTGAAATGGGAGAGTAAATCTGTTATCCATCAGACCACACTAAAGAGGGAAACCATTTATTCAGTATTTTCTCCTTGTAAGCTCTGTTTACATGGATTAGTTCCCAAAGCCATATGGTTAAGGAGTGTTAGACACAATATGTGCTTGATTCAAGAAATTAGCTATAGATTATCGGAAATCTCAGGGCTGCCTTTGGGTAGAGTTGGGTTCAGACTGAGAGTGTCCAGCCTCGGCTTCTTTCCCATTCTTATTAAGTGAGCTATGGAGCATGTTAAAAACAAAACAAAAAGCCGGGCGTGGTGGCGCACGCTTTTAATCCCAGCACTTGGGAGGCAGAGGCAGAGGCAGAGGCAGGCGGATTTCTGAGTTCGAGGCCAGCCTGGTCTACAGAGTGAGTTCCAGGACAGCCAAGGCTATACAGAGAAACACTGTCTTGAAAAAACCAAACCAAACCAAACCAAACCAAACCAAACCAAAACAAAACAAAACAAAACCCAACCTGCTTTAAGTCAGAGAATAGGATTCTATTAACTTCTTTAAAGGCAGAAAGTCCAATAGATGTTTATTTGAAACTAAATAGGTGCAAACGTCTCTGTCTTAATATCTGTTCTCTCCAGCTTTTTATTGTATCATGTTTCTTTAGTTGATTTTTGCCTACTTTCAAAGCCCCACACTGCCTAGAATTGGCTTATAACTGTCTATAGATTTCGTAATTAAAATATTTTCCACAGACATAGCCCAAGCTGACTCACCATTCATCAGTTGACAGGTAAAGAAAACCTATCCTGACCCATACATAGAAGATGTTACCAGACATATACTAGGCAAGAACAGCCATGGGCCAGCCGGTAAGGAAAAGAGGCCCTGTAGACACTGTGAAATCTCTTCATGGGCAGTATTTTCAGATGTGAGAAAGCTCATGGCAGACCTTGAATCTCACTAGCTTTGAAGCCTCTGTTTGAAATCAGCTCAGGACCAGAGCCAAGGCAGGAGCTACCTAAGCCCTAGCACACTTTCCAGTATGATGGGGGCTTGTTAAAAGTTATGCCACCTGGAGTCCAAGTCACTTTTAGTTAGTTGTTCTTGGCAAGGAAAAAGTAAGTTCCAATTTTTTGTTTCTTTCTATTTGAGTGAGGAAAGTGGGCTAAGAAGATAAGTAGAAACTGGAAAGAACACCCCACCTCTTAATCAAAGAAGATATTTTCTGCTAGGATAAAACCTAGGATTCTAATGTTTTCAAGCGGTACAGTGGGATCTTCTTTCTTTCTCTGTCCCCTGACCCTCTTGAGAGAGGGACACTAACCTTCCTGTCCAAGCAATACCCATGATGCATTGAGCTGTTGAGCTGTGCTCTCAGGACACTTTCCCCTATGACCCTTTCTACTCAGCAAGAGATTTCTGTCATAAGCACAACCGTTACTGTGGAAGTCTCCATAAGGCTTCATGGCAAGATAATCCCTGTGAGTTTAGATTCTTCAGGGCACGGCATGACAGTGTGATGCTTCAAAGAGTTTTCCTCCATGTTATGATATCAGAGCACTTCCTTAACATTCATTTTGATGGTCTTAAAATGCCAGTGTAGCTCCTTTGCCACTGTTAGCTGCGTTTCCTAACTTCTCTTTAAATTTCATGGCTTGACCTCTAAAGCAGAGAGTGTAACATGGTCTGCGATAAACGTTCTCGAAGAGGAGTTGTAAGCAGTTCTCAGGTCCCTGCTGTAGTTCTCTCTCAGCTCACAAACGAGAGGAAGCTCTACACTCTTCAAAGAAAAAGTCAACTCTTGACATAGCAAGGTCAGAACCAGTAGGAAAGGAAGCATGCAATTGGTCCTGCCAAATCCAATGCAAATCAATGTAAGGAGACAGCCTTTCTGGTTGCTGTATTTTCTCTAGAGTGGACTTATGTTGTCAATGGCTGAAATCCATGAACCACAAAGATAAAATAATGCTAACCAGAGTGCGAAGTAAAGAAAACAAAGATGGCTCCACAATTAGTAGCACTAGTGCTAAGTAACAGCAGATGTGTCCGTGGGGAGGGAAGCATTCCTTGCAATCCGTCAGAAACCAAAGCATTCTGACACCACAAGCCACTGTGGTTACCGTGGGCTGGAAGGGTGATGGCAGAGCCCATTGGGTTAGAAAGGTGGGGATGCCGTTGAAGGTGTGCCGATCTTCTTGTGCCGCCCTTACCGGGCTGCACACTTGTGCTGAGTTAACAGAGAGATGCACACTGTGAAACCGGGTTCTGTAAAGACACGCACTGGCCATGAGTCATTAGTAAGCATGCGGAGCTAATTGGCAGAATACTCATAAAAGATTTTGAAGGGGGGTTAATTACAATTCATTACACCGTAAACTGTCCCCGGGCTATTGTTAAAAATGCAGGAGTTTCAGGGCCCATTATTTTATGATTCATTTTGCCATGTTGTGAAAAACAGACTCTAAATCAAACTACATTTATTATAGGTCAGACCACAAAATCTTTATTGGTTTTTCCAGCATTCCACCCTTGTTATATGAATTCATATGGACTGCACATTTCTGTCAATTGGCAAGAAAGCATGAAATAAAATTTATGATATTTTCTTACCTTATCCTCAGTGCAGCCTTAAAAATCACAAGATCTAATTGCTTCCCCGACTTCCTCGAGTTCATGAGAAAAAAAAAATAACTATTTTCAAATCAATCCCAAAGTTCTGATGACTGAAAGCAGCTACAGGGAAATGAAGTCTGTCTGTCTTCTGAAGGAAGCCCTTGAAAGAATGTTGTAAGAAGCACCCAGGTGAAATGTTCACTCCTCCCCCTCGCACATGGAATTCCTTTATATTATTTCCTTATATAGTTCGGAGTTCACTGGCTTCCAAAGCAGTAGTAATTTTGTCATTCCTACCTTTGAGGACATCATTTTAAAAAGCAAGTGAGCAAAATGAAGACAAACAATTCATTTTTTATTTCTTAACAAAAAGAGAAACAAATAAAGAAAAACACCCCCCCGCAAAAAAAAAAAACAACAAAAAAAACCAAACAACAACAACAAAAAAAAAACAACCCTGACATAATTGTCTGCCTTGGGTTATCATGGAGAGACTTGGTCAGAATCATGGAAGGTTTCCTAAGTAGCCACTCCACGCCCCTGAATGTCATTGTTTGTTGGCTGATGCATTCATTCATGTCGATTGTCACAGTCACCTGAACTATCTTGACACAACCAGCCTGCTGTACCCATTACTGGGGATGAACAAGGAGCGAAAGCCTAGGTCCACTTCCGGTTGCCAGAGTTCAGCAGCTCATCTGAACCTTATCTGAACTATCAAAAGATTTGACTCTGCAGAAACCCATGTTTGGGGAAAGGGTGGGAATGTGTGGTTCAAGGAAGGCTTCAGGGTGGAGTTGAGGGGGTGGGGGGGTTGTTGGAAATTGTGCAAGAGCTAGTTTCCTTGTGAGAGATCCTGTACTTCCTGATTCTGGCTGAGCCAAGAAATACCACAAAAGCCATTCTGGAAACTTCCAAGATCTCAGGAAGACCTTTCTATAAGCATTCTGCCACTTGTGCATACCTGGGTTTTGTCCAGGGCTAAAGGCAGATGCCCTGAGCAAGGAGAGTTTTACAGAAAGTACCTGGATACCCGAATGTTGTCAGTAGAAGTTTATCTCAAATAGTGTGAACTTTGGTTTGACCATGGTCAGTGCATTTTAACCACTTTAGTTTCAAACAGAAAGAGCAAGACGGAAGGCCAAATTAGAAATCAGTAATGCAGGGATAGATGTGAGGTTACTGAAGAAGCACTTGCTTCTCTTTCAGAGAACCTGGGTTCAGTTCCCAGCGCCCCATATAGGCTGGTTCACAACCATCTGCAACTCCAGTCCAGTCCCAGGGAATCTAACACCCTCTTCTCGTCTTTGTGGACTCCTGCACACATGTGGTACGTAGACATATTCCCAGACACATGAATTTATCTATATAATCAAATAAAGCTTCTAGAAAAAGAAGTAATGTGTGAACTTATTTAATAGGGGACTTTGGGATAGTCAAATTATTCATGACAGAGTCTGTACAGATGAGGACCCGAATGAGGACTGCAGAGCTGCCTGGGCAACAGGGTAGGAGAGAGCATGAGTCAAGGTAAGGAAGAGGTGAAAGGGGAACAGGGATTTGGAACCCATTCTAGCTGGATGCAGAGTGTCAAAAAGGAAGAGAAAGAATTGCTATCTGGGCAGGCGGGGCTGCTGGACAGAAAACACACACAGAGTCTTGTTGCTTTGAGCAGCAGCTGATAGTCATTGGAAGTTGGGAAGACCTGAAGTTGGTAGATGCAGTTTTAAAAGAAGTCACAACAGACTTGAAGTTTTGAAGTAAGCCAATGATCTAAAGAGACAAGCAGGAAGTGTTGAAGATAATGCAAGGGAAGACACTGGTGCTGTGGTTCTCAGCTCTCTGAATGCTGCCACCCTTTAATATAGTCTCTCATGCTGTATCAGGGTAGCAACCCACACGTTGAGAGCTGGGGCACTAGAACACGGTGTGTGTATAGAATGTCCTACAGCTTCCTCAGCCACTGTCACTGTCTTTGTGAGGAAACTTTTGCTAAAAGTGATTTTTTTTTAAGCAAAAATATAAAGTAAGGAGGGGAAGGGGAAGGGAGGCAGGGAGGGGGAGAGAGAGAGAGAGAAAGAGAGAGAGAGAAAAAGAGAGAGAGAATTTCTAATGGCTGGCCTGGAAGAAATCAAGAGTTCATTCAATGTGTCTCATTTAACAGCTGGGAGTGTGGTTCAGGGAGTGACAGTCAGAAGTTGCAAGTATGTAGATTCTTGAGCCATTGATAGCTGTTGTCTCCCAAACTCCTCCTCTGGAGCCCATGTTCTGCTGTAGTGAAGACAAAAAATGCTCAACCTGGTCTTTGGGCCCCTGCTCATAAACAAACAGTCTCACCTTTGGTCAAGAGACCATGGTTGGAGTTTAAGTAACATTGCCTGTAGATCAGCAGTTCTTAACCTTCCCAACGCTGTGGCCCTTTAGTGCAGCTCCTCATGCTGTGGTGACCCCCCAACAGCAACATTATTTTGTTGCTACTTCCCAACAGTAATCTTGCTGCTGTGATGAATTGTGATGGAAATATCTGATATACAGGATGTCTAATGAGCAACCTCTGTGAAGCAACCAATCAGAAGGCGTCCTGACAAGGAATTCTGCAGACCAAGGTTCTGATGGTCTGGAAAGAGGTGGTGTTGACTTGGGGTCTGGCAGATGATGCAGCCCATGCTAAATGAGAAGACAGGATTCCCAAGCACTGGGGCTGTGGAATTGTTTCTATTTTTGCCAACAACCAAGATGGCAAGGCTCTCTTCTCTACCTCCTTTTCTGTCCAAAGCCCCTCTATCTTAGCAGTATAGTTTTCCCCTCTACAAGCTCTTATTCTGACCATGAAGGCTTCAGCTACTACCCAAGCTTGTTCCCTGCTGGGAATGCCTCAGTTAAATGGTGCAGAGAAAGCTGTGGATTGCAGAGCCAAGCTCAGAGAGCAGCTGGCTCTCAACTTGTCACTGTGGAGAGCCAAGCAGAGCAGAGCAGAGCTTATGATTGCCCTGGCTTGTAGGGCTGGAGCCAGGCACCTGTCAAGTGCAGTCTCTCCAGATTCTCTGTGCCCCACTCTGTGGCATGCCTGCCCTGAGAATGCCAGTGGACTCCATGGCCTTCTTTCCTCTGTGCAGCCAGCTGCCAGCACTCCTCCTCCTCCTACTGTCTTCAGCAAATATTTTGATCACCAAGCAAATTCCTCTCTTTTTCCCCCTTCTTTCCTCTCCTTTCCACTCTGTTCCTCCTTCTCTCAGAGAGAAGAAACTGTGGCCTAAAAGAGAAAAGGAGAATAAGGAGAATGTCTCTAGTTTCTCCTAGAATGAGGCTTAAGAGGCAAGTGATCTTGAATGTGTGAAGGAGGGAAGAGATTTGAATATGTGCATTTCCCTATCATTTGGGTCCCCAGAGAACTTAACTTCTTCATCAGAAGCTAATAGGTTAGTGAACACTCTACAGATTCAGCTGTTGATATTCTGGCTCCAGATTGCCATAAGCACCTGGATATTGCTTACCCCCAAAGAAGAGTGAAGTCATGTCATTTGGAGGAAAATAGATAGAAAAAGGAGATCATCATGTTACAGGAAATAAAACACACTCAAAAAGGAAAGTAACCATGTTCTCTCATCAGTGGGATCTGGGGTGATGGGGTTCACAAAAAATAAAAGACGCACTATTAAAGAAGAACATGAGGACCCAAAGATTCATGGGGTGGGGGTAAGAAAGTAATGGGGGTGAATATAATTAAAAATTTATACACACACACATATATATATGTATGTGTGTGTGTGTGTGTGTGTGTGTGTGTGTGTGTATGTGTGTGTGTGTGTATGTGTGTGGAAAAACACCACAAAGGAAGCCATTACTAGGTATAATTAACATGTACTAATAAAGAAAGTAAATAAAAAGGATAGAACGTTGACAAAGTTATCTAATGAACTTAGTTCCCAGTCTACAAGCTATATTTATATTACCTGCCAATCCTTGAGCTCAAGGCATATGTTCATGTTTGGGAGTCAAAGGTCCTAAGTTCAAGTTAGACTCCATGAACTCAAACAAACCTCCATTAGAGTTTCTTCTTCTTCTTCTTCTTCTTCTTCTTCTTCTTCTTCTTCTTCTTCTTCTTCTTCTTCTTCTTCTTCTTCTTCTTCTCCTTCTCCTTCTCCTTCTCCTTCTCCTTCTCCTTCTCCTTCTCTTCCTCCTCCTCCTCCTCCTTCTCTTCCTCCTTCTTCTTAAGATTTTCTTTATTTTGTAAAAATACATTAGATATTTCTAAAAAGCCATGATTGTCATGGAGCTGGCCACAATTCTTGGGAGCACTTGCCTTCATCTAAGGCCTGTGGACCAAGCAAACCTGTTTTAAACCAGTTACTCTGTCCTTCCTGAAGGAAACACACAAGAACAAACAAACAAACAAACAAACAAACAAACACAGTGCCGCCCAGGGTCTGAGGCTTGTTTGCAAAGACCTGCAGTGTGATGCCAGCCACATTGCAGCCCAGCACATTCCTTTCTGCACCACAGAGAGCCTGAGTACATTTGCTGTTGTTCATCCCAACAGCCTGTTGTAACCACCTGCCCATTTAGAAATCATTGTTCCTCTCTGAATACCAGATCACAGTTCAGCATGTTCTCAGGGAAAATCAAACAAGGACTGCTGAGCTGAGCCTGGAATCCATGATTAAGGTGCCTGGCTAAGTAAAGGACTGTGTACTTTCCCAACTGGTCAGCTGTGCCCCGGATCTCCAAAGCAGGATGCCACATGACTCACGCTGACTTGGTCGCTGCTCTAATGCTGGCTTTACCGATGGATTTAGGGCTAAAGAGTACAGCTAAATCAGAAGTATCAGAAAGGGACTGTGGAGAGAAAGGAGAGTGAAGGGAATTTCCATTAGGGCTTTTCAGGAGCTCAAGCCCATTCTACCTTTGTCGATGACTGTGGTTTGCTGGGATCGAGATCAAAGGCATCACTGTGGGCAGAAGAGTCATGACAAACATGCTTCTGTGTCTGCAGAAGCCTAGCATTAGCCCCTCTCTTAGGCTGCTGTCTAGACTGCAAGTGGATGCTCATACTAGATCTGGCTGTGCTCGGGATAGTCAGGATGCTCCCTCTTGATGAGGGGAGGAAGGGACAAAACCCTTTTTGATCCCCCAAAAGGAAGCCCATGGATAAAAGCAGTAAGGTACAATATAGCTATTGCTCTGATCATTTCTGGGGAATGAGGAGTATTAGAATCACCAGAGGAGGTTCTTGAGAGCAAAGGAGTGTTGGGAAATGATCTAGTCACCTGGTTAGGCATCTCCTAGTCTCTGTCCTGAGAGTTTTGGAAAGCCACTCCTAAGCTCCTTAAAATGATGTGTACTTGTGGGTCTGAGACACTTAGAGACCCTATACTGATGTTGTCTGAGAGCAGCTAGTGAGGTTCTACTTTATGGGCTGTATGTGTTCTGTTTAATGACTTGAAGCTTCAGCTCAACCACAACGTTGGGAGGTGAGGGAGTAGTCCAACTTCCAGACTGCCTTGCATGATTGTTCATGAGCACTGCTTAATCTCTTTGAAAACACAAAATATAAAAAAAAAAAAAGGAGAAAGGTAGATGTTCAGGACACTCTGTCTCAGTCACTGGTCAGTTGCTGTAACAGAACATCATGTGCAAGACAACTTACAAAAGAAAGTGTTTAATTTGGAGCTTTACAGTTTCAGCAGTAGAGTCTATGGTAGTGGAGCAGAGGCCTCACAGCGGGAACATCAGAGGGCTCGTATTTTAATCTGAAAGTTAGAGGCAGAGGCAGAGAGACAAAGAAAAAGCGAGCGAGTGAGCGAGCGAGCAAGAGAGAGAGAGAGAGAGAGAGAGAGAGAGAGATAACTGAGAATGTCATGAGTCTTCTGAAACTTCAAAGCCTACCCCCCCTCCAGTGACATACCTCCTCCAAGAAGGCCACACCTCTTAATCTTTCCCAAACAATTCCATCAACTGGGAACCAAGTATTCAGTGGGAGCATTCTCATCCAAACCACCAGATGGTTTTTTCAAAAGTTTTGGTTGTAGGCATTCAGCCAGGGAGTTGTTTCAATGCACACTTAGTGAGGAAGCCAACAGGCATGTGAGGATTAGGGAGATTTCAGTCTTGTTTCTGGAAATAACTTGCATCATTCAAAGCAAATCTCACCTCCCTTTTCTGGAGCTTGTTTTAAATTGAGACTACTGGTTGGATCAGGTAAGAGTATGCTAGCCCTCAAGTGTCCATCCTAATATGAACAGCGGACAGCAATTTAAAACCTTGAATGATGGCTAAGCTATGCTGTACAAGTGGCCATGATATAGTGATTAAAAAATATCAAATGTAAGATTAGATACCGACTTTAAAGCTTTGAAAAATGATATGTAAGGGAAACAGAACAATGAACGGTATGTGAACTATAGTGGTGGACACAGAAGGAAAGGTGTTCAAGTGATTTCATAGATTATGTACTTGGACTAGTTATACAAGTTTCTTATAAACCTAGGTAGAAATGATAATATAAGTGATGCTGTGAGTTAGAGAAGACAGATTCTTTTTGCCCCACCCCCTATATTTAGTACTTTCTAAACTCTCCATCAACTCTGAGCTTCAATGTCCTCAACATATGAAGACTATAAAGATCTAAGTGTTAAGAACACACTATTTACATTACCTTGGCCATCTTCCTACTGCCGATCTGGCATGCCATGAACATATTTCCAAAGCCCATATTAAATCAACTAAGTTACAAAACTGAAGATTGAACAGCTAGATGTTAAGAGTGGTTGCATAGAAGAACTCATCACTGGGTTGTTAACTTCTGTGAAATTTGTCATCTAGGGGTTGGTGATCATGGAGGCACTTTGTTGAAGCACATGAAGCACTTTGTATAAAGCAATGTCACCCTGAACATGCGTTGGTATTATCAAACCAGGCCCACAAAGAATTTTCATCTTTCTTCCCAGGACTAGAATGTTGGGCCAGTAGAAATTGTCACAGTTCTTGGCAAACTGAAGCAATACGGTGCAGGTTCCTTTCCTTACAGTGTGTTTTGTGTCAAGTAATAGATACTCTCAGAGTCCAAGATTCTGTAGCATTGGCTTTCTAGGTGTGCTTCCAGAGACAATACATGACAAGGAGCCTCACTTTGCCAATATAATTCACAGAAAAGTTTTAATGTCAGATGCAATCTTTACATTTAAGAGTCAGAATATATTTTGGGCACAGAGTCTTCTCATAGGTTTGGTTCATATGGAGGCTGAACAGGCAATGTACTATTTTGAATGGGTCATTCTGACAGTCCCTGACAAATACAGAAATGGATGCTAACAATCATCTATAGGACAGAACACAGGGTCCCCAGTGTAGGAGCTAGAGAGAGTACCCAAGAGCTGTAGGGGTCTGCAACCTTATAGATGGAACAATAATATGAACTAACCAGAACCCCCAGAGCTCATGTCTCTAGCTGCATATGTATTAGAAGATGGCCTAGTTGGCCATTATTGGCAAAGAAAGGCCCTAGGTCTAGCAATGTTTATATGCCCCAGTATAGGGGAATGCCAGGGCCAAGTAGTGGGAGTGGGTGGGTAGGGGAGCAGGGCAGGGGGAGGGTATAGGGGACTTATGGGATAACACTTGAAATGTAAATAAAGAAATTATCTAATAAAAAGAAAAATAAAAAAAATTGTTTTAACTCAAAAAAAAAAAAAAAAAAAAAAAAGGGAATGGGCCATTTTTGTGCTTATGACTTGTAGGGAGACAACTTCTAACTGACCAGATGCACTGGGACACAAGCCATTTAAGGATATCATCTTTAGAAATGGCCTGGATTCTGCTGTTTAACAACACTCAGCTTTTGCCCATGGAAATCCTAAGATTTGGTTAAATAATTCTTGTTCAAGGACAATTACTACTATTAACATTACAGGCTAAAGGCAACCACTATCTTGGCATCTCTATTTAAAAGAGAGGCAGAAACTCAACTCAACATGCTAATGTGGGAGGCTCTTCTCTTGTGTCTCCCATGGCTCAAGTCAGTGATTTCAGAAGTCCTACTTTGGGTACATGTTTACACTTTCTATGACAGGTTTAAACTAAATAATAAGAATCCAGGTCATTAATTATGTGATAAGTATGTGTTTTAATATCCTTTCAGGAGCAGGCAGAATGGACCACTCATGAAGGGTCACCAGTGGGAGCTTCACCCAGACTGACTTTCCTGGGTACAAGTAAACAGGATTCTTTTCCTCTTTCAAGATTCCTTCCCTTATGGGTGAGATGTCCATGGACTGTATAATCCCATGTGCTTTCTAGAGAAATGATTAAAGCAAAGGCTTATACCCTCCAGACTGGCTTTCATTGGTTACCCACAATTTAATCCTTCTTCTACCAGGACTTGCTTCCTCAGAACACAGAAACTGATGGCAATCTGGGGAGAGGACGGAAGCCACAAGAGGAAACATAGTAGACTGTAGGTTTGTCAATAGTTATCTTAGGAGGATTCTGACACTTGGTAGAGCTTCATTCATCCTCAGAACAATTTCCATGGAAGGTGATCTTGTAAAAAAAGGTTGGAGGTGGTGGTCTAGAAGTGTCTTTGTCTTAGGAAATTAAAAAAAAAGAAACCTAAAGGGCAGTAAATTAACTCATAAAAATAATCAGCAACTCAAGGAGGAATAGGACCAGAAGAAACTAAGCCTAAAAAGAAAGACAGAAGACTTATTTTTTCCCCCTATTCCATGCTTTTTGTATCTTTTTATTATTCTGGGTAATCATAAAAAATAGTGGTACATGGAAGCATAACTACTACTTAATAACAATTTTTATGCAATAGTTTAAGATGCAAGTTAAAGAAAACCCTCAAACCCTTATTCTGCAGGAGGTTTTGGTTTCTTTTCTTGTTTTTCTTCATCCCTAATGAAACCCTTGACCTCTAGAACCGTGGGCTTCCCAAGTAGTGCCATCGGCCACGTGAGTAGTGCCATCGGCCTCGTGGGACTGCAGACAATGACACAGCTGCCATGCTTTAGCTCTCTTCTTTCCTCAGTTGATTGTCCACATTCGGGAATCATTTTGAATATTAATATGAATCAATCACGTCTGCTTCTTTCTTGATCTGACTAACCTACGGCTTAGTCTGTCTCCTTTGTAGATTGTAAGTGAAACATGGCGATGTTCTGCTAGAATTTATATCTTAGAAGTTTTCAGTTCAGATCATCAGAAAGTTCCATATCCTATCCCCTCTCAAATATTTGGGAATTGTCCAGCCATGAAGAAACCAGTTTCCTCCAGGTTTTGCTTGACTGTTGAGTTGACAAAAGAGAATGCTTCTGAAATCTCTGCATTTTAAACATTTGTGAACTCATCTCCCTTCTGTGTATCTGCATTCCAAATGTGTAGTGAGCACTCCCAGCTTGTGGGATCACTGGGGGCACAGAGAAGAATATTACTATTCTGTTCTTTGGGGAATTCATAGACTGATGTGAGTTAGATTAGAAAAAGGTTGTTCTTCAGTCAGATAGCACATGGGTGTGCATAGTTTAGAAAAAATGGGTGTATGTGGGAAGGTTGCTTTATAAAGGAAGCGAAACCCAAGATTTAGATGGCTTAGATGATGGATGAAGACTCAGTCATCATGTTCACAGCCAGAGCACAGATACACTGATTGCTTAAAACCAAGCTGTGTTTGTTGGAAGAGCTGGGTATATAGAAGGGTCCTGCATTATGAAGGACTTTGAATGTTTTCTCATAGTTTTGGATTTTACACTGCATCAATGAGAATCCCATAAGGGACTTGAATGTCAGAGAAATACAAGAAGATAAAAATGTGTTGAAGAAGATTTCCTTTATTATTGGGGGGTGGGGCCACCTGACAGAAATTTGTCAGAGTGGAAGAAGCAAGAATGATCTGAATGGGGTTATAGCACAAAGACTAAGGAGAGGAGACAAGGTAAAATGGGAGGCAGGAGACATAAATGATGTCCTTGTGAGACACTGGTGTGTGTGTGTATGTGTGTGTGTGTGTGTGTGTGTGTGTGTGTGTGTGTGTGTGTGTGTGTGTGTGTGAATGTATATGAGCATGTACTGGTGTGTGCATATGGGAAAATGTGTGAGCATGAGTGTGTAAGTGTGGTACCATGTGTGTGCATGTGTGTATATGTGTGTGTGTGTGCTGTGTATATGTGCAGGCATGTGTGTATATGTGTGAGTGTGTAGATATGATGTAAGGAATAATAAAAAAGTTCTCACATTTCAAACTCTGACCACCTAAGAGAATTGATGCTGTTATTTACCAAAGTAACCTTTTGATTCTTATTCAATTTTCTGTAATAACCAAAGAGAGTGCAAACACACAAGCAAATGGTGGTTTTCTTTTCATTCTTTTTTTTTTTTTTCTTTTTTAAAATTCTTATCAAGGCTGAAAAATCTTCTAAGCACACATGAAAGAAACAACAGGGCCAAGACTACTTTGAACTTACTGTACATGATTCCTTTTATATAAGATGTGCTTGACAAACATTAATTAAGTCTCCCTACTCCTCTTTGAAGTAATTCAGGAACTATGTACAGGTGGGTAAACTGAGGCCCCAGGAACTAGAAGAAGAGCCTGAAGGCATAAGAGGGCAGGTGCAACATTTGCACAGACCCTCATAGGAGGCCCCTGTTTTCTCTGATGAGGCCAGATGTAGGTACTTGTTTCCACGTAAAGGTCTTCAGCACACTCTGTAAACTAGGTAAAATGAGGCAGACTGAGCAGTCTTCTCTGACATGGAAGCCAACAGCCTTGGGCTTCATGGGATATTCCAAACCCATAATACAGATCCATCTCTCATCCCCATAATCTGTTATATTCCTTCTAATATCTCTAAAATTCACTCATCACCAGGAGAGGTAGAAGGTCAGAGTTCTTAAATTAATAGCAGAGGAATTAGCAGTAGTTTCTGTTGTTACTTCCTTTTCTTTCTTGAGCATGGGTTTCTTTGGTTTAACACTCATACAGGGCTGTTGAGCCCATGAAGAAGTTGAATGTGATGTAGCCTCATCAGCAAGTTTGCTCAAAGACACAGGACTTTCAAGAATGAAAATGACCTTTCCTAATCATTCTGACACTACTGGTCTGATCTGTCATTGAACTTGGCTATCTTGGGAAGGGTCACATAGAACCACTCCCTAAAGATGGTGATGGCTGAGTCTATGTACTACACCAAACCACTTCTGTTTGTTAAACTACATGCAACCAGCCAGATAGACATTGATCCAGTGTACTTACTACCTATCTATAAGTCATCACTGACACCCCCACGAGTTAAGCAATATATACATATTTAACACTTATGATGAAAATGTTAGACACTATAATAACACAAGATAGACAAATTTCTTGTGCACAGGAATCTTCCCAGTACAGAGCGAGACATAAAATAAACAAATGCAAGAACAAGATCAGTTCAAAAATTTATTCAATGTTTCTTAACCTGTAGGCAGTGACCCCCCATAGGGGATACATATCAGATATTTACATTATTATCCACAACAGTAGCAAAATTATAGTTATGAAGCAGCAATGGAAACAATTTTATGATTGGGGGGGGTCACAACAACATGAGGAACTGCATTAATGGGTCGCAGTATTAGGGAGGTTTCAAACCATAGCACTAGATGATCTGGGCACGAAGGGACAGAGGCAAAGTACAGCCCAGATGAGCACATGCACTTGTGCTGTTGAAGCCAATGATGGATGTCAAGCACCTTCTCTTACCCAGTGGGAGAACCATATTCATAATACTCAGATCATTAGCCATGCAGAAGGACAGAGAAGACTAGGTGACCTTCTCAGAACTTACAGCAAATCATTAAGGACCATTATCATAGGATAATCAGTTGTCTTTCCAGCCAAGAGAATGAGATAATTAAAAACAATTACTCAGAAGATAATGTACTTTTAGAAAGAAACACACGGAACTAGTGAGATCAGAAATAGTAAGCGTTCAACAGAACCCACCGAGGGCATTCAGTTAATACTTCTCACCTCCTTCACATCTCTTGTTTTTGTTTTTCTGAATCCATTATCTGTTTTATCTTTATTAGAATTTCTTTTTCTTAGAAACAACTCTTAAAGAAATCATGGACTACAGTCATACCTAGTTGCCTTGTTGAATGTAGTATACCCTTGAAAAGTCTTACTCCTGGCTAAAATTTCTAAGGGATCCATTCAGGCCAGTGGTATCTAGACATTTTGTTCATTAGTTTGGCAAAGCACTGATTTTCTGTTTTATTTACTGCATTTTCCTTCCCTCTATGATTTAACTCTCCCCAAAAATAGGGGCAGCTGCATGAAAGGACCTGTATCATAAATGCTTTTGAGGGCTTATGTGATTTATACATACAGCCTTCATGATTCATGCCTTGAGTGGCCATGTTAGTGGATTATTTTTATTAAATTTTTGATTTATGTGAAATAGATAAATACACGGATCATTCAGAACAAGGGTGTCTGTGTCTGGGGTTAGAGAGGCGAAGGACCAACAGGGATTTGGTTGTATGAATAACTCCCTCTTGGTTCTAATGGGATTTACACAGGAAGACTCCTGTATTCCATGATACAATCTACCTTCACTCTCACATGTGGTTAGCTGTATGGTATTGGTATCATAACTAATTTCCGAGCATGTTAAATCAATACCTGTTTTAGATGTCTCCCTTAAGGCATGAAACATAAAAGAATGTGTCTGTTTTCTTCTACCCTTTCCCATGGTGCATTTCCAAGTTACCTTGGCATCCTTGTGTGTCTTATCTCTCTTTGGCTTCTGACTCATTTCAAAGCTGCATGCGTGCGTATGTTCTTTAGTGCTTTGAACAATATCCCAATTCCATTAGAATTTTCCTTCTTCACAGCAGACCAAGGAAAGCTGGGATGCTGCCTAACAATGGTGTCGTTTCATGGAAGACAGGACCATTTTCAAGTTCCCTCCCAACTGCAGGAAGGAGCTTTCACCTTGCTCCATGGTGGGGTTTGTGAGGAAGTGTTCATGTTTCAAATAACCAAACCAATAAGTCTTATTTCTCTGCTTATTACAATCAAGGGAACAAGCATGCTAGTAAAATCGTATTCAGCAGTTCCTCTATAAACTCCCTCCCCCATTTAGTTCCACCTGGTATAATAGAAAATGTAATATACTTTGGAGGCATGTTTAATAAAACCTTTTCAGATGGATCTATGTGGCAACACAATTCATTTACAGTTTCCTATTAGTTTACCTTTATAGAGGTCTTAGTCTCATCTCAAAGGGTAAAAAAGTCAGCACTTTCACAGCCCCACATATTTCTTTGGGTTTAATCCACCTTTCTCTTAGTGTTTCAGTTAGGAACAAAGGTGGAGTACCACTTAGCTTAGCACTATAGTCTGTGAGCTCATACTTTGCACTGGTCTTCTTATAATGCCCTGATTTTTATTATAAGGCCCTAGGTTAATTGTTTTATTTGCAAAGACTAAAAATTGCAAGGGGCTACTTTGTGTTTTGTCTTTATTAAAATAGCTACAAGGCTGTTCTAAGTTATCCATGGGGTGAAATGGTTATTCCCTCGAAGTGGTTTCTTTTATGTGTAAGATGATTCAGGAAAAATAACTTGCAGGATGGGACACATGAGTGTGGGAGAAAAGACAGTCCAACTGAAGGGCAGCCACTTTCATTAGCTGGCTTAAGCCCACTGGTAACATTTTAATCAATACCCTTCTAACGAGAAGGGCATAGCCTGAGAAGGGAAATGAGATTCATCTAGGAGTTCTGCTCTCAGCTCATCATAGTGGAACTTGATTTTCACAGCGGTACTACAGGATCTACTTGACTAAAGGACATGCTTTAGTCCTGGTCTCAAAGTCCTTGGTGATTCCTTGTGGTGACAGAGTCAGAACAGGAGCAATAAGACCAAATCAATCTATGCAATTGGAGGTTCCAGACAACCCCACATGTTCTCCTTCTTTCTGGTGTTGAGTACAAAATGGAAGGGACATTGTGCTATTTAAGAATTTTAAGAATTTGAAGATGGCAGCAGTAGAGCATTACGTCATACACAGGGTCCTTGTGTGGCTTTACAGATCTCACGGCCGTGAAGCTGTACTGTGCTCAAATGCCTTTGGAGATGAACAAGCGGGCATGGCTGAAAAAAAGAAATCTGTTAAAGGTCAGCGAGGTGCATGGTGTTGTTCTACATGTATGGGTAGCTGCTGTTCTCCCTTCATGCAGAAGGCTGAGGCTGATAATTGATAATAATTGATAGTAATATCATCTTGTACTGATGGCTATAAACTTACTTCTCTAGATTCCTTTTTTTTTTTCAAAAAGAACAACTTAAAGTACATCTCCAAGATGCCCGAGAATTAAATTTAATAATCCTAACTTTGTTACAAAAGCAAGACAAAACTTTCCATAAGCAAGCCTCATGCTTTTGAAGTGGTCTCTTGGAAAGTTTGGGGAGTGAAGAGATTCTTAGAATCATCAATCATTAACATTTTTTCTGTAATAATGGTGTCCTGCTTGCTTCTTTTGTCAACTTGTCACATGCTAGAGATATCTGGGACCAAGGAACCTCAATGGAGAAAACGACTCCCTCCTTCAAACTGCCTGTAGGCATGTCTGTAGGGCATTTTCTTGATTAATGACTGATGTGGGAGGGCTCAGATCATTGTGGGTGGTGACACACCTCAGCAGGTGGTCCTCAGCTGTATAAGAAAGCAGGTTGACCAAGCCAAGGGGATCAAACCAGTGAGTGGCACTTCTTGACAGTCTGTGCTTTAGTTCATGACACCAGATTCCTGCCCCCTAGTTCCTACCTTCGCTTTCTTTAATGATGGATTGCAACCAGTAAGCCAAATATTTTTTTCCTCACCAGGCTTCCTTTGGTCATGACCAGTTTAGACCAGCTAACCTTTGCATTGCCATTTGTGTGTGCAATGGATAAGGACAGAGACTTACATTCTGTGTCTAGTCAAAAAGAGTTTAGGCTGCCAGTGTGAGGTACAGTAGGAAAAAGAGGGAGGGCCAATAATTCTGTTTCCTTCAGTGTAGTTGGGTGTGGAGGGTTGTCCTCCATTCCCGTTGCTGCAGTGAGTTATCCAAGATTGTTCAGTTTTGTGAAGAATTTTGTTTGCCTCGTTTGGGTGGTTCAGGAGCACAACAGCAGCCATGGTGAGAGTAGGTTCAGGTGGGGGAGATACCATGGAGAATAGGAAGCCCAAGAAACTGGTAATCAACTACTTTAGTCTTACTTAAAACAACTTTCTGGAGACATCCAGCTGAGTCCAAGAAGAACATTTCCGACTCTACTGGACAGCATGCTCTCTATACCTTTGTACCTTCTAAGTAGGTTTCACCTCCTTGAGATCTCATGACCTCGTGTTAACATTGTCGTAGGAGAAACCAGCTTCATCAACATTATAGCAGGAGTTACTGACATGATCTTTCCCCATGGACTTCCTTTAGAGCCTGAATGAGCTGATCTGTAAGTAGTATTTAGCATTGGATAGGCCCACTGTAGCAGAGTGAGGGTCAGCTATGTTTCTGATGATGATTCTGGGTGCTGCATGACCCCTAGATAATGAGTAATTTTGGTGAGAAAGGCAGGTATGTTCAAGGGGAGTTGGAAAGCAAATATTTTACCCAGCCCTTAAAAGATGCACACATCATTCATGGAAAAAAAAAAAAAGGTTGATGGGGGAAGAATGGACATAAAAGCCTACAGGCAAAGTAATCAACTTCAGTCACAGAGCAGGCTGGAGCTGTGGGTGAATTCGCCATCTTTTATTTCTATCACCATTCTTTTAATGTCCCAAGTCGAATTGCCATTCCCAGTCTTGCTATTTATTTGGAAAGAGAACAGAGCCTATATATGTTATGAACCAGCTCCAAACTCACACACTCTGCCTGGAACGTCTCAGCATTTACCTGCCCTGGGCAGGTGCTGCCTCCTCTGGGTCTGCAGCCTTCATCCTAAATGCAGAGTGTCCACAAGATCCACAATACCAGAAATTATGAATTTGCTTCCAGGTCTCTGATCTACACACAAGGAGGCAAAAGGTCCATGAATCTGTGAGTTCTCTTGTTCTTTAGGAACAGTTAAGATTTGCCATCGAGATGGCTCAGAGGCTAAGGGCACTGACTGCCCTTCTGAAGGTCCTGAGTTCAAATCCCAGCAACCACATGGTGGCTTACAACCACTTGTAATGAGATCTGACACCCTCTTCTGGTGTGTCTGAAGACAGCTACAGTGTACTTATATATAATAGTAAATAAATCTTTGGGCCGGAGCAAGCAGGCACTGAGCAAGCAGGGCCAACCGGAGCAAGTAGGGTTGACCGGAGCGAGCGGAGGTCCTAAAAATTCCATTCCCAACAACCACATGAAGTCTCACAACCATCTGTACAGCTACAGTATACTACTCACATACATAAAATAAATAAATAAATCTTAAAAAAAAAAGATTTGCCATGTAGCGTCCTGTGAGCAATCAATACTACATGCTTTTCTACCCATGCCCCTTGCACTTCTAATGTCCTGTGTTCCTAGGCTCTCCCCTCCTCTAACTCCTCCCCTCCCAACACTAGATCAGCATACTGACTCATCCACAGTATTGGGCACTGATTAACCACCAGAGGCAGGGAGCCTGGTTCTAGCACAGCCCACCATATCCAGGCCTGGTTCTACACAGCCCACCATATCCATCAGTAGCCATAGCCCACAGAAAGACGAAGGGTTCACTTCTCTTTCTGGGGAACATATGTGGATGAGGGTATAGTTTTAAAGAGAAATTTTAACAAAATTTATATATGGCATGAAACCATGCTTTGAGCTGGACCTGGAATTCTTCCAGCTTTAGCAGTCTGGTACTTGGGAAAATCTGTTTCCAGAGTGAAATCAGTATCGGGTGACAGGCTACATGCTGATCCCATTGGGTGAGGTAGAAGAGGGGACTGGAAGTATTGGAAGTATCTGAGAAAGGGACTTTTTTTTTAAATATGCAAAGGCATAAAAGAAACTGACAAGAGGCAGCAAGGCTTTCTGGACCAATGCTGCTCCTCAGACTGAAGAGTTGACGTCAGGGAATTGTTGGGATGAAGCAGTTGAGGGTCAGGTGAGGGTATTAGGAGAGAATTGAGTTCAGTTCACAGACTAGAAGAAAAGGAGATGAGGGGAGAAATGTTCCCATCTGTACTGGCTAATTTTTTTTTGTCAATTTGACACAATCTAGAGTTATCAGAGAGGAGGAAGCCATGGATTTATCTGTAGGGCATTTTCTTAATTAGTAATTGACAGGACAGGGCACAGCCCACTGTGGGTGGTGCTATCCCTAGGATGTTGGTTCTGTGTTCTACAAGAAAGCAGGCTGAGCAAGTCATGAGAAACAAGCCAGTAAGAAGCACCCCTCCATGGCTTCTGCTTCAGCTCCTGCCAACAGGTTCCTGCCCTGTTTGAGTCCCTGTCCTGACTTCCTTTGATGATGAACAGTGATATGGAAGTGTGAGATAAACATACCCTTTTCTCCCCAACTTGCTTTGGGCATGCTCTTTTATCACAGCTATAGGAAATCTAACTAAAATACCATTTCCTCTTCCTCCTCACTAAGCCCAGAGGGTAGGCCAGAGGATTTACATGCTGATGTGTATGGTGGAGCCTGACAGGATATGGAAGGGTCTACAAAGCAGAAACAAGATCCTGGCTCAGCCCTGAAATGAGGAAGCTGGAGAACAGATATTCGAGACAAGGTCCCAAGCAGCCTTTGAATTCTAGTAACATGCCAAAGCAGACACCAGATTTTGGAGGGAACATCCTTTTCGTTTCAAGTAAGATTACAGCTTGAGAAGAGAAAAACACACACACACACATGGGGAGAGAGAGAGAGAGACAGAGACAGAGACAGAGATAGAGACACACAGACACAGAGACAGAGACAGAGACACAGAGACAGAAACAGACAGAGATAGAGAGAATGAATGAGCAGTCTTGCATCAACTTCAAGGTTGGCCAGTTAGAAAGCTTGCCCAGCTAGGTGTATAAAGAAAGACAGGACAGGGTAGAGGAAGAAACAGGATTTATTTGTGAGGTCACCTAATAAAAAACCTTGGAAGTCCTAGAAGTGACTGAAAAAAAAATTACAGAGGAGTCTGCTGCATGCTTGGAAGTGCAGAAGTATGAGGATAGGGCACCACAAAAGAGACGTCCTAATTTCCATGGCACTCTCAGACTGGTGAACCCTTGGAACCAAGTAGCCCATGCAGATATGATGGTCAGCACTCAGAGATGTGAATCTAAAGTCAGGGCCAGAGTCTCTGAGATTGAACACTGAGGAGGAAGAGACTCGCTCAGCAGAGCTGACCTGGCACTCCTGGAAGCCTGGTTGCTGTTCAACTTCCAACTTCCTAACCAGAGACTGTCAAACCTCAGGGGAAGCATAAAGCTATGTACTAGGGAAGAGAATTGTGCCTTTGATTTCAGTAAGATATGCCAAAAACTTAGTACTATTTTCTTCTGTTACAAAGATGAACGGTGAAAGGGGCTAGGTATCATGGCATAGACCTTTAATCTCACTAGAAGGGAGGCCAAGATAGGAGGACCTCTATGAGTTCAAGGACAGCTTGAACATATCAAGCTCCTGGGCAGCTAGGGATACATAGTGAGATGTTGTCTTAACAACAGACAATCAAATATTGGCAATGAAATACAGTAGGAATAGTATCAGAATATATTCAAAATCTGTTAATGGTATATAATAGTAGAGCTGTACATATCTATCAAGTCCACTGCCCCAATACTGTCCCTCATCTTCTTCTCCCCTCCCACTTCTCCCTTGCCCATTTTTACTATAAATCTCCCTGACTTTCCTATTTCCCTTAACCATACTTACAAAAGAAGGCATGCCACACTTTTCTTTTTAAGTCTTACTTGCTTAATCTGATGATTTGGATTCCACCCATTCTCCTAGAAATGTTAAGGTTTTGTTCTTTTCAGTATGTGGTAAAACTCTGTTATATTGCATTTATTTATATTTTTAGGTCACAGTTACTAGTTAACACTATTGTTATACATATCACTACTCAAGATGGTTCTTTGGTTATTGTATTAATGAAGTGTATCTATATCAAAATTTTAAATATATTTTGGTGTATTTTGTTTGTTTGTTTGTTTGTATTGTAGACAAGGTCTTATTATGTAGACTAGGCTCTTGAACTCACAGAAATCTGCCTGCCTCTACCACCTAAATGCCTGGATTAAAGACATGTGCCACCTATATATTTTAGCATAATCTCCTCTCTTTGTCATTTTGTGCATTTTATTGTATATACTTAAACACTTTTTAGGGTCTGAGGGTAGAGTTCAGTTGCTTGCTTTGCACACACAAATCACTACCTTCAGTCCTATAGAATAAGCGACCATGATTTAAAAGGAAAACACTATTTGGTGAGGGGGTAAATGAATGTCTGGCTTTGTCAGACTGTCATAGAAGTTTATGGCACACACAAAGTTGCCACAGTCATGGCAGGCACTATACAGGAGACACTATATCCAAATTCAAGGGTCTCTTTTAAAGCATTTGAGAGCATAAGTGCTTATACCTATTACACAGAAGGGCACAAAACAAAACAGGATTAGTTTGTGTTGAGAGTGGGAAGGCATTACATAAAGCTGATAAACCAATATAAAAAAAAGTGTTATTTACTTTTTGTTGCTGTGACAAAACACCATGGCCAGGGCAATTCACAGCAGGAAGATTTTAATTTGGCTTATGGTTTCAGAGGGATAGAGTCCATGATATGACAGCAGCAACAACAGAGAGCTCACATTGCAAAACCACAAGCAAGAGGCTAATATCACCCAGGGAATGAAGCTCCAAAGCCCCAGTGACACACCCCCCTTCAACATGGCCACTCCTCTTAATTAATCCTTCCCAAACAGTTGCATCAACTAGGGTCCAAGCATTCAAGCATTAACCTTTGAAGACTATTCTCATTTAAATCTCCACATGGGTAGAACACATAAAAGGAGGGACTCAGTAGAGAAGACTAGATACCATGAGTGAGGGGCATTGTGTATGGGAGAAGAGATGCATATATACAGGAGACATGGGAAGAAGCCAAGAGAGACTTTCAAGTGTTGCCGTAAATCCTCAGAAGGTTGATGAAATTTATGCCAATAAAAAATGTTATTGGCATATTCTGAGGCATCACTGTCACCCCTGCTGCTCTATGGTGGGTGAAAGGAGGTGCCAGGACAGAAGCACATTCTTTTGCCACATCTAGGCCTAATCCCACGTTATGAGTCTCTGTGGTCAGGTGATGCGTAGCCCACTTGGAATTTCTAAACCAGCTCCAGAACATTTCAACAATTTCTTGTGACTTTGAAGGTACCACTTTGTGGTGGGCAATGCTGTTCCTGAATGCACATCCTCAAGATGTGATAGCACATGAGGTCACACGATCAGCTGATGAGAGGTGGGAGAATGTCTCTATACCCCGCTTTCATACTGACCATTCTTCTAAGGCAAGTGAGGTATAGCCTCCCAGAGCACACCCTCTGGCTCCACTGCCCAGGGGGCAACTTGCTATCTTCCTGTCTCCAAATTACTTGTTCTTATTCATTCTTGTCTTTCTTCCATTGATCACCTTCCAAATAACTATTTGAACTCACACCAATTTGAAGAAAATCCAGACAAAACAATGTGTTTCATTGGCTCAAGAGCGATGAGAACATGGAAGAGGTGGGTCTGAAAAGCTGATGAGACCATAGCAAGTGGCTATGTGGATCCTCAAACACGGACACGTAAGAGTAAGATGAATTGGCAACAGTATTAGTTTTTTTTCTTTCTGCCTCTTGTGACTAATGGAAAGATCTGGAAGTGTCTGAGATAGAGATGACAGGGGAAGAGAAAATTGAAAAGGGACTTAAAGAAACGAGTAAAACTATAATGGCTGAGCAGCTCATGGGATGGATTCTGTACACGAACTCTAAGGAAGAAGTACATGGACATAACTGGGCTAGCAGCCTTGCTTAGGGCCCGGAGGACCTGAATGGGAGTTGTCCCAGAGAACAACTGATAAGCCCCAGTCTAGTCCTTCTGGACAGAACATCTATGAAAGCTCACTCTTTCAAATGGGTATCCTCATTCCTCTTACTCCTCATTCAGCCATCCATTCCTAGAACCAATTGCTCTGACCAATTGCTCTGAGAAAGCAATACATTGCTTAGAAGTCCTTACAGGGATAGAAGGTTAATTATAAAACATATTTTTCCCTTTGGGTGGTTTTCAACTGTGGGTGTATTGACAAAAGTGTGCATCTTTCTATTCCATGCTTCTTGTTTCACAAAGGTAAATATTCTGTGTAACAATTTTATATTATTTATATTACAGATATGTTTTTTTGAGGTGAGGGAGAGAGGCCTGTTTATAATTACACTGGAACATTAAGGATGCACTGGAATAGTCTTAGGCTAGCTACAATGTGTAGATAGATTTGTGGTTCAAGATAATGCTTGCCTTATATCTTCCTACACATATGTGGATGAAAACATGAGACAGAAGTGTAGAGATATAAAAGGAAGAAGAAATTCAGAATGAGAGAGAGAGAGAGAGACAGAGAGAGACAGAGAGAAATGGAACATCACATAGCGATCTGCTTTGGAAGTCTTTTGTGACACACCTATACCTTATAGTTCTTTTCCTTTGCACCCCCACATGTGGTTTGTATTTTATCTTATCTGCTTAGAGCACTAGTCTATAGCTCAGTTCTTAGTATACAGTAAACATGCAATGACTTTTCAACACACAAGGGGCAGATTTTTTATTTCAAATACTCTTTAAAATTGTATTTCTCAATTATTGCAGTAAACACAGATTATTTCTGTCTTAATAGTTTTTCAATTGCTGTGAGAAGATGCAATGGCCAATACAACTTATAAAAGAAGGTGTTTATTTGGGGTTGGTCATTTCAGATGGTCAGAGTTCAGAGTTATCATGGCAGGAAACATGGCAGATGGCAGGCAGGCAGTTGCTGGATCCATAGCCAAGAGCTTACATCTCAAGACAGGGCTACAAGGAGGAAGAGCACAGTGGAAATGGCCTGAGCTTTTGAAGCTTCAAAGCCTGCTCCAGTGGCACACTTCCTCCAACAAGGTCACACTTTCTAATATCTTCTAAAACAGTTCTTTTATGGGGAAACCAGTTCTTGAGGGACCAGTGTTAGCATTAGAAAACAAGAAGCTTCAAGCCGACCCACTACAGATGACTCCAACTTCTTCAACACACACCATTCTTTAAGACTTTTGAGATATACCATGCTAGAAATCACACATGTGACTCCTTTTATAGTTCTCAGTCTCTCTTGTAGTTTTTGCATCATCAAATGGCACCAACCTAGTTGGTAAGCCAGAAATCCAGGAGAAACTTTCGACACCTCTATCCCCTATAAGTCCTCACGTTTGTGTCATCACCATCTCCTAACATTCCAAGTTGATTAAACTTGGAAACTGTCACTCAAATTTGTTCCTCACATTTTATGTCATTTGATGCTAACTCTCTCTATAATCAACTCCTGCCTGAAACTTCTAGAAGTTTCTACACAATTACATAGATATATGTGAACAGAATTTTATAATGTGCCATGCTTCCATCAGCCAAGAGCTATTATGGTGTTTATAGATAGAATCAAGGATTCCATTTTCCAGCTCTATCCTCCAGATCCCATGTTAGACACAATTGATCTGGCATTTCACTAAGAACCAAGCTTGAGTTTTTAAAGATTTTTTTTTTCATTAAGGATAACCTTCTTGATTTTCCCAAACTACAGCTAGACTATGATATACATTTCATATCAAATAATCCTGCTTCTTCTGAGCACTTATAACAACTGTAATTAATAGTTTTTAATATTGTCTGTGTTGTTGAAAAGTATCTAGGTACATACATGTAGTAAGTACTAGATAAATGCATGCTGATTCCTTACTTAGGGAAAACTATCGAATTAAGTCATGGTGGACTTTGTGAGCTCCATTGCCTTTCAACAAAAGCAGGGTTAGGAAATTGATGGGAGACATGTGTTAGGTAACTGCTCATTTGCTCATGATCTCAGTTCTCAAAACAGTGAATTCTTCTGTGAATCAAGCAATATAAATACTGGAAAAGTAAAAATTTCAGAACAAACCCTTGGTGAAACCCTTTACATGTTATTTCCGCAGCTGCAGACTGCCATCTGTCCTGGAGCATTTGAAATATATTCCAAACGATTCACTTACTATTTTTAAATATTGCTACCTGAGTGTCCTCTCCAAATATCATAGTGAACCTATTGATAATACTCTGGTTATTATTTCATAGAAGACTACACCTCATAGTACTCTTACCAGACTCCCACCAAATGCCATTAAGAGCTCTGGTTCCTGGTTTCCTGAGAGTCATCAATCCTTCTGAATAATCTTTGGAATCAGATGTCTTTATGTGCCAGATCATTGTATACCAGCTGCTTTATTCAAAAGTAGTACTTTTTCTATTACTTTGCCTTGTTTTTAAACATGGACCCTGCTGTTTCCACACAGGAAGGAATAATGAATACTTCTGAGTTTCTATGAGACTCTTTCTCTTCTACTATTAATTGCTCAACTGACCTTGTAACTAGACTCCTCTTTGATCTGGTAATTTCTCATTTCATGCTTGCAGATGTTTTCAAATGTTCCAATATTTTTCCCTCCTGGGTGAAGTGGACTCTTTGTGGTGCTTACATACATATTTATCTTGGCCACCACAACTGCATTTGATAAATTTTTCTAGGAACAAAAGTGATTAAGGTTGGTGATGAGAAGGAATTCCAGGGTGTGCTGATATCAGTTTGAGACATTTGCATTGGGGTGTCTCCTTATATACCACTAATTAGCAGAAAGAGATTAATATGTTTACCCATTGACTTTATAAGTACATAATAAACATGTAAAAAGTAAGCCCACTAAGTGCAACTTAAAAGGACTGATTTAAAAAAAAAATTAATGTTATCTAATTGGTGGTAGCACATGCCTTTAATTCCAGGAGGAATTAAACTTGGGAGGCAGAGGCAAGTGAATGTCAGAGTTCTAAGCCACCCTGATCTACAGAGAGAGTACCAGGATAGCCAGGGCTACACAGAGAACTAACTAACTAGCTAACTAACTAACTAACTAACTAACTAAAATTATATTTTAAATGTTAACAGGAAGGAGCTGTATGTTATTTGTGCATGCCTGAAGTCCCAGCACAAAGGGGATAGATGACACAGAATCACTACATGTTCTAGGCTAGTCGGGGCTACCTGATAAAGCTCTTGTCTCAAAAATAACAAAATAAAGCCATTGTCTCAAAAAATAACAAAAACAAAATCCAAAACTCAGAATGAACCAAATGTATCAACATAATAACCACTGAAATAAACATAGTACCTAAGGATATTACTGTAGTATAGAGATTTATTGTTTTTATTAATTAAATTGTCAAATGTCTGGAAATACTTAAACTCTTCTTTGGTCAATGGCTTCAGAAGAATTGTTTTTATTTTCTTAGTTCATATAAATCTATGGTTATTTTAATCAATTAATGTCAACATCAATACATTAAACATTTTAGAAATATTTTTATTTTTAAGAAAAATTATGGCTCAATTATTAAACTTCGACTTTGAACAGTAAGCATCTATTTAGAAATTGAATAAAATTTAATAAAATTTAAGTTATGAGAAATAGAAATGATTTAAAATTTAAGAAATAATTTCTTAAACCTTAAAACCAGGGAAAGATTATTGTAATAGCAATGATAAAATAATATCTTTTAAAAGTCTGTTAGCAGAAGAAAATATATTTAAGACTGAATCATAGGTAAATCAAAGGTCTAAGGTTTGTAAGTGCATATGGAATGAACTCTACTAAAGCTGTCTCAAGTTCAGATCATAGTTTTGGTCAAATGGAAACATACTAATGTGGAGGAGAACACAGGAGTATCTATGGTAGAACTTTCTTCAGAAATAGGTATCAGCTTTTAAAATGATGCCATCTCTGTATGCATCCATTTGCACTTGCTATAATAATGTGCCTAAGACTGCTTCTGTTGTAAAGAATGGAAGTTTATTTAGGCCTATGGTTATCCGGTTGAGTAGTCCAAGAGGAATCAATCATATCTGGGGTTCTAGTCAAAGATGTGTGCTGCTCCAACTCATAAGTAGAAAGTAGAAGACTAAAACACATGTGTGTAGGAGGCCAACTACACAGGGCATGAGTGTTTTATATTCAGTGGCTCACTAAATACCCATCCTGTTCTGATAAGTCGGTATCAGACAGCATTAATCCCTTCAATGAGCTGATCCTTCAAAGCTCAAGAAGTGCTTCCATAGGCCCTACTACCTCTCAGCAACGTCACAGCCACAGCCTTAAACTTGAACATTCACACTTGGAAGGGCCACATCCAAGCCACAATACATCCTCTAATGATGGTGATGAAACTCAAGGATCTGACAGATTCTATGGCCATTTTTTCTTTAGCTGTTTTAAATAGCTGAATGACCATGTGTTCCAGTGGTTTTCTGTATTAAAATATCCTCTGATCAGTGCCCCTAGACACACTTTGCCTTCACTGGCATCTTCACACAGCAGCATCCAAGCCCTGGATTTAACCAAAGGATAGAGGATGCCACTTGCTTTTGGCTTCAGTATTGTGTCTCTTACCTGGACCATTTCACTTCATTTTCTTCTGTGAACCTTCAGGAAAATAACCTAGTTTTCAAAACACCCTAAGTGCATTAATGAAACAATACACGCTGTGACCTCTGAGAGTTTGATATTGTTTTCTAGAAAACTCTCTTGGTAAGTCCTGTACACTACTCATTGCCAACAAAAAGTCCAGAAAGACTTTTGGATCTCTGTCTATCTAACTGAAGATGTTTGCCTCAGAGCATTTGAGCATCTCAGGAGAATAGTGAAGAAAGACAGGAACAAGGTACTTCCACTTCATTATCATTAGCCTGCAAAGAGCTCTACAAGCAGCTGGAGTTTAAGAGTTTTATTTGGAGGTGTTTTTGCTTCATTTCTAAGGAAGACACTAGCATCACCTGCGTTTCATGATATAGGAGGAGCTATATATTGAGCCCTTGGGAACAGGGTAGGGATATTGCTGCCATTTCATCTATTCTGTGTTCCTGTTGGGATTTCCTGAACTTTCCACTGTTCTTTAAGACAGAACCAAGAAGCAAAACTTGATCAAAACCCAGAGAAATCTTTAATGATAAAACAGTTTCTTTAAAGTAATATTAAAGTCACAGACAATTGTAATAAATGATACAGAGAAATCCTATATAACATCTATGTACTATGTACTATCTGCTCTGAACTGAATTTATTCATGTGGTAGCTCATTATAGCTCTGAAAGAAAACAGCCAGAAAATTCCTGCCAATAGAGTAAAGAGTGTAATAATTCTATCATCATAGGGTCCTCCTACCTCATCTGTTACCCCTTCATTTCCTTTCATCCTTTATTCTGACTCATAGGCACAACTAGTTCCCCTTTCATTTCTATACTCAAAGAGTATAAGAGGATGGAATCCTATTATTACATAACACACCCTGTTGGTGATGCCTTTACTTCCTTCTGTAACATGCCAAGTTACGGCATATATTGGTTTATTACCTTTTAACTGTCAAGTACTATTGGGTCAGAGGTATATACCATGATTTATTTAACCATTTGCCCATTAAAGGACATATGTGTAATTTCCAGTTTTAGGGTAAGAATAAATGGGCTATGAAACTGGCAAATCAATTGACTATGTACAGGTTTTTGTATGAACCAAGGTTTTCTTTTTTCTTTTTCTTTTTTCTTTTTTCAATAAATCTCAGGATCCAGGTTGTAGCTGCATGATTAGTGTTATGAAAAACATGCTAGCCCACAGCACCCAGAGGAGGCTGAAATCCCAGGTGCTCTAGCATGCCCGGGATCCCAGGAGCTTGGTCACACCAGGTACTCAGGGCCCAAAAGGATTGACTCCCAGGAACCTTGACACACCCAGAATCTCAGGATCACAGAGACAGATGGACTCTGAGGAGTTCTGACACAACCAGGATTACAGAAAGGACAGGCTACAGTCATATATACCAAGGGCAGGTAGCAACAGAAACCAGGGTTACTTGGCATCATTAGAACCCAATTTCCCCACCATAGTAAGTCCTGGATACACCATCACACCAGAAAAGCAAGACTCAGATGTAAAATCACTTCTCATGATGATAATAGAGGACTTCAAGAAGGACATAAAAAACTCCCTTAAAGAAATACAGGAGAGCCCTTCCGGTCCACACTGCTCCAGTGCCGGGCGCAAGGCCTGGGGGCTGCGCACCCGACCAGGTTTCCGGCGGGACTCTCCTAGCGATCTCAGGACCACTGGTGAGAGGAACACACATCTGTTCCAGTCCAATCTCGTGGGACCTGAGTCTGCAGCAGGGAGATAGACAGGGTGGCAGAAGACCCCTTCCCTTCTGGCCCACACTGCTCCAGCACCAGGCGCAGGAGACACCAGCCAGTTGAGTGATAAAGGCCCAGAACAGGATAGACTCTCCCTTCCAGTCTGGTCTGGTGCACCCCACACCAGCCCAGGTCTCAGGCACAGGCTCTGCGCACTCTCCCTGAGGCCCCTTCGGGACTCCCCAGGCTATCTTGGGACCACAGGTGAGCAGCTGAACTCAGTAGCTGTTCCGGCCCAATCGCGGCCCAATCGTGAGCGACCTGAGACACAAGCCAGGAGATTGATAAAGGCCCAGGGCAGGACAGACTCTCCCTTCTGGTCTGCACCAACACCAGGTCTCCTTGGGCAGAGATGGCAGGAGGTAAGTCTAAGAACAGAAGCAACAGAATCCAAGGGTACTTGGCATCAACAGATCCAAACTCACCCACCACTTCAAGTCCTAGATACAACAGCACACCAGAAAATCAGGACATGGATATAAAGTCACTCGTCATGATGATGATGGAGGACTATAAGAAGGAAATGCAGGAAAACACAGATAAACAACTAGAAGCATTTAAAGAGGAAAAACTTAGAGAGTTACAGGAAAACAATACCAAACAGGTGATGGAATTTAACAAAGCCATCCAGGACCTAAAAATGGAATTAGAAACAATTAAGAAAAACCAAAAGGAGATAACCCTGGAGATAGAAACCATAGGAAAAAAATCAGGAACCATAGATATGAGCATCAGCAACAGAATACAAGAGATAGAAGAGAGAATCTCAGGCACAGAAGATTCTAAAGGGAGCATAGACAAGACAATCAAAGAAAATGCTAAATGCAAAAAGATCCTAACGCAAAATATCCAGGAAATCCAGGACACAATGAGAAGACCAAACTTAAGGATAATAGGAGTAGATGAGAAGGAAGACTATCAAACTAAAGGGCCAGCAAATATTTTCAACAAAATAATAGAAGAAAACTTTCCATACCTAAAGAATGAGATGCCCATAAACATACAAGAAGCCTACAGAACTCCAAATAGGCTGGACCAGA
>LR749998.1:946375-961133 GCA_902729485.2 Mus minutoides
TAAATCAATACCTGTTTTAGATGTCTCCCTTAAGGCATGAAACATAAAAGAATGTGTCTGTTTTCTTCTACCCTTTCCCATGGTGCATTTCCAAGTTACCTTGGCATCCTTGTGTGTCTTATCTCTCTTTGGCTTCTGACTCATTTCAAAGCTGCATGCGTGCGTATGTTCTTTAGTGCTTTGAACAATATCCCAATTCTATTAGAATTTTCCTTCTTCACAGCAGACCAAGGAAAGCCGGGATGCTGCCTAACAATGGTGTCGTTTCATGGAAGACAGGACCATTTTCAAGTTCCCTCCCAACTGCAGGAAGGAGCTTTCACCTTGCTCCATGGTGGGGTTTGTGAGGAAGTGTTCATGTTTCAAATAACCAAACCAATAAGTCTTATTTCTTTGCTTATTACAATCAAGGGAACAAGCATGCTAGTAAAATCGTATTCAGCAGTTCCTCTATAAACTCCCTCCCCCATTTAGTTCCACCTGGTATAATAGAAAATGTAATATACTTTGGAGGCATGTTTAATAAAACCTTTTCAGATGGATCTATGTGGCAACACAATTCATTTACAGTTTCCTATTAGTTTTACCTTTATAGAGGTCTTAGTCTCATCTCAAAGGGTAAAAAAGTCAGCACTTTCACAGCCCCACATATTTCTTTGGGTTTAATCCACCTTTCTCCTAGTGTTTCAGTTAGGAACAAAGGTGGCGTATCAGTTAGCTTAGCACTATAGTCTGTGAGCTCATACTTTGCACTGGTCTTCTTATAATGCCCTGATTTTTATTATAAGGCCCTAGGTTAATTGTTTTATTTGCAACGACTAAAAATTGCAAGGGGCTACTTTGTGTTTTGTCTTTATTAAAATAGCTACAAGGCTGTTCTAAGTTATCCATGGGGTGAAATGGTTATTCCCTCGAAGTGGTTTCTTTTATGTGTAAGATGATTCAGGAAAAATAACTCTCAGGATGGGACACATGAGTGTGGGGGAAAGGACAGTCCAACTGAAGGGCAGCCACTTTCATTAGCTGGCTTAAGCCCACTGGTAACATTTTAATCAATACCCTTCTAACGAGAAGGGCATAGCCTGAGAAGGGAAATGAGATTCATCTAGGAGTTCTGCTCTCAGCTCATCATAGTGAAACTTGATTTTCACAGCGGTACTACAGGATCTATTTGACTAAAGGACATGCTTTAGTCCTGTTCTTAAAGTCCTTGGTGATTCCTTGTGGGGACAGAGTCAGAACAGGAGCAATAAGACCAAATCAGTCTATGCAACTGGAGGTTCCAGACAACCCCACACGTTCTCCTTCTTTCTGGTGTTGGAAGGGACATTGTGCTATTTAAGATTTTTAAGAATTTGAAGATGGCACCAGTAGAGCATGACGTCATACACAGGGTCCTTGTGTGGCTTTACAGATCTCACAGCCATGAGGCTGTACTGTGCTCATATGCCTTTGGAGATGAGTAAGCTGGCATGGCTGAAAAAAAGAAATCTGTTAAAGGTCAGCGAGGTGCATGGTGTTGTTCTACGTGTATGGGTAGCTGCTGTTCTCCCTTCATGCAGAAGGCTGAGGCTGATAATTGATAATAATTGATAGTAATATCATCTTGTACTGTTGGCTATAAACTTATTTCTCTAGATTCCTTTTTTTTTTTTCAAAAAGAACAACTTAAAGTACATCTCCAAGATGCCCGAGAATTAAATTTAATAATCCTAACTTCGTTACAAAAGCAAGACAAAACTTTTCATAAGCAAGCCTCATGCTTTTGAAGTGGTCTCTTGGAAAGTTTGGGGAGTGAAGAGATTCTTAGAATCATCAATCATTAACATTTTTTCTGTAATAATGGTGTCCTGCTTGCTTCTTTTGTCAACTTGTCACATGCTAGAGATATCTGGGACCAAGGAACCTCAATGGAGAAAATGACTCCTCCTTCAAACTGCCTGTAGGCATGTCTGTAGGGCATTTTCTTGATTAATGACTGATGTGGGAGGGTTCAGCTCATTGTGGGTGGTGACATACCTTAGCAGGTGGTCCTCAGCTGTTCAAGAAAGCAGGTTGACCAAGCCAAGGGGATCAAACCAGTGAGTGGCACTTCTTGACAGTCTGTGCTTTAGTTCATGACACCAGATTCCTGTCCCCTAGTTCCTACCTTCGCTTTCTTTAATGATGGATTGCAACCAGTAAGCCAAATAATTTTTCCTCACCAGGCTTCCTTTGGTCATGACCAGTTTAGACCAGCTAACCTTTGCATTGCCATTTGTGTGTGCAATGGATAAGGACAGAGACTTACATTCTGTGTCTAGTCAAAAAGTTTAGGCTGCCAGTGTGAGGTACAGTAGGAAAAAGAGGGAGGGCCAATAATTCTGTTTCCTTCAGTGTAGTTGGGTGTGGAGGGTTGTCCTCCATTCCCGTTGCTGCAGTGAATTATCCAAGCTTGTTCAGTTTTGTGAGGAATTTTGTTTGCCTCGTTTGGGTGGTTCAGGAGCACAACAGCAGCCATGGTGAGAGTAGGTTCTTGTGGGGGAGATACCATGGAGAATAGGAAGCCCAAGAAACTGGTAATCAACTAGTTTAGTCTTACTTAAAACAACTTTCTGGAGACATCCAGCTGAGTCCAAGAAGAACATTTCCGACTCTACTGGACAGCATGCTCTCTATACCTTTGTACCTTCTAAGTAGGTTTCACCTCCTTGAGATCTCATGACCTCTTGTTAACATTGTCGTAGGAGAAACCAGCTTCATCAACATTATAGCAGGAGTTACTGACATGATCTTTCCCCATGGACTTCCTTTGGAGCCTGAATGAGCTGATCTGTAGGTAGTATTTAGCATTGCATAGGCCCACTGTAGCAGAGTGAGGGTCAGCTATGTTTCTGATGATGATTCTGGGTGCTGCATGACCCCTAGATAATGAGTAATTTTGGTGAGAAAGGCAGGTATGTTCAAGGGGAGTTAGAAAGCAAAGCTTTTACCCAGCCCTTAGAAGATGCACACATCATTTATGAAAAAAAAAAAAGGTTGATGGGGGAAAGAATGGACATAAAAGCCTACAGGCAAAGTAATCAACTTCAGTCACAGAGCAGGTTGGAGCTGTGGGTGAATTCGCCATCTTTTATTTCTATCACCATTCTTTTAATGTCCCAAGTTAAATTGCCATTCCCAGTCTTGCTATTTATTTGGAAAGAGAACAGAGCCTATATATGTTATGAACCAGCTCCAAACTCACACACTCTGCCTGGAACGTCTCAGCATTTCCCTGCCCTGGGCAGGTGCTGCCTCCTCTGGGTCTGCAGTCTTCATCCTAAATGCAGAGTGTCCACAAGATCCACAATACCAGAAATTATGAATTTGCTTCCAGGTCTCTGATCTACACACAAGGAGGCAGAAGGTCCATGAATCTGTGAGTTCTCTTGTTCTTTAGGAACAGTTAAGATTTGCCATCAAGATGGCTCAGAGGCTAAGAGCACTGACTGCCCTTCTGAAGGTCCTGAGTTCAAATCCCAGCAACCACATGGTGGCTTACAACCACTTGTAATGAGATCTGACACCCTCTTCTGGTGTGTCTGAAGACAGCTACAGTGTACTTATATATAATAGTAAATAAATCTTTGGGCCGGAGCAAGCAGGGACTGAGCAAGCAGGGCCAACCGGAGCAAGTAGGGTTGACTGGAGCGAGCGGAGGTCCTAAAAATTCCATTCCCAACAACCACATGAAGTCTCACAACCATCTGTACAGCTACAGTATACTACTCACATACATAAAATAAATAAATAAATCTTAAAAAAAAAAAAAAGATTTGCCATGTAGCGTCCTGTGAGCAATCAATACTACATGCTTTTCTACCCATGCCCCTTGCACTTCTAATGTCCTGTGTTCCTAGGCTCTCCCCTCCTCTAACTCCTCCCCTCCCAACACTAGATCAGCATACTGACTCATCCACAGTATTGGGCACTGATTAACCACCAGAGGCAGGGAGCCTGGTTCTAGCACAGCCCACCATATCCAGGCCTGGTTCTACACAGCCCACCATATCCATCAGTAGCCATAGCCCACAGAAAGACGAAGGGTTCACTTCTCTTTCTGGGGAACATATGTGGATGAGGGTATAGTTTTAAAGAGAAATTTTAAGAAAATTTATATATGGCATGAAACCATGCTTTGAGCTGGACCAGGAATTCATCCAGCTTTAGCAGTCTGGTACTTGGGAAAATCTGTTTCCAGAGTGAAATCAGTATCGGGTGACAGGCTACATGCTGATCCCATTGGGTGAGGTAGAAGAGGGGACTGGAAGTATTGAAAGTATCTGAGAAAGGGACTTTTTTTTTTAAATATGCAAAGGCATAAAAGAAACTGACAAGAGGCAGCAAGGCTTTCTGGACCAATGCTGCTCCTCAGACTGAAGAGTTGACGTCAGGGAATTGTTGGGATGAAGCAGTTGAGGGTCAGGTGAGAGTATTAGGAGAGAATTGAGTTCAGTTCACAGACTAGAAGAAAAGGAGATGAGGGGAGAAATGTTCCCATCTGTACTGGCTAATTTTTTTTTTTGTCAATTTGACACAATCTAGAGTTATCAGAGAGGAGGAAGCCATGGATTTATCTGTAGGGCATTTTCTTAATTAGTAATTGACAGGACAGGGCACAGCCCACTGTGGGTGGTGCTATCCCTAGGATGTTGGTTGTGTGTTCTACAAGAAAGCAGGCTGAGCAAGTCATGAGAAACAAGCCAGTAAGAAGCACCCCTCCATGGCTTCTGCTTCAGCTCCTGCCAGCAGGTTCCTGCCCTGTTTGAGTGCCTGTCCTGACTTCCTTTGATGATGAACAGTGATATGGAAGTGTGAGATAAACATACCCTTTTCTCCCCAACTTGCTTTGGGCATGCTCTTTTATCACAGCTATAGGAAATCTAACTAAAATACCATTTCCTCTTCCTCCTCACTAAGCCCAGAGGGTAGGCCAGAGGATTTACATGCTGATGTGTATGGTGGAGCCTGACAGGATATGGAAGGGTCTACAAAGCAGAAACAAGATCCTGGCTCAGCCCTGAAATGAGGAAGCTGGAGAACAGATATTCGAGACAAGGTCCCAAGCAGCCTTTGAATTCTAGTAACATGCCAAAGCAGACACCAGATTTTGGAGGGAACATCCTTTTCGTTTCAAGTAAGATTATAGCTTGAGAAGAGAGAAACACACACACACACACACACACACACACACACATGGGGAGAGAGAGAGAGAGACAGAGACAGAGATAGAGACACACAGACACAGAGACAGAGACAGAGACACAGAGACAGAAACAGACAGAGATAGAGAGAATGAATGAGCAGTCTTGCATCAACTTCAAGGTTGGCCAGTTAGAAAGCTTGCCCAGCTAGGTGTATAAAGAAAGACAGGACAGGGTAGAGGAAGAAACAGGATTTATTTGTGAGGTCACCTAATAAAAAACCTTGGAAGTCCTAGAAGTGACTGAAAAAAAAATTACAGAGGAGTCTGCTGCATGCTTGGCAGTGCAGAAGTATGAGGATAGGGCACCACAAAAGAGACGTCCTAATTTCCATGGCACTCTCAGACTGGTGAACCCTTGGAACCAAGTAGCCCATGCAGATATGATGGTCAGCACTCAGAGATGTGAATCTAAAGTCAGGGCCAGAGTCTCTGAGATTGAACACTGAGGAGGAAGAGACTCGCTCAGCAGAGCTGACCTGGCACTCCTGGAAGCCTGGTTGCTGTTCAACTTCCAACTTCCTAACCAGAGACTGTCAAACCTCAGGGGAAGCATAAAGCTATGTACTGGGGAAGAGAATTGTGCCTTTGATTTCAGTAAGATATGCCAAAAACTTAGTACTATTTTCTTCTGTTACAAAGATGAACGGTGAAAGGGGCTAGGTATCATGGCATAGACCTTTAATCTCACTAGAAGGGAGGCCAAGATAGGAGGACCTCTATGAGTTCAAGGACAGCTTGAACATATCAAGCTCCAGGGCAGCTAGGGATACATAGTGAGATGTTGTCTTAACAACAGACAATCAAATATTGGCAATGAAATACAGTAGGAATAGTATCAGAATATATTCAAAATCTGTTAATGGTATATAATAGTAGAGCTGTACATATCTATCAAGTCCACTGCCCCAATACTGTCCCTCATCTTCTTCTCCCCTCCCACTTCTCCCTTGCCCATTTTTACTATAAATCTCCCTGACCTTCCTATTTCCCTTAACCATACTTACAAAAGAAGGCATGCCACACTTTTCTTTTTAAGTCTTACTTGCTTAATCTGATGATTTGGATTCCACCCATTCTCCTAGAAATGTTAAGGTTTTGTTCTTTTCAGTATGTGGTAAAACTCTGTTATATTGCATTTATTTATATTTTTAGGTCACAGTTACTAGTTAACACTATTGTTATACATATCACTACTCAAGATGGTTCTTTGGTTATTGTATTAATGAAGTGTATCTATATCAAAATTTTAAATATATTTTGGTGTATTTTGTTTGTTTGTTTGTATTGTAGACAAGGTCTTATTATGTAGACTAGGCTCTTGAACTCACAGAAATTTGCCTGCCTCTACCACCTAAATGCCTGGATTAAAGACATGTGCCACCTATATATTTTAGCATAATCTCCTCTCTTTGTCATTTTGTGCATTTTATTGTATATACTTAAACACTTTTTAGGGTCTGAGGGTAGAGTTCAGTTGCTTGCTTTGCACACACAAATCACTACCTTCAGTCCTATAGAATAAGCGACCATGATTTAAAAGGAAAACACTATTTGGTGAGGGGGTAAATGAATGTCTGGCTTTGTCAGACTGTCATAGAAGTTTATGGCACACACAAAGTTGCCACAGTCATGGCAGGCACTATACAGGAGACACTATATCCAAATTCAAGGGTCTCTTTTAAAGCATTTGAGAGCATAAGCGCTTATACCTATTACACAGAAGGGCACAAAACAAAACAGGATTAGTTTGTGTTGAGAGTGGGAAGGCATTACATAAAGCTGATAAACCAATATATAAAAAAAAGTGTTATTTACTTTTTGTTGCTGTGACAAAACACCATGGCCAGGGCAACTCACAGCAGGAAGATTTTAATTTGGCTTATGGTTTCAGAGGGATAGAGTCCATGATATGACAGCAGCAACAACAGAGAGCTCACATTGCAAAACCACAAGCAAGACGCTAATATCACCCAGGGAATGAAGCTCCAAAGCCCCAGTGACACACCCCCCTTCAACATGGCCACTCCTCTTAATTAATCCTTCCCAAACAGTTGCATCAACTAGGGTCCAAGCATTCAAACATTAACCTTTGAAGACTATTCTCATTTAAATCTCCACATGGGTAGAACACATAAAAGGAGGGACTCAGTAGAGAAGACTAGATACCATGAGTGAGGGGCATTGTGTATGGGAGTAGAGATGCATATATACAGGAGACATGGGAAGAAGCCAAGAGAGACTTTCAAGTGTTGCCGTAAATCCTCAGAAGGTTGATGAAATTTATGCCAATAAAAAATGTTATTGGCATATTCTGAGGCATCACTGTCACCCCTGCTGCTCTATGGTGGGTGAAAGGAGGTGCCAGGACAGAAGCACATTCTTTTGCCACATCTAGGCCTATTCCCACGTTATGAGTCTCTGTGGTCAGGTGATGCCTAGCCCACTTGGAATTTCTAAACCAGCTCCAGAACACTTCAACAATTTCTTGTGACTTTGAAGGTACCACTTTGTGGTGGGCAATGCTGTCCCTGAATGCACATCTTCAAGATGTGATAGCACATGAGGTCACACGATCAGCTGATGAGAGGTGGGAGAATGTCTCTATACTTCGCTTTCATACTGACCATTCTTCTAAGGCAAGTGAGGTATAGCCTCCCAGAGCACACCCTCTGGCTCCACTGCCCAGGGGGCAACTTGCTATCTTCCTGTCTCCAAATTATTTGTTCTTATTCATTCTTGTCTTTCTTCCATTGATCACCTTCCAAATAACTATTTGAACTCACACCAATTTGAAGAAAATCCAGACTAAAACAATGTGTTTCATTGGCTCAAGAGCGATGAGAACATGGAAGAGGTGGGTCTGAAAAGCTGATGAGACCATAGCAAGTGGCTATGTGGATCCTCAAACACGGACACGTAAGAGTAAGATGAATTGGCAACAGTATTAGCTTTTTTCTTTCTGCCTCTTGTGACTAATGGAAAGATCTGGAAGTGTCTGAGATAGAGATGACAGGGGAAGAGAAAATTGAAAAGGGACTTAAAGAAACGAGTAAAACTATAATGGCTGAGCTGCTCATGGGATGGATTCTGTACACGAACTCTAAGGAAGAAGTACATGGACATAACTGGGCTAGCAGCCTTGCTTAGGGCCCGGAGGACCTGAATGGGAGTTGTCCCAGAGAACAACTGATAAGCCCCAGTCTAGTCCTTCTGGACAGAACATCTATGAAAGCTCACTCTTTCAAATGGGTATCCTCATTCCTCTTACTCCTCATTCAGCCATCCATTCCTAGAACCAATTGCTCTGACCAATTGCTCTGAGAAAGCAATACATTGCTTAGAAGTCCTTACAGGGATAGAAGGTTAATTATAAAACATATTTTTCCCTTTGGGTGGTTTTCAACTGTGGGTGTATTGACAAAAGTGTGCATCTTTCTATTCCTTGCTTCTTGTTTCACACAGGTAAATATTCTGTGTAACAATTTTATATTATTTATATTACAGATATGTTTTTTTGAGGTGAGGGAGAGAGCCCTGTTTATAATTACACTGGAACATTAAGGATGCACTGGAATAGTCTTAGGCTAGCTACAATGTGTAGATAGATTTGTGGTTCAAGATAATGCTTGCCTTATATCTTCCTACACATATGTGGATGAAAACATGAGACAGAAGTGTAGAGATATAAAAGGAAGAAGAAATTCAGAATGAGAGAGAGAGACAGAGAGAGACAGAGAGAAATGGAACATCACATAGCGATCTGCTTTGGAAGTCTTTTTTGTGACACACCTATACCTTATAGTTCTTTTCCTTTGCACCCCCACATGTGGTTTGTATTTTATCTTATCTGCTTAGAGCACTAGTCTATAGCTCAGTTCTTAGTATACAGTAAACATGCAATGACTTTTCAACACACAAGGGGCAGATTTTTTATTTCAAATACTCTTTAAAATTGTATTTCTCAATTATTGCAGTAAACACAGATTATTTCTGTCTTAATAGTTTTTCAATTGCTGTGAGAAGATGCAATGGCCAATACAACTTATAAAAGAAGGTGTTTATTTGGGGTTGGTCATTTCAGATGGTCAGAGTTCAGAGTTATCATGGCAGGAAACATGGCAGATGGCAGGCAGGCAGTTGCTGGATCCATAGCCAAGAGCTTACATCTCAAGACAGGGCTACAAGGAGGAAGAGCACAGTGGAAATGGCCTGAGCTTTTGAAGCTTCAAAGCCTGCTCCAGTGGCACACTTCCTCCAACAAGGTCACACTTTCTAATATCTTCTAAAACAGTTCTTTTATGGGGAAACCAGTTCTTGAGGGACCAGTGTTAGCATTAGAATACAAGAAGCTTCAAGCCAACCCACTACAGATGACTCCAACTTCTTCAACACACACCATTCTTTAAGACTTTTGAGATATACCATGCTAGAAATCACACATGTGACTCCTTTTATAGTTCTCAGTCTCTCTTGTAGTTTTTGCATCATCAAATGGCACCAAGCTAGTTGGTAAGCCAGAAATCCAGGAGAAACTTTCGACACCTCTATCCCCTATAAGTCCTCACGTTTGTGTCATCACCATCTCCTAACATTCCAAGTTGATTAAACTTGGAAACTGTCACTCAAATTTGTTCCTCACATTTTATGTCATTTGATGCTAACTCTCTCTATAATCAACTCCTGCCTGAAACTTCTAGAAGTTTCTACACAATTACATAGATATATATGAACAGAATTTTATAATGTGCCATGCTTCCATCAGCCAAGAGCTATTATGGTGTTTATAGATAGAATCAAGGATTCCATTTTCCAGCTCTATCCTCCAGATCCCATGTTAGACACAATTGATCTGGCATTTCACTAAGAACCAAGCTTGAGTTTTTAAAGATTTTTTTTTCATTAAGGATAACCTTCTTGATTTTCCCAAACTACAGCTAGACTATGATATACATTTCATATCAAATAATCCTGATTCTTCTGAGCACTTATAACAACTGTAATTAATAGTTTTTAATATTGTCTGTGTTGTTGAAAAGTATCTAGGTACATGCATGTAGTAAGTACTAGATAAATGCATGCTGATTCCTTACTTAGGGAAAACTATCGAATTAAGTCATGGTGGACTTTGTGAGCTCCATTGCCTTTCAACAAAAGCAGGGTTAGGAAACTGATGGGAGACATGTGTTAGGTAACTGCTCATTTGCTCATGATCTCAGTTCTCAAAACAGTGAATTCTTCTGTGAATCAAGCAATATAAATACTGGAAAAGTAAAAATTTCAGAACAAACCCTTGGTGAAACCCTTTACATGTTGTTTCCGCAGCTGCAGACTGCCATCTGTCCTGGAGCATTTGAAATATATTCCAAACGATTCACTTACTATTTTTAAATATTGCTACCTGAGTGTCCTCTCCAAATATCATATTGAACCTATTGATAATACTCTGGTTATTATTTCATAGAAGAATACACCTCATAGTACTCTTACCAGACTCCCACCAAATGCCATTAAGAGCCCCGGTTCCTGGTTTCCTGAGAGTCATCAATCCTTCTGAATAATCTTTGGAATCAGATGTCTTTATGTGCCAGATCATTGTATACCAGCTGCTTTATTCAAAAGTAGTACTTTTTCTATTACTTTGCCTTGTTTTTAAACATGGACCTGCTGTTTCCACACAGGAAGGAATAATGAATACTTCTGAGTTTCTATGAGACTCTTTCTCTTCTACTATTAATTGCTCAACTGACCTTGTAACTAGACTCCTCTTTGATCTGGTAATTTCTCATTTCATGCTTGCAGATGTTTTCAAATGTTCCAATATTTTTCCCTCCTGGGTGAAGTGGACTCTTTGTGGTGCTTACATACATATTTATCTTGGCCACCACAACTGCATTTGATAAATTTTTCTAGGAACAAAAGTGATTAAGGTTGGTGATGAGAAGGAATTCCAAGGTGTGCTGATATCAGTTTGAGACATTTGCATTGGGGTGTCTCCTTATATACCGCTAATTAGCAGAAAGAGATTAATATGTTTACCCATTGACTTTATAAGTACATAATAAACATGTAAAAAGTAAGCCTAAGTGCAACTTAAAAGGACTGATTTTAAAAAAATTAATGTTATCTAATTGGTGGTAGCACATGCCTTTAATTCCAGGAGGAATTAAACTTGGGAGGCAGAGGCAAGTGAATGTCAGAGTTCTAAGCCACCCTGATCTACAGAGAGAGTACCAGGATAGCCAGGGCTACACAGAGAATCCCTGTCTCGAAAAACTAACTAACTAACTAACTAACTAACTAACTAACTAACTAACTAACTAAAATTATATTTTAAATGTTAACAGGAAGGAGCTGTATGTTATTTGTGCATGCCTGTAGTCCCAGCACAAAGGGGATAGATGACACAGAATCACTACATGTTCTAGGCTAGTCGGGGCTACCTGATAAAGCTCTTGTCTCAAAAATAACAAAATAAAGCCATTGTCTCAAAAAATAACAAAAACAAAACTCAAAATGAACCAAATGTATCAACATAATAACCACTGAAATAAACATAGTACCTAAGGATATTACTGTAGTATAGAGATTTATTGTTTTTATTAATTAAATTGTCAAATGTCTGGAAATACTTAAACTCTTCTTTGGTCAATGGCTTCAGAAGAATTGTTTTTATTTTCTTAGTTCATATAAATCTATGATTATTTTAATCAATTAATGTCAACATCAATACATTAAACATTTTAGAAATATTTTTATTTTTAAGGAAAATTATGGCTCAATTATTAAACTTCGACTTTGAACAGTAAGCATCTATTTAGAAATTGAATAAAATTTAATAAAATTTAAGTTATGAGAAATAGAAATGATTTAAAATTTAAGAAATAATTTCTTAAACCTTAAAACCAGGGAAAGATGATTGTAATAGCAATGATAAAATAATATCTTTTAAAAGTCTGTTAGCAGAAGAAAATATATTTAAGACTGAATCATAGGTAAATCAAAGGTCTAAGGTTTGTAAGTGCATATGGAATGAACTCTACTAAAGCTATCTCAAGTTCAGATCATAGTTTTGGTCAAATGGAAATATACTAATGTGGAGGAGAACACAGGAGTATCTATGGTAGAGCTTTCTTCAGAGATAGGTATCAGCTTTTAAAATGATGCCATCTTTGTATGCATCCATTTGCACTTGCTATAATAATGAGCCTAAGACTGCTTCTGTTGTAAAGAATGGAAGTTTATTTAGGCCTATGGTTATCCAGTTGAGTAGTCCAAGAGGAATCAATCATATCTGGGGGGTTTCTAGTCAAAGATGTGTGCTGCTCCAACTCATAGTAGAAAGTAGAAGACTAAAACACATGTGTGTAGGAGGCCAACTACACAGGGCATGAGTGTTTTATATTCAGTGGCTCACTAAATACCCATCCTGTTCTGATAAGTCGGTATCAGACAGCATTAATCCCTTCAATGAGCTGATCCTTCAAAGCTCAAGAAGTGCTTCCATAGGCCCTACTACCTCTCAGCAACGTCACAGCCACAGCTTTAAACTTGAACATTCACACTTGGAAGGGCCACATCCAAGCCACAATACATCCTCTATGATGGCGATGAAATTCAAGGATCTGACAGATTCTATGGCCATTTTTTCTTTAGCTGTTTTAAATAGCTGAATGACCGTGTGTTCCAGTGGTTTTCTGTATTAAAATATCCTCTGATCAGTGCCCCTAGACACACTTTGCCTTCACTGGCATCTTCACACAACAGCATCCAAGCCCTGGATTTAACCAAAGGATAGAGGATGCCACTTGCTTTTGGCTTCAGTATTGTGTCTCTTACCTGGACCATTTCACTTCATTTTCTTCTGTGAACCTTCAGGAAAATAACCTAGTTTTCAAAACACCCTAAGTGTATTAATGAAACAATACATGCTGTGACCTCTGAGAGTTTGATATTGTTTTTTAGAAAACTCTCTTGGTAAGTCCTGTACACTACACATTGCCAACAAAAAGTCCAGAAAGACTTTTGGATCTCTGTCTTTCTAACTGAAGATGTTTGCCTCAGAGCATTTGAGCATCTCAGGAGAATAGTGAAGAAAGACAGGAACAAGGTACTTCCACTTCATTAACATTAGCCTGCAAAGAGCTCTACAAGCAGCTGGAGTTTAAGAGTTTTATTTGGCCTTCCGGTCCACACCGCTCCAGCGCAAGGCGCAAGGTCCGGGGGCTGCGGACCCACCCAGGTTTCCAGAGGGACTCTCCTAGCAATCTCGGGACCACTGCGATCTCGGGAACACTGGTAAGAGGAACACACATCTGTTCCAGTCCAATCTCCTGGGAACTGAGTCTGCAGCCAGGAGATAGACAGGCGGGCAGCAGACCCCTTCCCTTCCGGTCCACATCACTCCAGCACAGGGCGCAAGGCCTGGGTGCTGCACACCCACCCAGGTTTCCAGCGGGACTCTCCTAGCAATCTCCGGACCACTGTGCAATCTCGTGGGACCTGAGTCTGCAGCCCGGAGACAGACAGGCGGGCAGCAGACCCCTTCCCTTCTGGTCCACACCACTCAGGGCACAAGGTCCAGGGGTTGTGCACCCGACCAGGTTTCTGGTGGGACTCTCCTAGCAATCTCGGGAATACTGGTGAGAGGAACACACATCTGTTCCAGTCCAATATCCTGGGACCTGAGTCTGCAGCTGGGAGATAGACAGGGCTGCAGAGGACCCCTTCCCTTCTGGCCACACTGCTCCAGCACCAGGCGCAGGAGACACCAGCCAGGAGAGTGATAAAGGCCCAGAGCAGGACAGACTCTTCCTTCAGGTCCTGTGCGGTGCACCCTGCACCAGCTCAGGGCTTGGGCACAGGCTCTGCGCACTCTCCCTGAGGCCCCTTTGGGACTTCCCAGGCTATCTGGGGACCACAGGTGAGCAGCTGAACTCAGCATCTGTTCAAGCCCAATTGCGAGTGACCTGAGACACCAGCAGGAGATTGATAAAGGCCCAGGACAGGACAGACGCTCCCTTCTGGTCTGCACCAACACCAGGTCTCCTTGGGCAGGGATGGCAGGAGGTAAGCGTAACACAGAAGCAACAGAATCCAAGGGTACTTGGCATCACCAGATCCAAACTCACCCACCACTTCAAGTCCTAGATACAACAGCACACCAGAAAAACAGGACATGGACATAAAGTCACTCATCATGATGATGATGGAGGACTATAAGAAGGAAATGCAGGAAAACACAGATAAACAACTAGAAGCATTTAAAGAGGAAAAACTTAGAGAGTTACAGGAAAACACAGATAAACAACTAGAAGCATTTAAAGAGGAAATACTAAGAGAGTTACAGGAAAACAATACCAAACAGGTGATGGAATGGAACAAAACCATCCAGGACCTAAAAATGGAAGTAGAAACAATTAAGAAAAACCAAAAGGAGATAACCCTGGAGATAGAAACCATAGGAAAAAAATCAGGAACCATAGATATGAGCATCAGCAACAGAATACAAGAGATAGAAGAGAGAATCTCAGG
>LR749998.1:962145-977099 GCA_902729485.2 Mus minutoides
GAATGCAAGCTGGTTCAACCACTCTGGAAATCAGTCTGGTGGTTCCTCAGAAAATTGGACATAGTACTACCGGAAGATCCTGCAATACCTCTACTGGGCATATATCCAGAAGATATTCCATCTGGTAACAAGGACACATGTTCCACTATGTTCATAGCAGCCTTATTCATAATAGCCAGAAACTGGAAAGAACCCAGATATCCCTCAACAGAGGAATGGATACAAAAAATTTGGCATATTTACACAATGGAGTACTAGTCAGCTATTAAAAACAATAAATATATGAAAGTCCTAGGCAAATGGATGGATCTGGAGGCCATCATCCTGAGTGAAGTAACCCAATCACAAAAAAACTCACATAACATGTACTCACTGATATGTGGATATTAGCTCAGAAACCTAGACTACCCAAGATACAATTGACTAAACACATGAAACTCAAGAAGAAGGAAGATCAAAATGTGGACACATCACCCCTTCCTAGAATTAAGAACAAAGCACACATTGAAAGAGTTACAGAGATCATGTGTGAAGCTGAATCCAAATGATGGACCCAATGACTGCGGCTGCCAGGGATCCATCCCACAATCAGCCACCAAACATAGACACTATAGCATATGCCAGCAAGATAGTGCTGATCTGGCCTGGATATAGCTGTCTCGTGGGAGACTATACCAATGCCTGGCAAACATGGAGGTGGAAGCTCACAGTCAGCTATTAGATGGAACACAGGGTTCCTAAGGAAGGAGCTAGAGAAAGTACCCATGGAGCTGAAAGGGTCTTCAACCCTATAGGTGGAAGAATAACATGAACTAACTAGTACCCCCTGAGCTCATGTCTCTAGCTGCATATATAGAAGAGGATGGTCTAGTTGGCCATCATTGGGAAGAGAGGCCCCTTGGTCATGCAGACTTTATATGCCCCAGTACAGGGGAACGCCAGGGCCAAGATGTGGGAGCGGGTGGGTAGGGTAGCAGGGCTGGGAGGGGGGAGGGTATAGGGAACTTTCTGTATAACACTTGAATTGTAAATGAAGAAAATATCTTATAAAAGTTGGGAAAAAAAGAAATACAGGAGAACACAGGTAGACAGGTAGAAGTACTTAAAGAGGAAACACAGATTCATTAAATAATTACAGAAAAACACAATCAAACAGGCAAAGGAAATGAACAAGACGATCCAAGATCTAAAAATGGAAATAAAAACAATAAATAATCACAAAGGAAGACATTCCTGGAATTAGAAAACCTAAAAAAGAGATCAGCAGTCATAGATTCAAGCATCCCAAACAGAATACCATAGATAGAAGAGTGAATATCAGGGGCAGAAGATACCTTAGAAAACATTGACACAACAGTCAAAATGTAAAAAGGCAAAAAGCTCCTAACCCAAAGCATCCAGTAAATCCAGGACACAATGAGAAGACCAAACCTAAGGATAATAGGTATAGACGAGAGTGAAGATTACCAACTTAAAGGGCCAGCAAATATCTTCAACAGAATTATAGAAGAAAACGTCCCTAACCTAAACAAAGAGATGCCCATGAACATACACAAACCCTATAGAACTTCAAATAGACTGGACAAATAAAGAAATTCCTCCTGTCACATAATAATCAAAACACCACATACATTAAATAAAGAAAGAATTTTAAAAGCAGTACGGGAAAAATGTCAAGTGACATATAAGGGCAGACCCATCAGAATTACACCAGACTTCTCACCAGAGAGTATGAAAGCTAGAAGATCCTGGGCAGATGTCATACAGACCCAAAGAGAACATAAATGCAGCCCAGACTACTACACCTACCAAAACTCTCAATTACTATATTGATAAGAGAAACCAAGATATTTCATGACAAAACCAAATTTGGAGAATATCTATCCACACATCCAGCCCTACAAAGGATAATAGATGGAAAACACCAACACAAGGAAGGAAACTGCACCCTAGAAAAAGCAAGAAAGTAATCTTTCAACAAACCTAAAAGAAGATAGACACACAAACATAATTGCACCTCTAACAACAAAAATAAGAGGAAGTAACAAGGACTTTTTCTTAATATCTCTTAACATCAATGGACTCAATTCCCCAATAAAAAGACATAGACTACCAGATTGGATATGTTAAACAGGACCCAGCATTTTGCTGCATACAGGAAACATACCTCAGTGACAAAGACAGACACTACCTCACAATAAAAGGGTGGAAAACTATTTTCCAAGCAAATAGTTCCAAGAGACAAACTGCAATAGCCATTCTAATATCGATTAAAATCCACTTTCAACCAAAAGTTACCAAAAAGAATAAGGAGGGACACTTCATACTGGTCAAAAGAAAAACTACCAAGATGAACTCTCAATTCTGAAGATCTATGTTCCAAGTGAAAGGGCACCCACATTCATAAAAGAAAATTTACCAAAGTTCAAAGCACACACTACACCCAACACAATAATAGTGGGAGACCTCAATACCCCACTCTCAGCAATGGACAGATCATAGAAACAGAAACTAAACAAACACAACTAAAAAACTTAACTAGACACAGTGAAACTAACAAAAGTAATGATCCAAATGGATTTATAGAACATTTTATCTTTTATAGAACATTTATCTTTTATTTATAGAACATTTTATCTTTTAGCAAGAGAATATACCTTCTTCTCAGCACCTCATAGTACCTTCTCCAAAATTTACCATATAATTGGTCACAAAACAGGCCTCAACAAATACAAGAAGATTGAAATAATCCCATGCACTCTATCAGATGACCACAGACTAAAGCTGGTCTTAAATTCGAACAAAAGCAATGGAAAACTCACATTCACATGGAAGCTGAACAACGCTCTACTCAATGATAACTTGGTCAAAGATAAAATAAGGAAAGAAATTAAAGACTTTTTTAAAGATTTAATGAAAATGAAGACACATCATATCAAAACCTATGGGAAACAAAGAAATCAGTGGTAAGAGGAAATCTCATAGCTCTAAGTGCCTCCAAAAAGAAACTGGCGGGAGCTTACACTAGTAGTTTGACAGTACATCTGAAAGCTCTAAAACAAAAAGAAGCAAATAACCCAAGAGGAATAAATAGCAGGAAATAATCAAACTCAGGGCTAAAATCAACCTAATAGAAACAAAAAGAACTATCCAAAAAAAAAAAAAAATGAACAAAACCAGAATCTGGTTCTTTGAGAAAATCAACTAGATAGATAAACCCATAGCCAGACTAACCAGAGAACAGAGACAGTATCCAAATTAATAAAATCAGAAATGAAAAGGGAGACATAACAACAGAAACTGTAGAAATCCAAAAAATCATCAGATCTTACTACAAAAGTTTATACTGAACTAAATTGGAAATTCTGGATGAAGTGGACAATTTTCTAGACACATACCTGGTACCAATGTTAAAACAGGATCAAATAAACCATCTAAACAGTCCCAAAACCCTAAAGAAATAGAAGGAGTCATTAATAGTCTCCAAACCAAAAATAGCCCAGGACCAGATGGGTTTAGTGGAAAATTCTATCAGATCTTTAAAGAAGACCTAATACCAATACTCTTCAATCTATTCCACAAAATAGAAACAGAAGGAACACTACCTAATTCATTCTATGAAGCCACAATTATGATTATACCTAAACCACACAAAGACCAAAAAAAGAAAGAGAACTTCAGATGAATCTTCCTTATGAACACTGATGCAAAAATACTCAATAAAATTATTGCCAACTCAATCCAAGAACACATCAAAATGATCATTTACCACAATCAAGTAAGGTTCATCCCAGGGATACAGGGATGATTCAATATGTGGAAATCCATCAACATAATCCACTACATAAACAAACTCAAAGAAAATAACCACATGATCATCTCATTAGATGCTAAACAAGTATTTGACAAAATTCAGCATCTCTTCAGGTTAAAAGTTTTGGAAAGATCAGGAATTCAAGGCCCATACCTCAAGATAGTAAAAGCAATATACAGCAAAGCAGTAGCCAACATTAAACTAAATGGAGAGAAGCTTGAAGCAATCCCATTAAAATCAGGGACTAGACAAAGCTGTCCATTCTCTTGCCATCTATTCAATATATAACTTTAAGTTCTAGCTAGAGCAATAAGACAACAAAAGAAGGTCAAAGGGATACAAATTGGAAAGGAAGAAGCCAAACATTGACTATTTGCAGATTATATCATTATATACTTAAATGACCCCAAAATTCCACCAGAGCACTCCTAAAGCTGATAAACAACTTCAGGAAAGTGGCTGAATATAAAATTAACTCAAACAAATTAGTAGCCTTCCTCTACTCAAAGGATAAATCAACTGAGAAAGAAATTAGGGAAATGACACTCTTCACAATAGTCACAAATAATATTACATTACTTGGTGTGACTCTAACCAAGTAGGTGAAAGATCTGTACGACAAGAACTTCAATCTGAAGAAAGAAATCAAAGAAGTCCTCAGAACATGGAAAGATTTCCCATGCTTTTGGATTGGCAGGATTAATATAGTAAAAATGGCCATCTTGCTGAAAGAAATCTAGAGATTCAATGCAATCCCCATCAAAATTCCAAATCAGTTCTTCATAGAATCATGGAATTGATTGAAAATTGAGAAATTTGCAAATTCATTTGTAATAACAGAAAAACCAGAATATCAAAAACTATTTTCAACAATAAAAGAACTTCTGGGGGAATCACCATCCCTGACATAAATCTGTATTACAGAGCAATAGTGATAAAAAAAAAAAAAAACTGCATGGTATTGGTACAGAGACAGGCAGGTAGATCAATGGAATAGAATTCTCTTTAACTAGAGGTCAGCATGTAGAAGAATGCAAATTGATGCATTCTTATCTCCTTGTACAAAGCTCAGGTCCAAGTGGATCAAGGACCTCCACATAACCAGATACACTGAAAGTTATAGAGGAGAAAGTGGGAAAAATCCTTGAACACATGGGCACAAGGGAAAATTCCTGAAAAGAACACCAATGGCTTATACTCTAAGGTCAAGAATCAACAAATGGGACCTCATAAAATTACAAATCTTCTGTAAGGCAAAGGACACTGCCAATAAAACAAAAAGGCCACCAACAGATTGGGAAAAGATCTTTACCAATCCTATATCAGATAGGCTAATATCCGAATTATACAAAGAACTCAAGAAGTTAGACTCCAGAGAATCAAATAACCCTATTAAAATTTGGGTACAGTGCTAAACAATAAATTTTCAGCTGAGGAATATTGAAATGCTGAGAAGCACCTAAAGAAATGTTCAACATCCTTAGTCATTAGGGAAATGCAAATCAAAAGGACCCTGAGATTCTACCTCACATCAGTCAGCTGGCTAAAATAAAAACTCAGGTGATAGTAGATGCTGGCAAGGATGTGGAGAAAGAGGAACACTCCTCCATTGCTGGTGGAATTGCAAGCTGGCACAGCCAGTCTAGAAATAAGTTTGGTGGTTCCTCAGAAAACTAGACATAGTATTACCTGAGGACTCAGTTATACTACTCCTGGGCATATACCCAGAAGATGTTCCAACATGTAATAAGGACACATGCTCCACTATGTTCATAGCAGCCTGATTTATAATAGCCAGAAGCTTGAAAGAAGCCAGATGTCCCTCAATAGAGGAGTGGATACAGAAAATGTGGTACATTTACACAATGGAGTACTACTCAGTTATTAAAAATAATGAATTTATGAAATTCTTAGGCAAATGTTTAGAACTAGGAAATATCCTGAGTGAGATAACCCCATCACAAAGGAACACACATGGTGTGCACTCACAGGTAAGTGGATATTAGCCCAAAAAACTTCAAGTAACGAAGATACAATTCATAGACCACATGAAGCTCAAGAAGGAAGACCAAAGTGTGGGTACTTCAGTCCTTCTTAGAAAGAGAACAAAATACAGGAGCAAATATGGAGATAAACTGTAGAGCAGAGACTGAAGGAAAGACCACCCAGAGACTGTCCCACCTGGGGATTCATTCCATATACAGTTACCAAGACACTATTGTGGATGCCAAGAAGTGCATTCTGAAAGGAGCCTGATATGGCTGTCTCTTGAGATGCCCTGCCAGAGTCTTACAAATACAAATGTGGATGCTCACAGCCAACTATTGGACTGAGTGTGGGGTCCCCAACAGAGGAGTTAGACAAAAGTCTGAAGCAGTTGAATGGGTTTGCAAACCCTTAGAAAGATAACAGTATCAACCAACCAGACCCCCAGAGCTCCCTGGGACTAAGCCCTCAACAAAGGAGTACACATGGCTCCAGCTGCATATGTAGCAGAGGATTACCTTGTCAGGCATCAAGGGGAAGAGAGGTCCTTGGTCCTATGAAGTCTTGCTAGATGCCCCAGTGTAGGGGAATAGAGGTAGGAATGGGTGGGTGGGTGGAGGAATACCCTTACTGAAGCAGGGGGAGGGAGGATGGGACGGGGAGTTTCCAGGAGTGGGGGAAACTGAGAAAGAGTATAACTTTTGAAATATAAATAAAGAAGATATCCATTAAAATAAAAAAGGAAAGCACCAAACACAGCCTAGAATATTGTCAGAGAGATTATACTGTACCAGCCGCCTACAATGATTATAGTCTGGTGCCCCCTCTCCATCATTTAGTGTTGTTACTGATTTTTTTTCTATCAGTATTCAGTGGAAGCTCACTGTGGCTTTGGCTTACATTTTCCTGGTGACTAATGATGCTAAAAGCTTTTCGCAGCAGTCTTTTGTAAATAAAATATGTATGTTTATAGCATATTTACACACACACACACACACACACACACACACACACACATATATATATATATATATATATATATATATATATATATATATATATATATATTTAAAACATTCATGTGCATTTGATTTTATGTACATTCATGCAGGGTGTTTTGTCTACATGCATGTCTGTGCACTCCATGCGTGCTTGGTTCCTACAGAGGCCAGAAGATGGCATTGAATCTCCTGCAATTGGGATTGCAGGCCATTGTGAGCCACTGTGTGAGTTCTGGAAATCAAACCTCCATTCTCTGGAAGAACAAGCAGTGCCCGTAGCACTGAGCCCTCTCTCCTGCCCCTGTATTGGTGACTTTTCATAGCTGTGACCAAAGTACTTGACAAAAGCAACATGGTGGAAGGAGGACTTCTTTGGCTCATTGTTTCAGGTGATTGAGTCTATGGTTGCTTGGCTTCATGTACTTGGGCAGGACATCATGGCAGTGAGAGACCAGGCACAGAGTCTTCTTCACCATCTGGTGACTGGGAAGCAAAGAGAGGAAGGAAGAGAAATGCCATGGACAATATACCCCCAAAGGTGTCTACCCAGTGAGCTCTTCCTCCTAAGTCCCATCTCCTAAAGCTTCAAGAATATTCTCAAATAGTTCTCCAGCTCTCTAGCTAAGATCCCAGGACATAATCTAAGGGAGGCACTTTATGCCCAACCCATAATGATACAATTTAAGAGCTGTAAGTACTGGATGATATTCCACTCTACTTAATGAACCCCAAATTAATTTATAACCTGAGAGAGGGAAGAGAAGGCAGGAGGGAGGGAAGAAAAGAGAGAACATAATAAATAATTAAAAATAATATTTCATCTTGAGCTTGGGACTCCTGGATTAATTGCTGTGGTGTTTGAACAGATTAGGGGTAGCATGCTCACTCTGTGTTCCATAGGATAACAGAGGAGTTTGATATGATTTATGAGAGCATGTCTGGAATGCATTGGTGCCCCTACAAGTTATCTAGTTCTCTGGCACCTACTGAAAACTCAATTGCTGAAGACTTTTGCATATACAGATAAACAAATATATGTCCATGCACCATGTATAAAGGTGTTTTATTAATAGTGACTACACATGTAATAATGGTGATTTCATAATACACCAAAAAGTGAAAATATTCCCCTAGCCCTTCATTTCATTCTTCTTTTTTTATATTTAGGCAAGGTCAGATCCATGAATAGTTACCATTAGTTATAACTGCCTATAGGATTGCCTACAGCAGCACACTATATGTGTTTATAGCTTAGGAACAAAAATCCCCACTAAGAATGGGTTTTCTTGAGTTTATTCATCATGTGTGCATGTACCTGTGTGTGTGTGAGTGTGTGTATACATGTGCACTAAGGCATGCATAGTACGAACCAGAAAGTGTTGTCCTATGACTAATTATTTAATCACAGTTTGAAACTACCGGTACAAAATTTTACTGATTCCTTTTCGGATTTAATCTACTGGGACTGTCTTATGTGACCTTTTTATACAGAGACTGTAAGATGGAGGTTTGATACTTATATCAGTCCTGAATAGTTGTTCTAGACTTAGTTGGTTCTCATAGAGGCCAGTCATAGTTTTCAAAGAAAAGCAGAAGGAGTTCCAGATTTAAGAAAATGTGCTTGGAATGAAATCTGAAGAGATGAAGTCTGCAGAGATGACAAGCGCCTCCCATGTAGAACTGAGACAGGTTGGTCTTCAGAGACTGCTGTGTGTGCTGCTGCCAATCAAAGAAAACATGGAGGGTAAACTAATTAAACCCCAAGTTTCCAGTTTTTCATCACCTTCATTTGGATTCATGCCTCACATAAGGCATAGTTCTTTGGAAATAAATGCCTGGTTATGTAAGATCCCCTTAAAAGTTTAAGCAACAAAAGGTGTGTGTGTGTGTGTGTGTGTGTGTGTGTGTGAGAGAGAGAGAGAGAGAGAGAGAGAGAGAGAGAGAGAGACAGAGAGAGAGAGAGACAGAGACAGAGACAGAGACAGAGGGACAGAAAATAGGCAGATTAAACAACCTGTAAATAACTGGTACACTTCTAGAAAGGGCATTTGGAAGATTTTTTTCTCCCCTATGATTCTCAAAACTTTTCTCCAAGTTTGAATTTATCTCATACTGACATCCATCTCTTACAAATGTGTAACACAAGCGATTCAATGCACCTCATGGATCTCATGATGATAATGTCAGGGAGTGAGTGAGTGGTATTTATCCCACTTGAACCTTTGCATTTGAAGACACAGAAGCTCACGTGAAATGGTGAGATCTGGTGGATATTGAGGCAGAGGCTCTGGAGATGTTTACTGATGGGTTCCAAGAAGTTTGAGTTAAGAGAAGCTTGACCAGTGCCTTATCTACAGAAAGTAGGGTTTTCATGAAACATTTCCAAACCAAGAAACAGTTTAAGGGGAAAAGTGAATGACTATGGCAAATCAGACCTGCCATGCTCATATGTGAGGTGGAGACCTTGGATGTCAGGGGCTGTGCTGTCAGAGGTAGGGAGATTTTTGTGGGTATAGAAAGATATGGGATAAACTAGGAAACTGCATAGAAACAGGATTGACATGTTACCTTGACTTATTTTTACCAGCTAAGAGATGCTATGTCCTGACTTTGTTAAGAAACCTACCCTTTCCCTTTAAATGTAGAAAAGGCAAGAAAGGTGATGGCCATGTCCAGTGTGTTATGCCACTTGCCCTCAGGTGTACATAGACAGATGGAGAAAAGGAATTCAGAAGTCTGCTTCAGGAAGAAAGCACCGAAGAATGTATCTAACAACTAAAGAAGGAAGGAAGAGATGTCAAAGTTAGGTAGTGTCTTGTCGATTTAAAATACAGCTTGCAACTTGGAATGAGATACTAAATGAAATCAACAGAGGCAGTATAATCTTAAAAAAAAACAGGTCAGGACATTTGTAAGGACTATATCTTATTCCCAGACACATCTATCTATCTATCTATCTATCTATCTATCTATCTATCTATCTATCTATCTATCTATCTATCTATCTATTTTCTATCTATCCACCTCTCTGTTGCCATGCCAGGGTCAGCAACCTTTCCACATATTTCCACTACTATTCTCCTATGCCCAATGCTCAAATCAATGAAGTCACTTGACCATGGATTGATGTCTCTTAAACCATAAACCAATTTGTGTCTTTTTTCCTGCCCACTAATTTCTTAGTTATTTTGTCATAGAATGCAGAGCAGCCTGATACAGGGTCTTTGTTGGCTTTTGATCATATGGATCTGACTGTGGAAAGTAAGGGATTACAATGCTTTAGAAGTTAGTAGAAAACCTTTTCATAGCTGCTGCTGAGAGAACAGAGAGCTAGATGGTGGGCTCTGTGGAGAATTCCATGTCCTCTGTAGAAATCAGCACAGAGAAATGTGATAGAACAAAACTTATTCCCAGATAGCAATTGTGTTTATTACTATATGATATGAAGTTTAAACTAGCAGATGGAACAGCTGTTGAAAGAACAAATTTGTCATGATGACTGGTTTATGGCTTTATCACAGCATAAATTATAACAAGAGATAGGGAGACTGGTTCGCTGGGAGCACCACTTTTCTCCAGAGGTGCAAAGCCCTTGTCTCTTTCCAGCAAGTATTAAATTCGCTGAGCATAAGGTCTGTGATCTATGTCAACATCTCTCCACATCTCAGAGGAAACTGGATTGGTCTGATACGAGTGGCAAGGGTCAGATGTGGGCCTAAGGCCTCAAGTCCCCATCTGAGCTTGTCAGGACTGCTTTCCAGTCCACCTTGCTTGGTGTACTGCTGACATCTTGATGCACAGTTAGAAGCTTACTGTTCCCGAGAGGCAGGAATCTGCGGCTACATTCCTTCTTGGCTATGCCAAATTGAATAATTTAATGAGCTGTCTGAGCTGGTGCCCTGAGACGTGTGGTGGCACATTTGTTTGAGTCACACTCTTAAGACGGAAGCTGAGTGTCTTGTTCAGCTCCCTGCCAAGGCTCCCTGTCAGCAAATTAAGTGTGACCAGAAGTCCATTTGCACTAGACAATCAACTGAGAGAAGACTGCCTGCAAGGGGTCTCTGCACTTGCCTAGAGGCATCTCCAGGAGACCATTGCTGATGTCCCCATGTGTTAGGCAAACGCTGTTGTAAGCCACGATGCTTTGAATGCTTTATATGTTCTATATATGTCAATCGGAAAAGGCTGCTGTTAGCTGCATCTGACCTCTGGGTCAAATTCAGCATCCCCTTCTCCTCGTTTCTCCTCCAGATGCTCCTTTGAGCCTCTTCTCTTTCATCTAGCGTCTCCACCCAACAAGCCAAGGGAAGTGAGGTAACAATAACTTGCTGCATTTTACCTGGCCCACCCAGAGAAAAGTCTATTTCTAGGCAGATGCGGAAAGCCCAAACCTAGTGGAATGCAGCGGGCCCTTTAATCTAGCATCCTCTGTGCCCTGCACAGCCTAATGTTTAATTTGAAAAACAACCTGAAAATAGCACGAAAGGAAACGTGGAATTTGCATAGCTATATATATGTTTAAGATAGTCGTTTTGAAAAACACTGTGTCAGAGGAGAGCTGACCCTTTACTTGAAGCTGCCCGAATTTTATGGACTCCTCGGAGATAAGGCGTGTAATTTTGAGTTGAGTGATGGTTGCGTTTCCGCACTGTAGTCTTGGTATTAAGGAGGTGGATGTGCAACCCTGTCATTTCTGAAAGCTGAACGCTGATACTCAGAGTGCTTTAACAAAACAGTGAAATGATCCTGGTGAAAGCAATTTGGTATATTTCTAATACTCCATCCTGGGTCTAATTTCCATACCCTAAAATCTTGTTTTCTCATTAAGAAAAAAATTAAAAAAAAAAACTTTCTCCCTTATTTGCCATAGTCATTCACTTTTCCCCTTAAAAAGGTTCCTGGTTTGGAAAGGTTTCACTGAACCCTACTTTCTGTAGATGAGGTTCTGGTCAAGTGTCTCTTAACACAGCTGTCTACAGATGGATTTTTCAAATCCTTTAGAGGATGAATTTCATTACCAAAGCACTATGTTTCATAACTAGAGAAGACTGCTAAATATCTTGGTCATTGCCAGTTTCCTGATCATTCCAGGCTGAAGGTAATTGTCCCTCTCAGGCTCATAAGCTGGACACTTGGTCTCTAACTGGCATAGTCATTCCGTTAAGGATCCTGCAGAAACTCCAGACAGTGGGAGCTAGCTAGAAAGAGAGACCCTGGGGGTAGGCCTTTGTAGGTAATACTTTCTTTCCTGTCTCACTGGATACCTCCTGTCTAGCATAAAGTGATGTTCTTCTGTGATGCCAAATGTTCCTGTCACCATGATGCTCTGACCAGGATCACAAGCTGAGTGATCTGTAGCTAACCATCTACATATGTAAGTAAAATGAATTTCTCCTTTTTTAATGTTGTTTATATCTGCTGTCTTGTCATGCAGTGAACTAGCATACTAGTGTTTCTAGCTTGTTCACAATCTTTTGAAGCAATTTTACTGGCAGGTATTAAGCTCTTCTGATTGAGTGAAAACTCGTCTGCAGGTCCAGGAGTTAGGATAGAAAGCCCCGTGAGCTCACATGCTGAAAACAACCAAGGAAGATTTAAAAGAGGCATGTTTGAATAGAGAAAAAGGGTTGGTATTTTGTGGCCTTCTAAAGGGTCTGTGGATGCTCATGAACTCAGGAGGAAAAAAAAATCACAAAACATTATTCATTATTCCCTAAGCTTTAGTTAATAAATGTAGCATCTCTGAACACTTGTTGTAGTTATTTAGAGACAGGGTTTCTTTTGTATAGCCTTGACTGTCTTGGAACTAGCTCTGTAGACCAAACTGGTCTTGAACTCACAGAGATCGGCCTGCTTCTGCCTCTCAAATGCTAGAATTAAAAACATGCACCACCGTCACCTGGTGTATTATGACTTATAATGCACAGGCATACCAATACTCACACATTATAACAAAGTTCTTGATTTTGACAAGGGAAGACTCAAAAGATTCTTGATGTTCATTACCATTTGGAAATTAGGCAAATACAAGACCTACTGCAAGATCTTTCCATTTAAAAATTCAATAAAGTATGACTAGTGTAGCATACCTAAAATATTGTTATAATGATTGGACTACAGCTGGTCTCTTAAATAATGTTACATGTTTTATGTAAAACTCTTATTCTAACACACAACTGTGAAAGGACACCATTGTGTACAGATGAAATGATTCTTCCAGTGAGATACTTGTGATCCTTGATATTGGAGATGGGGGTATGGAAGACAATATTGATGTTTGGGAGAGAGAGGTTACTTGAACCTCTGCTTCCTTCTTTTGGTCCTGTGTCCAGAGCTAAATGGCTAAAAGAAATACATACAGAGTGAAAAGAAAGCACAGGGGTAGGTGACATGTGAAAAAGTTTTCTAGAGGTATAACTTGTTAACCGTTGTTCAAGCTATCGCTCTAGGTATTCCTGCTGTTCTGCAACTTGTCTATTAAGAACCAACATGCAATAAGTCTAGGTTCATATTTCCTCGGGGTGCTCCCCTGGTCAGCCAAACTAATTTAATAAACAAGCTCCATGTCCCACAAGAGATCTTGTCTCAAAAATTAAGGAGTAGAGTCATTGAAGAAGACATCTAAGGTTCATTTCTGGCTTCAACGTGTGAACACTCACATAAAACTATGCACATTGATATGAACAAAATAAATATTCTTTATTTGGTAATCATTTTTTTGGCAGAATTTTTTGAAAAAAATTAAAATCATCCTGAGTAATTAATACTTATTATCTACATGTTGCTCCGTCAGCCCGTATGCTGGTCAAGTCTCTGTATTTCTGAAAATCAAGATAGGGACTCTATCACCCACACAACACTAGTACAAGCATTGAAGTAAATGTGCAAAAGATATGGATCTGTACCTGGCCTTTTGTTGCTGATTTTATGTAGTTAAAATTTAAATAGTATAATTATTTAACTGATAATATATTTCTTCATATTCTCATGCCCTTATACACAAGCGAAGGAAGCTTGTCATAAAAAGCTAGGCTTTGTTTGGATAGTATCTCCTGTTTCTGTAAAACGGATGGTGCCTGCATGAGTGCATATACCCCTCCTCTTCCTCTGTCTGTTCCCACTAGGAACTGGCCAGCTGGCATTGACAACTCCTCATCCCAAGGCCTTTGTGCCTGTTTTTTTTGTGTTTAGAGTGATCAAGTGCTGGGAGTCACCATTGAAAAGTCACATAGTGCTAGGCAAGGTGGTGCACCCCTTTAATCCTTGGGAGGCAGAGGCAGGCAGATCTCTGATTTAGAGTGCAGTTAGAGGTCTATAAAGTGAGTTCTGGAATAGCCAGGGTTGCACAGAGAAACCCTGTCTCAAAAAACAAAAACAAAAACAAAGTCTAAAGCTAAAGGTCTTAATGCTATACAGGATGAGTTTTGAAAAACATGATGGCTTGGAAGGTTTTCTGGTATGTGTACTTACTTGATTGTGTATGTAATTGTATGTGTGTGTGTGTGTGTGTGTGTGTGTGTGTGTGTGTGTGTGTTTGGCTAGAACAGCTCAGAAATGCCTAATTATAATTTACCATGTCCAAATCCAAGATTTTGGCTATTATGCAAAACTGGCAGAGGTTGGTTTGTAGCTTTTTTAGTGTCTGGGTTTGCTCATTTCCCTCTGGTTGGTGTGGGGAGAACTAGAGGCCTCTGTTCTGACCAAACAACCACAGCACAAATAGGCCCAGAGAGCCTGGGACTATACAAGGACAGTGAACTGAGGGGGTTGGGTGGCTAGGGCAGCCAGGCACAGAGCCTGAGAGCAGCAGGGCTTCCCTTGCCTAAGGATGCTCATGAGAGGAGTAAGGCAATTGTGTGAAGTTGCACAGCAGAGGCAATTCCACTGCCAGCTCTCTCTCTCTCTCTCTCTCTCTCTCTCTCTCTCTCTCTCTCTCTCTGTGTGTGTGTGTGTCCCTTTGGTAATTATGTTTCTGTTTTCCATCAGAGATCTTTTTCCTTTCTCACTTTCAGTCCCTGTGGTTTGGGTAAGCTGATTCCTTCTCTTCCCACCTCCCTTAGCTTCGGTGATGGTCATATGGTATATATATATATATATATATATATATATATATATATATATATATATATATATATATATATATATATATATAT
>LR749998.1:977199-1033201 GCA_902729485.2 Mus minutoides
ACTAGCAGGACACAGTTTGCACTCCTGAACATAGCTTTGTCTGTATATGGAGATAAGTCATTTAGAAACATACCAACCCAGAGTGAAGTTGAACAGGGAGACGAGGGAGGTTGTAGCCTCTGTTCTATCGGCTGAGTCACTCGAAATGAGGTTGTAAGCCAACATTGCTGAAAGCCACAGGTGCAGTTAGTTGGTGTGTCCCTTGCACAGGCTGGCACGAGGTAGGCTTCTGTTACTTGCTGTGGAATGCACTTTGACTAAGGTGTCCTCTTCGCAAAGTCTGTGTTTCACAGGCTCTGTCACAATAATGCTAAACTCTAAGAATTTGATGACGGCTCACATACAAGCATTTCTTCTTTCCTATGTGCTTATGAATTAGCAGGGCTCAAGGACTCATCTGGATTAGATAGATGTTTGGTTGGGCCCTATCTGAGCCATGTATTTCTTTCTGGGCAAGTGACTGCATGGGGTGGGTGCACTATTCCTCTTCTTATGACTATCAGCAATGTCAAAGAGTAATTTCTACCACATGAACACTTCCATGCCTCCTGTTCATTAATATCCTCTCCTCTAAAACAGTCTGGCACTTCTTCCTTAAGGATGGAAAAAAAAAAACAAGTATCTAGTAAGCAATGATATAATTGACTACAGCTTCAACATAAGCAAAAGAGAACAGGGGTTACTTGTTATAAAATCATGCAATTCTAAATGCACCTAGAAATAAAAGTATTGAAAAATGAGGCAAAAGATTTAACCAATTTTAACATGGCAAACAGCAATTTTATGTAGCACTAGCATTTGTTTATTTCAGAAAACATATTCTGGTTTATTTCTTAAAGTAATAACTAATATTGAGCTAAGTAGAGTATTACATAGGAGCCTTTTTCTGACTTAAAGATTATTTTAATAGCACATGCTACATACTAGATCTGTGTGTGTATAAATGGCTAGTAATTGATATAGTCATTTCACAACTTGTTTAATTTGAATTTGAATTTCTTACCTCACACTGTGAGTCTTATGGGTTCTACAGGGAGTAGAAAAATTAAGAGAATCAAAATGAAAGAGACAGAGCTAGTGAGATGGCCCAGTGTTTAAGACTACTTGCTGAGCTTGCAAGGGACCTGTGCTCACTTCCCAGTATATGCTGAATATGTCCCGGTATATACTTATAGTGGAAAGTTCACTGTCATGTGTAACTCCAGTGCCAGGGTATCTAACACCCTCTTACGGCCTTTATGGGCTCCTGCACACATGTGAATTACACACACATAACCAAGTATGCCTGCATGCATGTGTCTGGACATCACACATACACACACAAAAGCACACAAATCTAAATAAATCCTCAAAAAATGAATTGACATGAAAGGGGAATATCCATCTAAAGCAACAATGTCTGTTTGCCTTTGAATGACCCCTGCTTTTCAAGTGCTGTGCTAACTGAATTCAATGTTTAAAACAAGCAAGCAAGCAAGCAAGCAAGCAAACAAACAAACAAACATAAAAACCACACATACAAAAAACCCAACCCTTCAAAATTCTGGTAATGCCCAGAGCAAAGACACCAATGTAAATATCTTGTGTCAAATCTGAGCTCTAGTCTCATTTCCTCACAGGAAGTTAACACCAACAGAGTAAGCAGGTGGATTATGAAGGCTCAATTCTAGAAAGTATTGCTGCCTTGCTGCAGCAGAGCAGGACTTTGAAGCAGGTAGAGACATCACCAACTAGACACTAAATGGAGCTGGGTTGGTACATCTAAACTGAGTCAGTGCAGAATCCTTTGATATTCCCAGGAAAGGGAGCTCTTCTCTGCTACTCCTGATATGTAGAAAACTTGCCCTGACAATTCATCATGAGGCGTTAGTATATTACCTTGGAAAGCATCTTTACATGTCATGTGACTGGAGAAGCTCACTTGCTTTAAAATTCAATTAAAAAACAAAAACAAAACCCAACAGTAGCAGCCCAGCTCCATGTGCTGGTAATTCCACTACTGAGGCTGAATTTGATAATCATTCAAATCACTTATGACTAGTAGCTGGTGGGGATGATTGGATTCCGGGACTTTCCTAACCACTTTAAGAAAGATGTTTTACCAGTGACATCGTCTCCAGTTTTGTGCACGTCCCAACAGTGAGTATCTAGGCAGTATAGATCATAATTGAGCACTGAAAAAGTTTCCTGAGGATGTAGGAACATTTAGTCTAGAATTTCACTTGAATCCTTATAGCTGAATACAAGGTTTTATAATTAAGATCTCCGGGTGGAAATGTGGCCTCTTTTGACCCTTTACTTGACAGGATGACACTACATTGAAGGCTGAGATTAAGAAGCTGGCGGCAGTAATGAAACAATCCAGTAAACAAAAGGAGTAGGGAGCTGTTTTCACAGACAGCTTCATGTCTCTGTTTTGTTCTGTAACACTCTACGACTGTTAATGTGGATAATGGCAATGATCGGGTTTTTAAAATTCTGTTAACACGAGAACATGATTCTGTTTATAAGGCAGTTTCAAACAAGTGCAACTGTGGTATGAGAGAGAATCCACCAGAATCACAGAGGCAGGATTCTTGACTCTAATTTGGGCATGGAGACAATTGGCTTTAGTGCATATGCCCACTTCTCCAGAATGGTGACAAGGAAGAAAACTTGGCTTTTTTTTTTTCTTTTAAACCTCCTCCCCCTTTTCTATTTTTAGGATGAGAAAGCTGCTTCACCGCAGGGCAAGATCCTGAGCAAACACCAGGGTTGGGAACAATAAAAAGCCCTGAAGAGTGAGTCAGGAGCCTGCCTCCAGCAAAAGGCTAAATGAACAGACAGGAGCCCTGAATGGCAGCAAGCAGGTGATCTGTCAGAACAAGAAAAGAGAGGAATTCCAAAGTATGGCCCTGCCCGGAGAATGCCCTGCCTCCCTCTTCAGTGCTACCACCTTGAGTTCATCTATAAAAGAGCAAACAGGGCTCCGGACCCTCAGCTCCTTTGAGCCTTTTAGACAGAAAGGTAGAACCCAGCCATGTTACTTTTTCTGTGACTTTGAAACTCACTTGATAGTTCTTTCAAGTTTTTATCCAAAGAAATGTATGTGATGGGCTAAAAAACTTTACCACCGTGAGCATCAGGCCATTAAAGCCTGTAGGTCTCCATATCTCCATGCCTTCCACTGGGCAGGAATACAAGGAGACCACACAGGAAGGGCTCTGCTCCTCCCCTCCCACACATTTACAGTTGTCTGTCTCCTGGATTGGAAACAACTCTGTTTTGCTGGAAGTCAGTGTACCTACTCTGTGATATTGAAGCTGCCATTTAACTCCCTACCCTGAGTGCTCTTGAGTTCAGCATTTATTTATTCTAAGAACACATAAAGTCCAGCACTGTCGGTATTCCAGGGATCTAAGGAACAAAAAAAGATACAATCCATGCCCCAGGGACTTTATGCTTGAATGAAGACAAGACAGGCAAACCTATCATTTTACTACAAGGTGATTGATTAAATGGAGATCTGTTGCCAAGAAAAGAGGGAATGTGGAGAGTGGATTGCTTAAGCCTAGCTGAGAGAGTGAGAAGAGACTTCAAAGAGAAGGAGCCTTCCTTGAGTTGGGACTTGACAGGTTAAAGGGAGATGTATAGGCAAGTGTGTGTGATTTAAAAATACAGCTCACTCAGGCGTGGCGGTACATGCCTACGGTCCCAGCACTAGGGAGGCTGAGGCAGAAGTAATCCTAGGAGTTTGGTAAAGCACACACACACACACACACACACACACACACACACACACACACACACACAGAGTGTCAGTTCCCTGCTCCAAATTATCTAAGGCTCCACTATGCATAAGATGAAATCACGGTCTCCTTGGGGAATATGGAGGATTTTGTGTGTGCCTCCCTCAGATATCTGTTTCCTCTGATTCTCCTGTAGGCTCCTGAGTCTCTTGTGCCTCAGCCCTGCAATGTGTGGCCACCTCTTGGGGCTTTCAGCTCCTGGGCTTCTTTTCCTTCAGGGACTTTACTAAGAGCGCTTTCTCCTTAGGCTGGTTGTAGAATAAGAGGAGGCACTGGACACCACATGGCAGTCTTTCTAGTTTGCTTGCTTCTGGACCTGAGGGAGGAATGGCAACGAGCAAGTCATGAGTGTGTTAAGGGACACAAAGAGAAGCAGACAGCTAGTTTTATCCAGGGTGAGGTGATAATGTATGTGTGATTTCTGGGCAGAAGTGTGCACTTCCTAGTGTGAATCTACAGTGCTTTCTTCTGCTGTTTGGACACTGGAAGTGTGTGTTGATAGTGAGAAACAGTGCTGAGCCATTATGTAGTGGAAAGGTCAGTGAAGAATGACTGAGCTTGCAGGACACTCTACCCAATTAAGCAATAAAGTATGTATGTATGTATGTATGTATGTATGTATGTATGTACATATGTATGTATGTATATATGTATTCTTATTTCCCAAGACAAGGTCTCTCTGTGTATCTCGGGCTATCATAGAACTCACTTTGTAGACCAGGCTGGATATGAACTCAGAGATCCCCTTGCTTCTGCTTCCCAAGTGCTGGGATTAAAAGTGTGCACCACCACTGCCCAGCTTCAACTTTTTAAATGTGGCCTTAGTGCAGTAGGAGGTGACTGGTCTTGAGTAGCGGTTCTTCCTGACTGTTGTCAATCACACTCTCTTCTGCCGTGTATTATTTTCTTATGTGTACTTTTGCCACCATACTTATCTGAGATTAGGTTGCCTGTATGTCTGTGTGAGAGATACTTCTCTCCATGAAAACATAAACTTTATGAGAACACATTAGACTAGCTCAAAATGGGCACTCCAAGTGTTAGCTAACAGAGAACACACAATGCCACATAGGGTAGTGTGGACACCTGTGAGAGAAAGAATATATCCTTAGACATTCATTGTCAGGTGTACTTGAGTCCATGGGTTTCTGAAACTTGGAAAATGAACATAATAAACAGAAGATATTTATGCAGCCTTTCTCAATCTCCTTTTTCTGTTTTAGACTCAAACATAATAATTCTAAGAGAAAGTAGCATCTATCCCAAAGGCATGTTGTTTGTTGGTAGAGAAGTTTGATTTAAATTTTGTGTTTGCAATATAGATTTCTCATAATGCAGTGAACATAAGTGTTTTGGGTTACTTGTTTTAAAACTGAGCTTCATAAAAATTAATTTAAGTTATGTATAAAAACGATATTATACTGTTAGACTTCTGCATATTTTCTTTTTTCTAAAATTTTAGTGTGTGCACGTGTGCACACACACACTCATGCTGTGGTGTTTCATGTGGATGTTAGAAGACTACTTGTGTGGTTGGTTTGCTCCTTCCATCCTGTGTAAATGAATTATTTTCTTCTACCAATATTGAATCACTAACCTTTCGGAATCTACATTGACACTCAGAAGTCTCTAGTTCTTGTGTTATTTGATCTCCTAATGTAGTATAATTGGTTGAGTCTCAGCATAAACTCTGGGTAGAAGAGACCATCTGAGAGCTGCCCTTTCCCATCAGACAGGTATGCCGACATTGCTTCTTTTGAATCTGCCTAACTTTCTAAACCGAGTCCCCCTCAGTTACATAATTGTCTTTGTTCTCTGTCTTAGGACCTGAGCTACTATCCGTTATTAGTGTTAGGAAGTTTTGAAATAATTTAAATTTGTTGGAATTGATTAAATGAAACCCATTATGCCTTGTTGCCCAAGTTTAATACTACTCATGTAATCCTCTTAGCAGCCAATGTTATCATGGAGGCCTGGATTGAAGATAAAATGATTCTTTCTGCTATTAGAAGCATCCTTTGGTGTGTTTCTCTGTTCAGCTCACACTTTAAACATCTGCCATTTCAGCATCTATTTGCCGACAAAGGGCTATACATTTAGGCAATAATGCCATTACTCTGCTGACAGCAGACTTGATGTGTTTATAGGCATAACAGGCACTACGGAAACTCTGTACTATCTGAGCTTCTGTACTCGTGGGGTTTCCAATATTTCTTTCACTAAATGGGTAAAACACTGGGAATGGGTGAAATTATCCTTTGATGATGAAGCAGTCCATCTGCACATTGTACAGAAGTGGACTCCAGGTCCAGTTTCATCTCAAAGGCAGAGGTCAAACTCTTATGTTTCTCTTGTATATGATTCTTTAAGTAGATGTACTATTTCTTTTATTATCAGTGTTGTCGCAAATATGAGAGAAAGCCTGTTCCAGGGAGCAGTGCTTTGAGAACTTTGCAATATAGTACATAGCCACACATAAGGGTAATTACACAGGCTGCAAATAGCAGACCATGGGTCAATTATCACACAAGAATGTTGCCTTGTTAGCAGAGGCAGGCAATGGATATTGACTGTGGAAACCCCACAAGCGAAAGGTAAAGTAAGCGTGCGGGCTCATCATTGGAGCAGAGGAAGCTGTTTCTTTGAAACATTTGTAAATTTCTCAAGGCCTTGATACACTCCAAATGTTCTGACAGGGAAGAGCCAGGTAGACAGATGTTTTACTATTAGATGACCTTGACCCAATGCCAAATATTAATTACATTAGCCAATCTGAGCCAATTAGATTTTGATTTTTGAATTTGAAATAAAAATATTCAGAGGGTAATGTTTGGGGCTGCTACTCAGCTTCCCGGGAGCACAATTCTTCAGAGCACTGTCCTTGCGTTTCCACGGAGCTCCAGTGTTTTCCCTGGTAGCTAAGAGAACCTTGGTCTACAGTAAGATTATGTTTCAGTTGTCCAAAGCTGCAAAGGTCTTGATGACATATTTAGTTTTCATTGTCTTCCCTTCCTTATCTACTCATTGTCATCAGCATTTCTTGGGATCACCTCTCAAATAAAATATATGGGTCTACATTTAGAGAGGAATGTGAAATAAATCCATTAAGTCAGGTTGGAGGTAAATGGATCATAGCAACCCAAAGATACACAAGTTCAAGCTACTACTATTGGTGGAGATAGGTGAGCAGATGGGAATTCTCTGAGATTCTAAATTGCCCCGTTCTTGAGATAGTATATAGTGAACTATTTTTCCCAAAGAGACTATTAGAAACAAAGGTTAATGATCAACTGAGCTGGTCCAGCATCAAAGAAAGCTGTAAGAAAATGCTGTTATATACTATCTTTGCTGGATGAAGGAGGTAGAATTCACAAATGAAAAGAACAGAGCATAATAGAGAGGGATCAAAGACTAGAAGAATCTGGTGCATGAGCTGACAACATTGAACTGTGGGGGGGGGTTAAGGTAGTGGGGAGTGGGAATCAAGACATGACTATTAACTTATAGCACAACATAAGGCCTCAGTGAGGAGAAAGACTTGACCTGGAATTCTCAGAACCTAAGGTGGAAGTTGTAAGTCGAAATACAGAGGCCAACTGACATTTCTCTGCTGGCAGCCTTGGCCCCTGGCTATCTTTGCTTTTCTGACCTTCTATTTCAGCAAGGGTGGGGCTGCACACAGCATGCACTTTGTAGATTCTTGCTCCCATTTTCGTCTTATCAGGAGAGAAATCTTAGAAAACAGAGCAGAAGATAGTTTGGGGAAAGCTGGATCCTTCCATAGCAATTGTGGAGCTAGAGTAATTCTGAGACCTCAGGTGGATGGTCCCAAGTCAGAGAAACCAAGAATGATTGGGTAGAAGGTTGTGGAAACATTATGGTCTGCTTCTTCTACTACTACCAAATTTGCGGTTATAAGAGAATTGGGCACACCTAGTGATTGGCATGGGCTAAACAAAACATGAATAAAATTATTAAGTGTTGAAGGACATCTTGAGAACAAGTGCAAGGCTTTGAGAGAGGCAGAAAACAGATGAGTTAGAAGTCCTGGGGAAGTGTTTTGACTCTATCCCAAGCCCAGCTGCTTCTGACTGGGTATTCTCTGGTGACCTGTTCTTTGAATGAGTCTGTCTGTCCCAATTCTCCTTTCTCTATGTGCACCTATCTTACTGATGCTTAATTCTTTTTTTAATCAAAATGTATTCAAAAAGCCCAGTATATATAAGCCTTTCTTTAGAATCAACAAGTGGACTCTGAGAAGCACCATACTAGCAAAGTATCCGCTCCGCTCCCCTTGAAACATGAGTGCTTAGCTACAGAAGAAGTGGTGATACCTGTTCTAGGGCTGGGCTGGAAGAAGTAAAGGAAATGCCTTCAAGTTCCCTTGGGACGCTTATTCCTGGAGTCCAGCTGCCACCCAGTAAGAAAGCGGAAGCCTCCTGGGGAGAGTTCTTCTCAGTTGACAGCCTGTATGCATCCATAGGCAAGGAAACACATCATTTGTCCTGTCTAACATTTGACTAACAACTCAGAGACCCCAGACAGGATCTACTGACCAAGAACCCCACAAGTGGGAAAAGTAATGGAGTTTTTTTTTTTTTTTATTGTTTTCCAATATAAGGTTGAGGGTGCTTGATACATATTAATAAATGACAAATACAAAGGTCAAATTTTTCAGTACAAATATTCCCACAGATTAGCCAAGAAAGGACTCCACTGAGAATCCTTCAGGATCTTGAGATACGGAGAATATAGATGATAGAATCTGAGGCGTTTTGAAACTTTTATACTTGATTTTATAAAAATGATAAATGTTCAGTATAGAAGACATGAAAAATCCAGAAAAGTATACAAATGAGTTACTTTTAAATTTACATTTGGACAATATTAATAATGCTGATTTATAATGGAATTTTCCTATTTGGAATTTCTGTGGTCTTCAATAATGCCTTATAATACGATGTCTTGTGTTTGTTTATGATTAGGTAAGCTGTACAATGGCAATTTCATGTTTAACAATTGTTTTATTTTTTAGATTTCCTATTTCACCAAACATTTCCTAAGATCTTTTTTTTGGGGGGAGGGCAGAGGCAGGTAAGGTCTTGGGAACAAGACAGGCAATCTTGGACAATGCTCCTGACTGACTGTTACACAGACTTTAGCTGTTGGAAGGAACTAGGTACCCCCACCCCCCAAAGCAAACTGTAATGTCGCAGTACAGAGGGCAGAAAGGGTGTGTAGTGAGTGTGTGAGGCTGTTGGTGATGGATAGGGAAAGGCAGAGCAGGATGAAGTAGAGGACTTAAGGATGACAAATAATAGTGAGGTAAAGTGGCCACTAAGTATTTGAGGAAGGGTTACCTGGGTCTGGGAAGGGTCTAAACAGGGTAAGTGAATAAAAGCGTCTGAGACAAGAGGGGGTAAGGAGTAGTCATTGGGGTCTTAAGACAGAGATAAGTTAAGAAGCAGGTACTTGACTCCGGGATGGTAATAGTTGCCATTAAAAATAATGCTGCAGGGAACATGGCTACATATATTAATGTTTTTATTTTTTTATGATCTAAAATAAATTAGCTAAGGTGAAAACAGCATGCTGGAACTGGTCCTTTTAGAGGTGTTAGTCACGGTTCCTCCAGAACGTTCATCCACATTTAACTTTAGCTTGCCTGCTTTGCCCCGCTTCTCTCCTTCTTCCTCCCTCCCCATTTCCCTCCTTTCCTCCCTCTATCCCTTTCTTCCTCTTTCTCTCTTCAGGTTTGTCAAAGCTCTACAATGAGGGGGACAAACACCTGCACACTGCCAATGCTCCAGTTCTCTGTCATTTTCCTCTTCATCTCCATATTCATAGGAGGAGTTCCACCAAAGATCAAATTTACCTGACCAATATAGCAATACAAATCTAGCAATGGGAGTGAATGAGCTTTGCTTTGCTGACATGAGAGTACTTCTTTTGCTCTTGCTTCTTTAAAACTCGAATTTTATAAGCCGACACATGTGTGGGATTATGTGCTGATGTCCCTGCCTGCCTGTCTTGTGTCATCCCCTCCTTGGCTTCACCTAATCTATTTCCTGTCCACAAAGAATCCTGGACTCTGTGGTGGCTCGCGTCGTGTCATCTCTAGGTGCTGGTGGTTCTGCAGGGCATGCTTCCATTGTAACCGAATCACTGGACAGGATCCTTCCTGTCTATACAAAAAGCATCTTTGAAACCCTCCAAAAATATGAACTAAAACCTGAGACAAAAATCTTTTCAGGGGGTCGAAAGTGAGGAACAGGAGGCCTTTGAGTTAAGATTCACAACCCGTGGGTACATTTGCAAAATGAGCCTTTATCTCTCGATGCTTCCTTTCCAACAAATAATCACATCTCTTCCTCGAAGGGGACAAACATGGACCAGTGGAAGCGCTTGCAGGTGAAACAAACAATCTGTAAGGGAACAAACAGAGACTGTTTGCTGAGACTTTTGCTAAGAGGCATTTGCTATTGTATGCAAATTCAGTGCCTGACTTGTGCTCTTCCTTCTGCTTAGCAAACAGGCAGGGACACTTGTACACAAGGTCAAAGACGCAGTAATGGAAATGTTTACCACCCAGCACTGTAGACATGCTGCAGATTCCTACCAAAAGTGATCATTTAAATCGGAGTGAGGTTTTCTTAAAAGATTCATAAATGTGGAAGTTGCTTCATTGTGAAAACTCCTGTTTCATGTGTCTATGTGGTAGAATTTCTTGACAGTGTTTCTACTTGACAAAATGTGTGCATAACTCTGTGAGAATCTTATGGTTTTTCCTCTGTTCTTGCTGACAATTGAGCCCAGTGAGAAATCGTGTGCATCCGTGCGTTCCCCCGGGCAAATGTATGATTAGAAATCAGAGCCCTTTCCCCAAGACATTTTACTGCCATCTGCCGGGGAATCACCAAAATGAAAAGACACCCCAGGGCTGAGTAGCGCACAGAAGGCGCCCTCTACAGTTGTGCAAGGTGCAATGTGTGATCACACACAGCAAACCATTGAGCATAGGATCAGATGTAAATGGATGCTCTGATTGTCCGTTGCCCTTACCTTAAGCTGTACATGAACGAACAGAACGGATTCTGAATGGACAGGGTTAGATTCCCCGTGTCCGGCTGCAGTGACCCTGTCCCACTCCGTACAGTGGTGATGAACCGGAAAAAAAAAAAAAATCATTGCTTTCCATTTTGTTCTCAGTTTTCTGCATGCACTTGAGACTTATGTAAAAATAGCTGAAGGAGAAGGAAGGGGAATTATTAAGGTTCAAGACAGGAGTCATATTGTCAACACCCCTCCTAGAGACCCTGGATTGGCCTGGCAGACATCTGTGCTAATAATATATAATATAAACTGCAACTGTTGGCAGCTTGACGGGTAGTCTCCAGGAAGACGGCCTCTGCTAATCATTTCTCCCCCCCCCCCNCCCCCCGTCAACACCCCCCCCCAGCCCTTATTAAGTGCTGAGCTGGGCTAACCGTGTAGATATGAATATGGAGCCTGGTTTAATTAGGCAGAACTTTAAGGCAGTCAAGTAACAAATGACAACTTAATTAAACATAATTAAAACATTTGAGAGCTCCTTACCTCTTTCAACAGGGCGGTGATTGCAGCTTGAAAGAAGGCTGCGGAAGGCCAGGCAAGGTGTTTTCCTTCTTTTCCTTATGTCGCTCGCAGGCACAGCGCTCTCTCTCTCTCTCTCTCTCCTCTCTCTCTCTCTCTCCTCTCTCTCTCTCTTCCCACTATTAGAAATGCAGCTGGATCCTATTTATAATCCATTTTCACATTTGTTTGAATTAAAATCCCAGTTTTCTGTGCTTTCAAGGTTGAACGCGCAGGGCAGCCAACATTTATCCAGCCATTTCAGGAGTTACTGGATAACTGGGCTCCAAGAGTGGAACTACACCACAAGTTTGAGCCATAAGGAAAAAAAAAAGAGAGAAAACAGACCCAAACTTAAACCCCTGACGTCACTGAAGCCGGCAGAGAGATTGTTCTGCTCTGAACATGTGCTGCCCACTTAAGACCCTAATTATTCTAAATTACTTAAATTGGCCCTAATACCTGTGTTTTATTATTTGATATTAAAGAACAAACCACGTTAAGAAGAAACTCATAATGCAGTTAAATGCTGCCAGCAAGTCTGTCGGTGGCCAGTCTGGCTTTGGAAACCCCACAATTCTACTTGCCACCTGACGCTAATCTGAGAGTTGCTCTGTGTACTCTACCACAGGCTTTTCCAGGACCTTGTTTATGTCTCAACCCAACAGTCCAGCCTCGCCAGCCTCTTACTGCATGGAAAACTCCATTGCTCAGAGAAAGCTATGAATCCATATATTCTCATGCTTTAAGAGCCTCGGTGACATCCCAAAGCAAACTCCAGGTAAGCCTACCAGATGTTTTGGGGCGGGGAGACAAGGGAGAGATGAATAATTTCCATTAGCATAGTACTATTACCATAAAGATCTAATGACTTCATTGATGTGGCGTTCTGTCCTTGTGGAAAGTGTAAACCAGAAATAAAACAATACGGTATAAGTACCCAGGAGGCCATTTGAAAAATACACTAAAGAGGAAAATGAGATCTCAAGTCCCTCCAACCAGGAACAGAATGCTCTCATTTGAACTGAGCTTAGGGACCTGGGAGTCATCCAGAGATGGGGGCTGTAAGGGAACAAAGGCCAGCAAAGTGTCAGTGTGCTCCCCCCCCGCCCCCCGCACTTCAAGCTAGAATTGAGGGTCCACTCTGCCTTCAGAATGCCTGTGCTTTGCCGGTCCTATTCTACAGCTACATAGAGCTATTTTTGCTGTTTGTCATTTGCAAAACAGACAGGGATGTCATGAAGGATGAAGACACCTCACAAGAGACTTAGAACAGTACCAGAGGCAGTCAATACACTGACCAGTCACCGTTGCTTTCATTATTGTCCCTCTGGCATTTAAAGCAAGTTCTTAGCTTCTATCAGATTCCCAGTTTCCTTCTCACTTAAAGGAACCAGGTTGCTCTCACTTTGGAATTATCATCCACTTTTAATCATTAAAAAAAAAAGATGGTTTTGAAATGTTCACATGGATTCTGTTCTCTGAGGACCCAGTCCCAGACTTTTGAAACCAGGTGCACTGTTCAGCAGGTGTTAACTGCCAGGAGAATGTACTAGCAATGTCACTGAGAGGGAAGAGGGTGTTAGGAAGGATCTATTCTGTTTGGTGCATCCCTCTGCCTTGTATAACAAGACTGAGACTGGGAGGTCATTAAGTTTCCCCTGTCCAGAGACGATGCAGAGAAGGAGTGGTTACCTTTTTAAGTGATTAGAAATAGATTGCTTAGAGTGGGCATCTTTGAAACTGTGCAACAGATAGTTGCTCTGTCTTATTGTTTAACAACAGTAAAACTCTTCAGAAACAGGGCAATAAGTCCAGTGGCTGCTAGTGTACTGGATGACCATTTCCAGCAGAGTTAGTATATGTTAGAGTATAAGTAGCATTTGTCTCTTCTTTCTAAAAGGATACTTACTTTCTGTTACTTGATCGTAACAAATCCAGTACAGCTGGTTATACTTTGGCAAGTCACACACTTGGCTATTGCCACTGCTTTTTTCTACCTAAGACCAATCATTTTCTTTTCCTGCAAGGTAGAGAAATGACCCTTTTCCTTCCCATGGAAAACTTCAATATGCCATTCTTTTGGTCCCTTGCTTTGCTGTTATATTGATGAAAAATACAGATCTCTTTTCTTCTTAGTAGAGTAGCCACCCATCTTAAGAAAACCTACCAAAGCCTTCCCCTGTCAGTGCAGACAGATAAAAGCTCCTTTAGACAAACAGTATTTCTCTTGAGATAAAAGCACAACAGTTATCGAGCTCTCTGACCAAGATGCACTTTCCTCTGGCCATGTGGCCTCAGCCTTCAGGTTCATGCTGTATCCACAGCCATTACAAAACAACCAACAAAAACCTCTCAAGCATGTTGCGTAATTTCTGTAAGAGGCAGTATTGACCTTTTGTGTGTGTACTCTTTAAACCTTTATCTGTAGGTCTCATAGTTCCCATGGATAATGTTGGCATCTTTAAACAAAGTGACATGATAGAAATGACATCTTAGTTATTATCTACAAGTGCGGGGTTCAAGCATCCTGAGTCACCATGGATCATCTTTGTGGTGTTTGATTGCAGCCGGTCCATGTGGTTCCATTCAGGATAAATCCCCAGCCCCAGCCAAGCCCCAGCAGTTCATTTCCTATGCAAACAAGTTAAATGCAAGAGACAAAATGAAGATAAATTCCTCAATGGACCAAGATAAGCTGGGTAGGTAAGGGGGAAAGATAATTAGCCAGTCTTAAGCCAGCTCTGCTTCTGCCAAGCTTTATTTTTGCCGCCTTTAGAGAGGGGGAAAAAATCTGTTCTGAGAGGAAGTTGGGGAATTTCTACCTTGTTCTCACACCAGAGGCATTTGGGCAGCAAGGTCAAAAGTGTTTAGAAGTGCGTCACTAAAAATCTTCCCCTTGTGTGCCTGGGTGGGGAGGTAGGGGAGAAGGTGCAGGAAAGATCAGCTAGAGAGGAACTTGGGTCTGGGGTGTCCTTTGGCAAACCCTCAAACCAGGAAATATTTCTAAAAGTTTCTAAATTCTCACAGAGAATCAGCATTAGGTGAGGATCCTTGACATTTGTCGTGTGATGCCATCGGTAACAAAATCTGTTAGCATTTTATGATAGTGTACATGTCTTCCCTCCCACAAAATTGGTGTGAAATTTCAGTATTCATCTCTGGTCTAGCTCAGTGTTTGGTCCACTTACTTCTCCGGTTCGGTTTTAATTCCATTTTCTCCCCTATCTAAAAGACCATCTAGTCCTGTCCTACTAACAACACACACACCCTTTAGTCTAGAGCTATCCCGGAAACACATGGTCTCTGCCAATCAGAAGATCACAGGTATGGAGCACCAGTATCTTCTCCTGGAGGCTCCTTAGGAATGCAAAGTGTTATGCTTCCCCAGAACTCCTGAAGCTGGAGCTGTAGTTTCCATGTGATCATCTCCATGCATGGTGAAATTTAGTTCTGTCATTCATCATTGGCAGGCTCACAGTCATGAAATTTAACACCGATTGTCCTTTACCCCTATGTTTCAAATTCTGATATCTGGAGAAAGGACAGACTACATTATATAGCTGAAATTAATGAAATCACGAACTCCCAATGAAGAGTTGGGAAGGGTGATTTTTATTTTCCTCTGTCTCCAGTTAGCTGGGTAGCCTTGGGGAAGTCACTTCAGTTCTCTAGCTCTCATTTCTGGTACTGATGATCTGGTGACACTGGATGTGACAGTAGCTTTTTAACTAAAGGACTCTCTATAAATAAGCAATAACAATCTATTTAAGCCTTCTGTGCCATTGCACACTTTTAACAGTGTACATATGCGGTGAGGATGCTTCCTGTCCATGAATGGTTATTCTCTAGCTCCTTGTTCCTGAATGATATATGTCCAAAACTTTATGTTGTTTCATTGCCTTGTAAGAATAATCTCAACCAGTCAAAAGAATTGGCTCAACATTTTAGAGTATGTACTTTTTTTCTAGAAGATGTGAGTTCTGTGCCCAGCACCCATATCAGGAAGCTCACAAAGGACTCCCTGTCTAGTCACCTGTGTTCACCCACACAAACTCACCCTTCACATATACATACAATCCAGAATGAAGTGAGCTTATAAACAAAGAGTATGCTCCATCCAAATGATTGCACAGCTAGGAGTATTAGTCTAACAGTGAAAGTTCACTTCATGGTGTGGTTCTGACTGAGAGTATTAGAAGGTTTTCATTTAAAAGGAATGTTGAAATATCCAGTTGAGAATTTTGTTTTTGTCTAAAGTATAAAATATATAGTCAGGTATACTCCAGTACCATGCACAGCTTGAGGTATGAAGCTTCCTTACTGTACTTTGTATCACGTAAGGAATTATATATATCACAAAGTCCCATGTTTCAGAAATGTAAGCTCTTTGTGTGATTTGTCATGTACAGACATAATATAGTGCAATGAGACAGCTATCCATTTTTTCAAGTCTGGAAACACCTCATTTGTATGTGTCTATGTTCAAATATACATATATTTGTATGTTTACATATACATATATTTGTCTATACATGCCCACATGGATGGCAGGGCTCAAACTCAGTGTTGTCTTTAGGTACTATCTTCCTGGATTTTTGTGGCAAAGTCTCTTCATTAGGACTCAGTACCTCAGCTGAGCTAATGACCACTGGACTCTAGGGACCTTCCAAACTCTTCTCCCTGCCCAGAGATTAGAAGTTTGCACACTCTAGTTTCTGCTGAATACTGGGGATCAATCTCAGGTCCTCAAAGTACTTCTCAGACTGCACTGGCTTCTCATCTCAATTTGGAAAGAATTTAAACATCAGTGATCCTCTAGGAACCATTTGTGCATCTTAAAATGAAGGTTATTAGCTGGGCACGCCTTTAGTCCCAGTACTCGGGAGGCAGAGGCAGGTGGATTTCTGAGTTGGAGGCCAGCCTGGTCTACAGAGTGAGTTCCAGGACAGCCAGGGCTATACAGAGAAACTCTGTCTCGAAAAACAAAAACAAAGAAACAAATGAAAAAAGAAGGTTATTTTATGACCCAATTAAATAATATTTCTTTTACGAAACTTCATCCTATCTAATGTGAAAGCAGTGTTTTGTTTGGAATATAACATGCACATTAGTTTGACTGTCATTGTGAACCACTTAATTGTCATATTTATCAAATTGCAAGTTCTTGAAAATCCAAGACATTTCGTTTCTTTGCACATTATCAGTCTCTACTGAGGCTCCTATGTATTGGGACTAAACTGAATACATTAACTCAAATATATATGTATTATATGGTTTTGAATTTCATTGCTTGAGATTAATTTTTAATGCTTCTAAATTCTTATTAATGAAATTAAGGTCAAACTATACAGCAGAAGAACAGAAGTAGGATAGGACCTCGGAGATCTGAAGGCACTAAAACCTCTCTGAAGTGACCTATTTGTATATATGGGGAGAGGCTTGAGAGTTTACCTTAGTGGTGTATGCCTGCAATCCCAGCACACGGGAGGTAGAGAAGGGGGATTTTCACTACAAGGAAAACCTTGGTTATTTGGTGACTTCCAGGCCAGCCTGGGTTAGAAAGTAGGTTCATGGCCAGCCTGAACTGTATAACATGAGCTTATCTCAAAAGAAAAAGAAAAAGAAAGAAAATATTCTTTCCGAGGATCAGCAGAGATATCATTATCAAGCACCGGACATGAGAATGAAAAGGCAAAGGCCACATAGTAAAGGAAAAACAAAATATAAACATCGATAATAAACATTGGCTCGTGCTTCGGGGCAGTCCTCAGCAAGTTTGACTCTTTGTTTGATTTTTTTTTTCTTTGTTATTCAAGACAGAGTTTCTCTGTGTAGTTCTGGCTGTCCTGGAACTCACTTTTTAAACCAAGCTGACCTGGAAGATACAGAGATTTGCCTCCATTGTTCTGGAATTTAAGGAGACCGTTAGCAAGGCCATCGACTTGACTTGTACAATCTTTCTATGGATGAAGGGCATGCAATATCGGTGTCCTACTAGGATTGAGCATCTCACAGACACTTCTCCCCTGTATTTGTCTGGTTGTGAATGCAGTCATGATCATACAGAGGCACTGGTTGCCTGTACATGATTTGTATAAAGTCAAGATAGTCACAAGAGAACTCAGTTTTCTTTGTGGCTGCGGGCCCTGTAGATTGCTGATACTTCAGTGGCTGATCCTACACTCATGCACATACAGGGCTGTGAGTGACCACAGAAGACAGATGAGGTTGTTGGATTCCCTAAAGCTGGGATTACATGTGGCTGAGAGTCACTTTACATGGGTGCTGGGAGCTGAACTCAGGCCCTCTGCAAGAGCAACAAGTGTTCCCAACTGTCCACCAATCTCTTCAGCCCTCTCATGTCCATTTAAATATGCTAAATGCCTACTGTTAGGTGGGTAATAGATACTTTATAGAAAAAGCAAGTGAAGTGGTAAAAATGTAACGATTACTTTACAGTTATCAAATAACATAAAATATGTAACTGAAGGATAGCCCAATGAAACTGTTGTGTTGTATAGAAAAATGTTGAGATTTTATAAACATTTTTAGCATTAAAAATTCAAGGAGAACTTTAATACATAAAAATAGCTTTGATCCTTAGGCACATGAGGAATAACTAGAAATGTGCACATCAAATGCAGAGTAATCTTACATAAGTGCCTGCAGCTACTAAGAGAGGTAGTTGAGGACTGGAGAGATGGCTCAGTGGTTTAGAGCACTGGCTGCTTTTCCAGAGTTCAATTCCCAACAACCACATGGTAGCTCATAGCCATCTGTAACAGGATCTGATGCCTTTGTCTGCTGTGTCTGAAGATGGTGACAGTGTACTCATTTATATAAAATAAATAATTCTTTAAAAAGAAAGTAGTTGAGAAGATTGGGAAAAGTTTTGAAAATAAAAGTAGTGTGGGTGTGTGTATTTGTATATTGTATATGTTAGTATATTCTTTCATATGTTTGTGGGTGTATGTGTGTAAATGTGTGAGTGTGCTTGTAGAAGATAGAGGACAATATCAGGTATCCTCCTTCACATGCCCTCCATCTTGTTTTCCTTTGGAGAGAGGATCTTTCACCAGCTTGTAGTTCACCGCAAAGGCTAGATAACTGGACAGTAAGTCCCAAGCAATCTCCTGTCTCTGTCTCCCTAGCACTGTGCCACAACACATTTTTTTTTTTATGAAGGCTCTGAGTGATCAAACTCAGGTCCTCCTTGCAAGGGAAGCAGTTGACAGAGCCATCAACCCCCACCACCACCACCAAATTTATGACTTCAGTATTCTAATTTAAACTATTACACACTAACCACATCTGTGTTTTCTAATTTGGCACATAAGCCTTTATTATACTCTTTTATAATTATGTTAGTGTATGCATGTTTTTCCTGCATGCATGTCTATGTACCACATGCATGCCTGATGCCTGAGAAGAACCAAAAAGGACTTTGCATCCTGTGCAGCTAGAGTTGCAGTCTGTTGTGAGTCTCCATGTGGTTGCTGGGATAGGAACCTGGGTCTTCCTCAATAGCAGCCAGTACTCTCAACCTCTGAGGCATCTCTCTGGTCCCCATTATATTGTCTTTAAGATTGTTTGGCTTTTGCTTAAGAAAAAAAAACAAGACAATTATAATAAAATAGATACCAGTTATTTAAAGTTGATGTATGTATATGCATAAATGTATGTTTTAAATGTATGCATGCACCGATAAGTGTATATGCGTGTGTGTGTGTGTGTGTGTGTGTGTGTGTGTGTGTGTGTGTATATATATATATATACATACATACAGATATACATGGTTATATAGAAGCGATATAACATCCATCATTGGGTTTATTAAGTTAGGGGAATTTGCTCTTTTCCCTTTGTGGTAGGATCTACTTTGCCAGAAGCCATGAAGACTTCATTCATATGCCCCATGATCAGGAACTGCACTATGATTTCACCCTAAAGAAACAGTAAATATTTAGAAGGAACAACATTTGTTGCTATATTTACACAACTGTGGAGGATTCCTCCATTTACTTGCAAATATTTGTGGAACATTTACTATGCTCATTGAACGCTCACTGTACCTACATTACAGCTGACAGTGTTTACTCTGTGTTTATAGCAACGAAATAGTTGAATAAGTAACTATGGAAACACTCAAGAAGAGTTGATTGATTTCATTTATCTGCATATTATAGTTTTGGCATTTAAAAACAATTTCACAACTATAAATTTTAAAGGAATGTATAATATTATTTTAGTGAATTATATAGGATATAAAATAGTTTGCATATTTTGATCATTATGATAAAATTAAAATGTTTACATTACTGTAGAAAGTTTTCATTAATATTTATTTGGGGATATTATAAGTACCATATCTACATTTTATATTATCTTTAATAGTATACAAATCAACGATAAATTCAACAATGTTTTTAAAAGTAGAAAACATTTGAAAAAGTCGGGTATTTATGGCTAACAGCAGATAATTTTAACCTTTAAATAGTGAGCTATGTATGATAAATTTGGTTTCATATTTGTCACGTCTCTTGAATATTTTATCAACTTATTTTGTATAAAGAAGATAGAAAGTTTTTAAATTGCATGTGTATTTGTTAAGTAAGCTCTTTAAAAATATACAAGACATAACAGTCATTTCATACGCTGAATAAAAGTAAAACGCAAAGCAATGTAAACATTTACCAATTAATTAAGGGATTAACTAGACATAATTCACAGAATGAATGTTCTGTAGCAGTCCATACACAGTGGGGCAGGTCTACATACACACTGAAAGATGAAAAAGAAAGCAAGGCATAGAACTAAATATGCATGTGGATAGATTTATTAACACGTTTTCACATGTGTGGACAGATTAACAAGAACCTGTGGGTTTTACAAGCATAAGGCAAGAGGATTTTACACTTTTCATTTTATATCATATATACGATTTAGACTTGGCTTCTATTTTCAAATCTTATGATTAAAACATATTTGGAAAAGACTATGGAACATAATACACCATTGTTCCTGTCAAGAACTGTGTGTGTGGTGTAAGATAAAGCTTTTGAAAGATATGTCTGCAGCTCTTTGAACTTCTAAAATTATTTCAAAGTCAAAAGTGAATAATTGCTCCTGAATTCATCAGATTTTCAAGATTTGGTCTTGTATACTCAATTTTAACTCTCAGGAAAGGAGTTTTAAAATAATAATATGAAGTCAGGAGGTGTTTCGAAAGCACTGTATACACTGTGGTAGCCTTTGGGATTATGAGAGAGAATAATTGTTGAATAGAAATGGTCAGAGGAGACCAAAAAGGGAGAGTGAATGGAGCCATAAGCTTTTGTGTAGGAATGGGACAAGAAACTGGGTTAAGACTGGTGGGAAAGATTCACTCTGAAAGATCAATTTCAAATGAGCTGAAGAATCTATTTTTTTTTTCTTTTTGTAATTTCAACAATGTTATTCTGTCACCTCTTTTAGTGCGGATACAGGGGTAAGTAAAATAAAAGAGCATTATTTATTGGATAAAATTCCAAAGGCTGTTGCAGTCCAGAAACCATGTGACCTTTGGACGCTGTCAGTGTCTAGCAGTCATGAATGGCAGTCGGCTGTGAAATCACCTAACTCTGGGTTGCAATTAGACCACAAAGTTAGTTTTTATTGTTGATTTTTTTCATTCTTCTGTTGCTGTCTGAACGTATGTATAAGGCTCTTTTTACAACACCTTCCAAGTTTATCACGTTTAATTCTTTTTCTTCCATGCTAGATTGAATTTAAGGGTCACTGAAGTCAGCAGCCACTGACCTTTGCCCTCTTAATCGTTCTCACCATTAATACTTGACCCTAAAAGCTATGTATACAATAAAGCATATTTATAGGTGCAGAGGGAAAGGCAGACCAGAAACAATGTGGACTGAGTGATTATTTGTTTTGCCATGCTGCGCAGAAGTTCGGAATGTTCACACAGTCCTCTCTGCGGAGGGGAAGCTGGCTTGACTTCCTGTACTGTGTCTTACGAGGAACAGTGTGTCTTACGAGGAAGGGATATTTGAGCATAGCATGTTGAATGACACCCTCATGGATCTCAGTTACCTTCACAGCTCTCTGACCCACGCTCTTTGGATATGAAAGAGATTAGAAAGAGAATATACATACACGTGTGTGTGTGTGTGTGTGTGTGTGTGTGTGTGTGTGTGTGTGTGCTCTTTACAGAAGAAAAATATAACAATTATATTCTCAAGGATTAGAGCTGTCAAGGGTCTTATATGATTATTTGGGGTGTGTGTGTGTGAAGTGTCTTTCACCCTTCTGTTTAACCTCAAGGGAAGAGTATGGTATCTTCATGCCTGGAAATTTTTGCACACTGTTCCCACATACTCTATATGGCTTTGCTCCACAGTACTTTCCGTGGTTGGTTTTAGAGTTTGGTAAAATAAAACCCTACTTTCATTTGTTCCCTTTGGTTTCTTTTCTTCCCATTTTTTGTTTGTTTGTTTGTTTGTTTGTTTATTATTTTATATGAATACACTATAGCTGTCTTCAGACACACCAGAAGAGGACAAAAATCTTTTCTGAGTCCTAGGATAATTATTTTGGCAGTATTCAAAGAATCCAAAAGGAATGCAGAGTGATTAAAGCAAAGAATTTCTCTTGGTCACAGATTGACAGAGAGTCCTGGGCTTATAAAATACTCTATTTCCTCCATTAATTGTGTCCATGTGGAGTTGTAACCAAGTAGCTGAAACAAATAAAACTTAAGTAATATTGTTTCCTTTCAAAATATTCCACTTAATTTGTGGAAGAAGTTTGAACTCATTAAGTAGGCTGCAGTACTCTGCCCCCCACCCCCACCCCCGTATCCCAGAGACCCTCTACCACATCCTCCTGGTGGAACATTCCAGCAGACCATGACATTCCCATGCTTCTTTGTGAGGATCTTTAGCTGTTCTTTCTTTTGGGTATGGAGGTGAAAAGGTGAGCGAACATGCCCAGCTAGCCCCTAGCCTGTGGGCATGCACTTACCTGCTTCTCCCATGTCCATGTAGACTGGACAAGCCTCCTTTCCCTATGCCTTGAAACTCACTCCAAGGAGTATCACTAGAGCTTTGAGGAAGGGGAGTCTAACACAAGTATAGCTTGGTTTTATGAAAGAAGGTATCCTCCCCAACCCTGCTCGCTCTGTACATAGCAGCAGGTAAACATGGACTGATACAGGAAAAAACCCACACCATACAGAAAATGAAAAAAAAAAAGGGTGTGTGTGTCAAGTGGGGTGCTTGGGCCCTTTCTCCTGTTGGTTTATTGCATGCAGCCATTTTCTGGAGCACAGAACACATCTGGGAAAGCAAGGAGGCTTATAGGACCAATCCCTTCAGACCCCGTGTGCACAGAGCAAAGCTGTTCTCCAGCTTTCCTCCAGGCCTTTCTCTCCAGGCTAAATCTTCATAACAACTGATCACCATTCTCCTTATGGTGACATCAACATGGTATCAGGAAATGAAACTGGTTTTAGTTTATATTTAGCATCATCTGCATGGTAGAGCTCAGAGTCAAGATGACCTGTACCTCACAACTACCAGGAAAGCAAGTTAGGAAGCTTTCGGGGGTCTACTACCCTTTGGATCTGGCAGATTCTAGCTGAAGACTAAGGATGTGTTTCTTAAATATCAATCTGCCTTTCTTTGTTTGTTTCTCATCAAAATGTCAAGATAGTTCTGAGTCCATTTACTTTTTGCCTCCTCCTCCTGGTGGACAAGAGAAATCAAGTCTACCATGCTTCTCTTACTAACTGGTGGAATGACTTGTTATTCCTTACACAACGTGAAGAGTCGAGGGGTTGACTTCCTCTGAGACAGAATTTTCCATTGGGCTGAAGGAGGCTTCATTTTGTCTGAAATCAGGAGTAGAGCAGAGTGCAGCAACAGGCCCTAAGGCATGGACATGTCAAGCTCAGGGGTTCCTAGGAAAGAAAAGTAGTGTTGACTCTTCAATGCAATTCTTTTCTAAGCCTCTCTCTTCAACCTACATAGCTAGGACATTTAGAAAACATAGCTGGGACATATTCTTTCACGGAGATGACACGTATTGAATGAACCCAGTCTTAGGCTCTGAAGTTCTTTTCTTTGTGGTAGCATTAAACTTAATGTATAGAGACCAGCAAACAGACTGTGTGAGATAGCTCAAGATTTACCAAGTATGGTAGACTCTTATCTATATGGACAAAGTCTTTTTTTTTTTAAAGAGAATAAAAGAATGAACCAAAGGGGCTTACTTTTATCATTTTACATGAGATCTTTTGAAGAATAACCAAGATTAAGCACAGTGGTCTGAAATATTAATCCTTGGGAGGTAGAAGCATGAGGGTCAGTAATTCAAGGCTACTCATGGCTCTATAGTGAGTTCAAGGCCAGTCTGGGCTACAAATGAGACTTCATCTTACACCTCCCAACCCTAAGAAAAACAGAAAACTGTCAATGAAGTTTTATCTCTATTCTTTTCCTAAAATATGAATAAGTGATTGGCAGGATGGCCCTGTGTAAAGGCACTTGCTCTCAAGGCTGATGACCTGAGCTTGAAGGAGAGAACTACTCTCCCAAGGTCTTCTTTGAACTGCTCCTTAACACTTGTCCTCCAAGCACAATGTGCAAATAAGTATAATAATAAGTTGAAATTTACCACTTTATATTTACAACAGAGTGAGGTCCTACATGACTATCATTCCAATGTGCTTCTGAGCCTTTCAATCATTTTCAAACATAAATCTGATAACTATGAAACAATAAGACCTTATTTACCTTTCTTTCTCTTAGCCCTTGGAAACCATCGTCCCACCATGTGGCTTTGGATTTAGCTCTTTTCTCACCTAAGGGGAGTGGCTCACACAGTGTTTTCTTTTGCATCTGTCCTACTTCACCATGGTTTCAAGGTTTGTTCACATTATAGTCTACTTCAGATTTTTATTCTCTTGTAAAGGATGGTTGATATACCATTGAAAAGCCATGTTTGTCCTTCTTTAACTGAGTTACCTGTTTGTAGAAATTTGGATTTCTTCTATCTTTGAACAACCATGAGTATATTGTGCTGCTACAAAAATAAATTCATGTACCACACATCAGACAATCAAAATTTGTGTCCATTGTTTTGCATGTTTGCACAGAGATGGAATTTCTCTATTCCATGGTCAGCTTGTGTTCATCTCATCCAAGAGTCATTCAATGATAGCACACTACATATCCCTTCATGGTTCCAAAAAGTGCAAACGGTTTTCCATATCCTGTCATGACTTACAATTTTCTGATTACTTCATAGCATTAACCTTAAGGGGCATGATGGGGAATCTCAGTATTGTTTCGATTTGCACATCTCAAAATCACAACACTACTTACACCAATCATCCCAATTTCCTTGAAAATGTGTTTACTACACTAGAAGAGTATTTTATGTGTGTATGTATATATGCTCATAAATCATTTATAGCTAAGTTGACATTTAATTTCTGCTACATTTTGCTTAGTTAAAAGGACCAAGAAAACATATACAAGCAACGTGAAAAAAAAATCGACTCTTTCCTGGCTTTTTCAATTGTTTCTAGAATGTTCCACCATGAGAAAACAATAATTTGCGTTAGTGTGAGTGTAGATACTCAGTAATGAATTCTTGGTCTCCAAAGGCTGAATGCCTGGGTGAGAATGGCAGTCTGTTATTTTCAGATAAGTATGACTTTGGCTTGTTACCCTTTCCTACTCTCGATCTGCTCCCCTGGAAACTGAGGCAACAGTAACCAGACAGTTGTGAGGATTAAATGAAGCAGCCTAGAGAAGTCTTCTATAAGGGTCCAGCCTGAAGGACCGGTTTTGGAAACCATCCTGATCAGCAGAACAAGTTCAGCATCTTCTCCATGGGGCCTTCATTTAGGTTTGCAGATTTAAAAAAAAAATAAAAGAAAGAAAAGTAATTTTACTATGCCGAGTGGTATATTTTAAAACAGAAATAACAGTTTGGGGTTAACAATTTGTGAGAAATTATTTTTAACAAATTATAGTGACACACATCTACATGGGTCAATATAAACACAATGACATCATTAGACTTCATTTGGAGATAACATTAAAAGACTACATTTGTAGGCTGTAATGGATGATGGAAAGTTTAGGTTAATGGATTCTCCTGGATATGAGGAGCAAGCAAAGTCCTGAGTGAATGTGTATTGTTTGATATTAGCTAGCCATGTAAAGGACTACATAAGACCTTCTCCTCATGAGAAATTGGCAAAGCCTTTCCACTGTGTATATGTGTGTATACACACACACACACACACACACACACACACACACACACACACTATTGAACTAAAGAAACCATGGCCAAATGGGTTCTATGAAGTGACCTGTTCCTACTGAGACTAGCTAACTCCTCCCACCTGTGCTATACATACTAAATCCTCTGAGGTTCCAGGTTGTGTGGTAGTTGGTGCCACTCCATCAGAGAGCACACAGTTTCCCCAGCCTTTCTGTATCTGTGCTTCTTGTTTCTTCATTTTATTGAACCCTGTATTCAGGCTCCAAGGAACATGCTGTGTTGCATGTGGCATCTGGAAACTATACCTGCCTTTTCCCCATTGTGAATAGGAGGCTCTAGAGACCAAAATAGCATGCGACTTCATAGAACACATTCAGGATGCTTTCTTTCTTTCTTCCTTTCTTTCTTTCTTTCTTTCTTTCTTTCTTTCTTTCTTTCTTTCTTTCTTCCTTCTTTCCTTCCTTCCTTCCTTTCTTTCTTTCTTTCTTTCTTTCTTTCTTTCTTTCTTTCTTTCTTCAATTTAATAAGAATATTGCTTTATTTTATTTTATTTTGAATTTTTCAATTTCAGAAGAAAAAATTCTGTACAGTACATTGTAAGTAATGATTAAGAGGAAATTGAGACAAGCAAATGGTCCCAGAAAATGAAAGGTAATATGATTTGATTTAATACTCTGTCATGTATTCTAATCTCCTGGTATGCCAATTTTATATTTTTTGTTTATTTTAGGCAAGCTGAAAAATGCACAGTTCAATACTAAATGTAGAGTAAAAAGTAAATACAGGGATGCTTTCTTTACTCCAATCTTATTTTATACATATCTATTTACATCCTGGAATCCATGAGATGAATACTGGGAAGAAGTGGTCTGAGAGATAGAAATTATTTATTGATAAAAGTATAAAATGTGTAGCCTCGGAGAAGTGCATTGAAGTGAACATGTACCTTTAAGCAAAGCCATTTGTTCTATTCCCTTTTGGGCATTAATTGCAAGCGTGCATAAGAGAATCAGACATATGTGCAAACACAAGTAAATATATAGTGAGCAACAGCCTCATCTTAAAGGGTTGCTCTCTCCATTTCTTTTTTTGTTTAAACCATCCCTTGTCCCTCTTTTTTCTTAAGTTTTCCTCCTCCTCCTCTTCCTCCTCCTCTTCCTCCTTCTTCTCTTCCTCCTCCTCTTTTCTCCTCTTTCTCTTCTTTCTCCTTCTCCTCTTTCTCCTCCTTCTCCTCTTTCTCCTCCTCCTCCTCTTTCTCCTCCTCCTCTTTCTCCTCCTCCTCCTCTTTCTCCTCCTCCTCTTTCTCCTCCTCCTCTTTCTCCTCCTCCTCTTCCTCCTCCTCCTCTTTCTCTTCCTCCTCCTCCTCTTTCTCCTCCTTCTCTTCCTCCTCCTCTTTCTCCTCCTTCTCCTCCTCTTTCTCCTCCTCCTCTTTTAGATATTCTTTTATGAACCATCCAGGCCAGGTCAGATTTTATTACCTTTAATTAAAGGTAGTTGTCAGAGTAAGGAGCAAAGAGCAAGTGCCCTTATCTTCATGCTGTTTAACAGCATGTGTAAACACACCATACACCAGCAGAAATGTCCCAGATGGAATTAGCAAGCAGTCAAAGCGCCACAGACCACGCTGTCCTCATGGCATTTATTCATTTTTGCATGATGAATGTATGCAAGAAGTGATCATTAGGGAACATAATGGTCTCTGATGATGTATTTATGACATGGAAAGATGTCACGTGATGAAGTGTTTACAACATGTAATGAGGTTGTGTAACAATCTCTTTACAACCCGCAATTACATCGACTAATTCCTTATAAAAATACTCAACAATGTGCTGTTCGCGTGCATGTGCTTGATATGTGGCCCTTTAGGAAGGAGCGTGTTTGTGCTGCAGGATCAAGCCTCTTGCATGACTCAGTACTCTGTTTCCTATCCAAGGTCTATAAAAAAATCTTGGGTGTTTAGTTAGTACACTTCAAGAATTTCTTCTTATTGGAGGTGACAGGGCAACTAATATAAGGCATATGTGTTGATAGTTCAATGAAACGGAGCACTTGAGGGTGGCTTTACACCCTATGATAGCCATCTTGATCTCTACTCCCTTTTGTTGAAGCAAGAAGTAGTGTGTCCTTCTGCAACCTGACAACTGAGCTAATCCATGCTTGTACCTGACTCTCCTCTCTAGCTTTTTAATGCATCTTTTGCCTTATTTTACTAATTAATGAAGAACATGGCTTAAGCATGGCAAAAACTACAAAATATAGACATAGAATATTACCTTTATGAAGTCATGGTTATTGAATATTATATGTGATCAGTGAAGGTGGGACAGGACCTAGGGTGCAGGAGCCCCCTAATCACTTAGCACTGCTAAGTGTTTGCATTTAGGTGATATCACCTGAAATGAGCCCTGAACCTTTTGACCAAATGTGTGCTCTCAGATGTAGTGAAGAAAATCTGGACCCATTCTAGAGATGATGATGGTGATGAGAAGTGAGGATGATGGATGGACAGAGACAGAAAAACAGGATGCTTAAGTACTATCTACCCAATTCTCACTGTAGCATGTGTGAACAGCTGTCATGAGATCTCATTTCAGGAAAATGAATGGATGCTAAGACAAACAAAAATATTAGCAAGATTACTAGGAAGAAATGACATAGTAGGTTCAACTATTTGGGTTTGTAAAACTTTGAATAATTAAATTGTGGAGACTGATTTAAGAGTGGATAGACTATGTAAAATTAGTTGACATTTCATCAGATTGGAAGTGCTTGTTTCTTTCAGATTGGGCTACATAATACAGGACCTTAACATCACATGGGATGTGGCTAACCCACTGCAAGTCAATAAAGTAATAAAACCTTGACAGGAGGTGACTTTGACTAGGTAGCCCAAACTTATCACTCACTTACACACTTTACAATTCTCAAACAGGTTACATAACTTATCCAAACCAAACTTTATGGTGATTTATAGGAACTGGAAAAAATGTGCTTCTATACAAAAGTAGAAAATAAAAAGTAAAATTAAGTTTTCTCTTCATGCTAAAGTGTTCAAGTGAGAGAATGGGAATGTCACGGACCTTGCATCCCTGGAAAGAATGCTGACATGTACAGTCCACGGGCTCGAGAAAGCACCAAGTGGCCGCTGCTCAACCAAGCAGACCAGGTGCAGGCACTTCACTCAAAAAACATCCCCACAGCCAGATGGTAGGAACCAAAGTGTGGTTTCTCTTTGCTTCTTGCTCTCAGATGAAAACACTCAGTGCACAGGCAAGACTTTCAGGAGAAGGCCAGCTACCAAACTGCAGTTGTTCCAGAGCACTTGGTAATGCATCTCCCTTAGCAGAATGAAATTCACACCACAGAAACATTAATCCCATCTCTCAACTGATGGATTTTAATATAATTGCTGCAAGAAAACCTCCTTCAACAGAGTCAGATATGTGACTGATTTAGAGGGCAGTTTTGCCACTCTTGTGGCTGCAGGTGTACTCTGGTCTTGGACCTCTGAAGAACCTCAAGGGAACTCTACATGGGGAAGGGCAAATGGGTGTGAACAGAGGATTTGAAAGGTCTCAGGGCTCTGGACAGTGACCCTTAGGCAATTTCTTTGAAATGCTGTGGTCATCATTTCACCTGATTTCTGCTGTGAAAATTTGACTAAGTCTTTCACTTTGCTGAGTCCTAAGAAGTAAGCAAGAAAATCCACAACGAAAGGATGGTAGCTTGACCACTGTTGACCCCACCATTCAGTTACTGTGGCGTATTTTATGTGTCATGTGAAACTCATTTCTGAGTTGTTTATTTTTGAGATCATCATGTAATTAAAATATTTCTTGCCCTCATTCTCCTTCAAATTCATTGTTATTGCATAGATAGATAGATTCCCAAATATAACCTACTAGGTTCATATAATGTTTCATATAAACAAATAAATAATAAATGAGAGGTTAATTGAAATAACATCTTAAGAAAAGTGGTGCAATGTCTGAAGTAGAAAGAGATGGAATGCAGAGGTCCCATATTTAGATTGAAATTTGGTGCTACAGGCAAGAGGAATGGGAATTGTTATCTATCATATGCTGAAATCAAACAGGAATTTGGAAATTTAGTTTCTTTTGTTTTGTTGACAAGCAAACAATGAAATGAAATCCATTGTAATGATTGACCTCCTAAGCAGAAGAATTGGTGGTGGAGGAGACATAAAGGTCAAATTGTATTTGTGTTTATTGAGGCAACCGAAGGAAAAAATGCTGACAAGTTCACATCCTAGAAAATGCACTATTTTGCATATGCTAGAGAAGTTTCTTCCCGACTTTTAATCTTAAATTTGTGCTCCATTTCCATTAAAATTTCAAAGAAAATTGTTGAAAAATTCAACTCCCTCCCCTTACTTCCAAGAACATTATCCATGCTCTCTCTCCCTCCCACTCCCATCCCCTCCCCTCCCAGTAGAGTCCAGTTCGGGTTGGCTCACTACTCCTGAGCAGGGCCATGCCCTACCATGTGGGAGATATGCCAGGTGTCACATCATTAAAGAAAACTGACCTTTTTCTTTTCCTTCCAGCAGCTATCAAATGCTAGTAGCTTCTGGGCTAGGAGTGAGATTTTATATCCTCTCTCCTCTTCTATCTCTCCCATGTTGTAATTTTTCCCTGTGCATGCTTTCACAATCATTGAGTCTGTATGCTCTGATGTATCAGGAATATACCATTTTCTTGCAGGTTTGAGGCAGATGGGATCCTGATGCTCAGAGAGATAAACATGGGCTCTACCCCCTAACCAAGAAGCTATCTTCAATTGATACTGGCTGGAAAAGGAAAAAAAAAATTGCATTCTCCAATGGACTCTCACTAAATATAGTAACCACATCTAAGGGTAGGTTTAAAAAAAAGGTAGATGAGAACTCAGATATTGAGGTAGATTAAATGTTTAAAACTGCTGCAAAGAAGGGATCTGTTTCTCTCTCATAGGTCTGACTTGTCAGCAATATTCCCAACCATAGGGTGTGTCCTCTCACTGTGACCTGCTGAAGGTGTGGAGTGATGACCAGCCAGTCCCACAGCTAGAAGTGATGTTAAACCTTCTAAGTTCAAGGGTCTGTCCCTTTACAGACCCAGGGTAATTGCTGCAAAGAAATTAAGATCTCCATCAAGCACACAGATTAACTTTTTCTAATTTAAAGACAAGTGACCTAAAAAAAGCAAAAAACAAAACAAAAGGCCAGGAACCTGAGGTGTGGCTAGCAGCAAATTTTATAATTTGATTATTTTTTAATATAAATTTCTCATAGTAGATTTGTTTTTAATTAACTCTTCAAGAGTATTCACTTTCATACGTGTTGGGATGCTACTCACCCCTTCTTAACCTAACTTCTCCTGGATCCACCCAATTCCTACTCACCCGAGTGTATGCCTCCTCCTCTTCTTCCTCCTCCTCTCCTTCCTCCTCCTCCTCTAGCTCCTCTTCTTCCTCCTCCTCCTCTACCTCCTCCTCTTCCTTCTCCTTTCTACCTTCAAGATTAATGTTTTGCTCGTCAAATATTCTTACATGTGTGGTTTACCACTAGAATGTAGTCAGCATATGATGGTCCATCCTCTCAGCGCAAGCTATCTCTCCCTCTTCCAGCAACCAACACTTGGCTAGGAGTCAGGTAGGACTCAGGTAGGAGGAGTAGGAGTAGGAATCAGGTTTTGTGCCCAGCTCCTCTTTCTGTGTTGAGATTTGGTCCAACCTAGGTTTGTACAAGTTTTGTGCATCCTGTCACCATTGCACTGAGTTTCTCTTCCCAGCTGCCCCCGATGTCTCCAGAAGTCATTGACTACCTCTGGCTCTCACCATTGTTCCATTCTATCTTCAGCAATGACCCCGGAATCCTGGGAAATATTAGTGTTCCATTAGGGCTGGGCATGCTATAGTCACCTGTTCTCTATACTTTGGCTAGTTATGGGTCTCTGTGTTAATATAAACTACAGGAAACAGATTTTTCCTAGATGAGGGTTAAGAGATGCATTGAACTATGGGTATAGTGATAAATTAGTAGGAGTCAGTTTAATGCTATGTCCATTTAGCAGCATCATAGTAATAGGCTCACGTCAAGGCCTATATCCTGTCTAGCCATAGGTTTTTTGGCCTGAAAATAGTTTGAGGTATTGATTTTGTCTAGTGAATTAGGACTCAAGTCCAGTTAGAAAGTGGTTGCTAATTCCCGTGATGTTCATGTCACCACTGTGCCAGTTGACACATGCTATTATTGTAGCTGGCAGGATTCACAGCTGGGATGACTGCTGATTACTTTTCTTCTCTGGTATCTTGACAGAATCACTAATGAAAACGAATACAGAAGTATGAAGCTGCTAGGTTTGTGCCAGCTTGATTTCTCCATGTTCTATGGCACAAGTATGTTGTAGCTTCAGCAACTGGATCTTACTGTCAAGTTCTTTCCAGAACCATGAACAATGACAATAGCCTATAAGATTTGAATTCTGAGGAGGGATAAATAGCTGTAAAGACCTTTTTGAGTAGTACTCCATTTACACAATGGAGTACTACTCAGCTATTAAAAACAATGAATTTATGAAATTCTTGGGCAAATGGATGTATCTGGAGGTTATCATCCTTAGTGAGGTAACCTAATCACAAAAGAAGTCACTTGATATGCACTCAATGATAAGTGGATATTAGCCCAGAAAATTAGAATACCAAAGATACAATTTGCAAAACACAAGAAAATCAAGAAGAACGAAGACCAAAGTATGGATACTTCATTCCTTCTTAGAATAGAGAACAAAACACCCATGAAAGGAGTTACAAAGACAATGATTGGAGCTAAGACGAAAGGATGGACCATCCAGAGACTACCCCACATGAGTATCCATCCCATAATCAGCCACCAAACCCAGACACTATTGCATATGCCAGCAAGATTTTGCTGAAAGGACCCTTAACTATCTCGAGTGAGCCCATGCCAGTGCCTGGCAAATACAGAAGGGGATGCTCATAGTCATCTATAGGATGGAACACAGGGCCCCCAATGGAGGAACTAGAGAAATTACCCACGGAGCTGAAGGGGTCTATAACCCTTTAGGTGGGACAACAATATGAACTAACCAGTATCCCCAGAGATCAGGTCTCTAGATGCATATGTAGCAGAAGATGGCCTGGTCGGTTATTGGGAAGAGATGCCTCTTGGATTTACAAACTTTATATGCCCCAGTACAGGGGAATGCCAGGGCCAATAACTGAGAGAGGGTAGGTAGGTGAGCAGGGCAGGGGGGAGGGTATAGGGAACTTTTGGGATAGCATCTGGAATGTAAATAAAGAAAATATCTAATAAAAAAAGAAAACAACAACAACAACAACAAAAGACATTTTGAAAAAGACACATGGAAACTGTACTGGCTAGGTTTGTGTCAACTTGACACAGCTGGAGTTATCACAGAGAAAGGAGCTTCAGTTGTGGAAATGCCTCCATGAGATCTAGCTGTGAGGCATTTTCTCAATTAGTGATCAAGGGCCCCTTGTGGGTGGGACCATCTCTGGGCTGGCAGTTTTGGGTTCTATAAGAGAGCAGGCTGAGCAAGCCAGGGGAAGCATGCCAGTAAGGAACATCCCTCCATGGCTTCTGCATCAGCTCCTGCTTCCTGACCTACTTGAGTTCCAGTCCTGACTTCCTTGGTGATGAACAGCTGTATGGAAGTGTAAGCCGAATAAACCCTTTCCTCCCCAACTTGCTTCTTGGTCATGATGTTTGTTCAGGAATAGAAACCCTGACTAAGACAAATTGATACCAGCATAGTGGGGTATTCCTGTGACAAACTGACCATGTTTGGGGGAGGACTGTGGAAGGACTTTGGAACTTTGGGCTAGAAGATCCATTCTGTGTTAAGAGCTTTGTCAGATGTTGTGTAGGAGCTTGGAAGATAATGTTGAGAACAGTGCAGAAGATGGAGGCCTCGCTTGTGAAATTTCAGAGGGAAGATTAAAGATTTTTTTCAGGGACATCAGTTTGTGAAGATTCTGTGGTTCTGGTTAGCTGGGGCTGAAGAGTCAGCTGTGATTAACAAGATACCAGAACTACTAAAGCAAAACCTTTGCATTACTGGGACTATTGATGCTGGTTAGCTGGAGCTAAGAAATTAGCGGTGATTAAGAAGAGACCAGCATCATTGAGGTGACATCTTCTGGGAAATGTTTTCTGAAAGCACAAGGAGGCTGTTTTCCAGAGATAGCCATGGTTGTACCTTGTGCTGTGACTGGACTTGGTAATATGTAAGAGTTACCTAGGTGGTACTGGTTTTGGAGGCATGAAGGGGTTGTGCAGAGCAGCTGAGACCACGGAAGCACTGTGAGAGGCCATTGAAGGCCATTGGTGAAAGTGCAGCCTCAGTTGTAATTGATGGCCCAGGACTGAAAGGGTCATGCAAAGGAGTTGAGGCTTGGCACCATGAAGAGAGCCTATGAGAGGCTAGTGTTGAAGCCTAGTTACAGCGGAAGACAGCAGCATTTTGGAGATACCAGTACCATGAGATGACCACCAAGAACAGCAGCAGCAGTGGAGTACAGGCAGCTGGAGCCTAGAAGACAAGGTGTGTGCTACAAAGGGCATGGCTGGAGAAGTGACCCAAGCCCTTGGAGGAGCCCAGAAGATGGTGAGTTGAATCCCATATATTGGACAGTTGGAGTTTGATTTTTTTCATTGTGACTGTGCCCTGATGTTCTCTCTCTCTCTCTCTCTCTCTCTCTCTCTCTCTCTCTCTTTTTGTTTGTTTTTTTTTTGTTTGTTTTTTTGTTTTTTGTTTTTTGTTTTTTTGTTTTGTTTTGTCTTGTTTTTCGAGACAGGGTTTCTCTGTATAGCCCTGGCTGTCCTGGAACTCACTTTGTAGACCAGGCTGGCCTTGAACTCAGAAATCCGCCTGCCTCTGCCTCCCCAGTGCTGGGATTAAAGGCGTGCACCACCACACCCGGCTGATGTTTTCTCTCTTGAAGGAAGTATTTTAGTGGAGCCCACAGTTAAGCGACTTTTAATTGTAAAAAGACTGGATTTTAAAAAAAGTTATTAGATATTTTAAAAGGATTGAGCTTTTAATATGTAAAGACTGTGGAACTTTTAATGTTATTTAAGATCTTGGGGTTGAATAAGAACTAAGGATTGAGGCTTACTAGTGATGTATTTGTATGTCAAGTTGACAAGGGGTCAGTTGTACTGGCTAGGTTTGTGTCAACTTGACACAGCTGGAGTTATCACAGAGAAAGGAGCTTCAGTTGGGGAAATGCCTCCATGAGATCTAGCTGTGAGGCATTTTCTCAATTAGTGATCAAGGGCCCCTTGTGGGTGGGACCATCTCTGGGCTGGCAGTCTAGGGTTCTATAAGAGAGCAGGCTGAGCAAGCCAGGGGAAGCATGCCAGTAAGGAACATCCCTCCATGGTTTCTGCATCAGCTCCTGCTTCCTGACCTGCTTGAGTTCCAGTCCTGACTTCCTTGGTGATGAACAGCTGTATGGAAGTGTAAGCCGAATAAACCCTTTCCTCCCCAACTTGCTTCTTGGTCATGATGTTTGTTCAGAAATAGAAACCCTGACTAAGACAGAAACTTACTACTGTAGAAACGTATATATATGTGAGCCTTTTGGGGAAATGTGGAAAACACACACACACACACACACACACACATACACACATACACATATGTGGTCACCCCATGTATAGTTAGTTAAAAGGGAGTCACCCTGTAATAGGCCAACACCCTCTACTAGACCACAGAGGCTAACAAATAAAAAAAAAAAACCTACTGCCAGGAATAGGTTATTTCTTTTGTAGTTGCTGGCCAGTCAGTTCTCAAAGACTTTGCCAAACATTTTATACAGTGGGTTTTTTAATATTACCATTTATTTGAATGGGCACATGAAAGTGTTGCTATCATATTTATTGCCCATCAGTTTCTCAAAATAGTTGGAAAAGCGTCCAGGGTTTTGCAAGGCATTTGAGGCAAACTTAGCATGGAATTGTCCTCCAGTGTACTTATTACTTTTAAGAAAGTGCATTATAATCGGGGAGTAAACCCAGAGAGCACAGCACTCTAGCATAAAAAGAGCCATTTCTTAGTTTGCAAAGGTCGAATTGCAATAATTAGACTTATTGTAATCAATAAAATGTGTGTGCCAAGTTTATAAAAAGGCCAATTTCCCACTGCAGAAATTTCCTCTAGAAATCATAATTTTTAATTAAAACATAAATGAAGGATTTGCCTTACAGATGCCAATAAATGTGTGAGGTTAAGGAACACACAATACTTTAGGAAAATCAAGTTAGGCCCAGGACAGCATATTTTCAACTCCTGTCTAGCTCTCTTTGATAGCCATTTACTTTCCAAGAAAATGAAATCTTGAAACGGCCCAGAGAGAGTGTGTTGTTTGATTGAACAGCCTAAACAGGATTGAGAAGAAACACTTTGGGCAGAAAGAATTGGTGGGGTTTGCTTCCCTGTTTCCAACAATCAAATGTACTCAGGTGTAGCTGATGGTATGGTTGTATGAGAGGAGGAAGTAGGTTTGAGGGTTTGCCTGGAGATATAATTTACATCCTCAAATTCACCAGAAATTGGAATGAAACATGAGTCCTCACAGACTTAAAAGCTTAACTGGAAACCCAACTGACGAAAATAATAACATCTGCTGATAGCATGCAGTTTGCATTTTTGGGATTCTGTATGATACACAGGTTGTCAAAATGCTCTGATTCTTTTCTGTGTCTACATCCAAGGCCTTTGCACTACATTAAAATGCACACATTAAGCAGATCCCAGTAAGTATTACTGGTATTCTTATACAAAGTGAAAACAGCTTCACTGAGAGGTGTTATAAAATCATTCAAGGAGAAGGTAGCATGAGACTCAAGTGCCACGGTTGCCAGACATGGGATGACAAAGGTGAGAAGAGACAAGGAGCTCTCTGCTGGTCCTGTAGCTTTTGCCTTGTTGTTGGTGTTTTGTTTTGCTTCTGACTTCAGAGTTCTAAGACAATAAACTTTCTGTTTTTTTTTTCAGGTAAACTGATATTTCATGCTACCTTATGGAAGGAAGCCTTGGGAAACAAAGGTGGGAGACAGTCGGCAGCTCAAACTGACAACCGTTTCTCCAGCCTTGGAGCTTCACAGTGATGGGATTTAAATCACTGACTCCAAGTCACAAGGTAAAGCACCCAATCATTTCATCACCAAGCAGAAGAAATTGTGTGCACATCATTAGTTGCCACGAACTTAAGCAGTTGTCACTGGTGGTATATTTTAAAGCCACCTAATTCCACTGGAGCCACTCTAGGGCTTGTTTGTTTTAAAATAATAAATAGATGGCTATCTAAGGGCCTAATAGACCAGTGACCACTTGGCAAAGCCATATCATTGCTGCTGAGGTAGCAATAATATAAATTACCTCATGAAGTGCAGTGAAGTGTGTGATTTCAACATACAAACAGTCTAGTATCCATGGATCTGGGAAAGGGCTGTTAATACATTTGGTATTAAATAGCCATGGACATCTCCTTAAAGTCTGAACATTTCTTCTCTTGGGGCCCAGATGCTGATGTTAATACATATTTCCATCTCATGCAGAGAAAACCAGTTCCATAGACCTCAGACACAAAACATGTTCATGACTCAAGACTTTAAAATAATTTACCTTCAGTCTAGACTATACTGTAGCTATTAGGGATTCTGCAGTGGGATTCTGGTTTCTCCAGTATCACTAATCAGAGTCAGCTTCATTTATAAGCTGACATACCTGTGAAGAGGGAACATCAACTGAGAAATCGGTGCCATCAGATTGGCCTGTGGGCATATCTATGGGGAACTCTCTTGATTATTAGTTGGTGCAGGGAGCCCAGTCATTGTGGATCATATCATCCCTCAGCAGGTGGGCCTGAGCTGTACAAGAAAGGTAGCTGATCAAGCTAGAGAATAAAGTCAGTGAGCAGTATTCCTCTATGGTCTCTGCTTCAGTTTCCGCCTCCATTTCCCTTGGTGATGGACTGTGATGTTGATATGTAAGCTAATAGACTGTTTCCAAGACGTTCTGTGTCATGGTGTTTACCACAGCAATGAAAAGCAAACTAGGACCCTTCTAATCAGAAGGGCCTTTCCTCTCTATCCCATCACACCCTATAGCTTTTCCCCATACATAATGCACAGAAGAAAGCAAGCCAGCTGCACAAGGACTATGTATTGTTCCCTCTATGTCTCAGAGGCTTAAAAGACATCCTGAAACTTAGTAATGTCTCAATTCCTTGTGGAGAGAAGGGACTAACTTAAGAAACAAAGACACTCTGGGTATATTATAGCAGACTAAAGAATAGATTATTTATGAGGTCAGTAATCTTGGAGAATTTCTAAATAACTTCTTAATATTAGGTAATATCTAGAATTGTTTGTATGTGTGTGTGTGTGTGTGTGTGTGTGTGTGAGAGAGAGAGAGAGAGAGAGAGAGAGAGAGAGAGAGAGAGAGAGAGAGAGAGAAAGCACCTTTGTCTTAGTCAGGGTTTCTATTCCTACACAAACATCATGACCAAGAAGCACTTGGGGAGGAAAGGGTTTATTCAGCTTACACTTTCACATTGCTGATCATCACCAAAGGAAGTCAGGACTGGAACTCAAGCAGGTCAGGAAGCAGGAGCTGATGCAGACTCTCAGTCTTCTGAGAACTGTTACTGTAGTATATCCTGGATATTGTTACTGTAGTATATCCTGTAGTATATCCTGGATCTTGTTACTGTAGTATATCCTAGATTTTTCTGAGTATCCAGAGGTATCGACAGTATAAAAGTTTGGTTACTGAGTCCACTCTCTTTCTTTAGCAGTTGTGGAAACAGCGAGTCATACCCAAGAACAACCAGATTGATAATACCATAGCTTCATGATGCTTTTGGGAAATCAGGTCCAACATTCAGATTTCCCAATCATATAAGATAGCAATGTTCATCAAGTCTACTTTGCATTTTGATGAAGTATGTTTCATGTTGAATACTATTTCCCAATTCATCTTCTAAGGGAACAGTGTTCATGGGTATCTAGTCTCTTCTAAGCTCTAGCCTGAAAAAGAAGAAGATGTCCATGGTTTTCTTTCTTCTCTAACAACACGTTCTTTGTAAATCATGGCTCTCTTGGTGGGAAGTGGCAGGTTTAGACCAGAATCTGCACAACACCAAGTTCACTGAGAAGCCTGCACATGGCTCTCCATATGTGTGTTTTGAGATGCTATTTTTAAAAGCAGGAATGCTACAAACATATTCTCTCTTTGCAGACTTATGTTTTGGTATGTTGCAACTTAAAAGTGGTAGGTTTTCTGAATTGCTAGTTTTGAGAGTATTGTTTGGGTCTATGAAAACTATTTCCAAAATGCAAACTCACAATACAGTATTCAATGGTTCGAATGGCCAGCAGCGTTTATGTGTGAAAGGACTCCATTGTAGCACTTGTCATAAAATTTAAGACATAATTCAAGTTTGTGCATAGAAAAATTGTTCTCCCTTCATTCTTCTTGCCTAATCCCTTTATAGCACCTTTATGATTAAATATAAGCTCTTGATGTCCATCAACACAGACTTAATTTAAAAATTATCCTACATTTAATTCTTTGCCCAAGTATTTTTTATTGCAAAAGAGCAAAAAATTAACAATATAACAACAAAAATATATATTATTCTTTTTGTTATTAATGGAGCAAATGACATGAGTAATTTTTGCCTAAGTATAATTATGATTTCTCTAAAACAAGTCTAATAAAATGATGACTGCTTTGCTAATATGATACTTTGGTGTGAAGATCTCAAGGTAGCTTCATAGAGTGCTCAGGCATCTGAAGAGAGGATGGAGGAAGGCTTTTCCTTCCAAGAATTTTTTTATCTAGGACTTCAAGGATGTAATGTTGGACACAGGCTAGGTGATCAGCTGCTGGCTAGCTGAGAGATTCTAAATTGGCTGCCCATGAACATTGCAGCAAGGCCAGAGAGAATGGGAAGCAACAGCTGCAGAGTCACTGGAGTATATAGTATATATATCATGGTCTGTGGGTGCTGCCTCAGCCCTGCCCCACCCCTTGCATCCTGAACTTATTAGCACTCTCTCATTGATGTCTTATTATAGCACATTTGAAATATTTCAACATATACAAATAAGATTCAGAAACTGAATGTCAAGAATAGTTGAGAGACCAAAAATGAAATATATCAAATAAACAGATATATTTCCACTAGATTCAAGAATGAATCTAATTCAATCAAGTTCAAGTATCTCATCCAAATGTAGTAATGTACATCCTAGAGAGACTTTTCACAACTTGTTCTGACAGCGTGAACAATGACTTTCTAGCTGGGCTACTCTAATATTTCTTTTAATTTTTTCAAACTACAATATAATAGTATTTCCCTTATCCCTTTTTCCTGCATACTCTCCCTCATATTTCTTCTTGCTCTCTTTAATATTCACAACCTCTTTTTCATTATTTGTTGCTATACACATATATGTATATTTAAATAGTGCTAAATACATAGAGACCATCTGCTTGGCCTTTATATCATTACTTGTATATGTGTCTTCAGGGATGACTATGTGGTATTGGATAACCAGTTGGTGTGATTTTCCCCGGTGAAGACTCTTTCTCCCACTCTTAGCATTCCTTCAGTGTTTGTAAATCTTTGTGTAGGGTTAAAGCCTCCTAAGATTTCCCCATCCACTTTAGCATGTCTATAGTCCTTGTTCAGCTCATGTTTAGGTAGTCATGTTGGTGAGACTTCATGAGTGTAGCTGCTAACAGTCCTAGGAGACAGAGTCCCATAGCAAACTCCCCAATCTTTTGGTGCTTACAAACTTTTTACCTCCTCTGCAATGCTCCCTGAGACTTTGGTCCAGAGTTGTTTTGCACATTTATCCACTGAGACCATGCTTCACAAGTCTGTTTTTTGATGAGTTGTGGGTTTCTGTAATGGGCTTAATATATTGCAAAGAGAAGTTGTTTTGATGAATGGATAATGCAAATGTACATAGACAGTATGGAATACTCTTCTGTTGTAAAGAAAAAGTAAATTGTGAACTTTTAAGCTAAATGGAGAGAACTAGAAAATATCATATTGAGTGATGTAATTCAGACCCAGAAAGACAAATCGCATGTCCTCCTGAGGTTCAATCTTCAGATAAGAGTACATGTCCTGTAGTCACTACAGAAAGCAGGAAAGTAAAAGGGACCATTGCCAGGGAGAGGGTATGGAGGAGCATTAGAGGGAGGAATAGCTGGATACTAATGATCAGGTCACAGAAATGAGAAAAATGAGGGGTCAATTAGGGAGGGGAAGGGACATAATACAGAAGGAGAAAAAAAGGTAAAATAACACAGTAAGGATGTCTGAAAAAGTCAGGAGCAATCTCTACCAAATAAGAGAAAAAATCTCTACCATACTTGAATGTGTGTGTGTGTGTGTATGATTATTAAATATACTTATATTCCTCAATACATAGATCAAGCCTGCTCAGACTTTATAGTGTTACTTGTATATATGTCTTCAGAGATGACTATTTGGTATTGGAGATCATAAATGTAACATATTTGGTATTGGATATATATATATATATATATATATATATATATATATATATATATAATACATATGTATGGTGTGTGTGTGTGTGTGTGTGTGTTTGTGTGTGTGTTTTCTCAACAGGACTGATAATGCTCCCTTCCAAGAGCCAAAGATTATCTAACTTAATACAAAGAACAAGAAGCCTTTTTTTAGTTATTGGTTAGTGTTTTTCGTTTTTGTTTTTGTTTTGTTTTGTTTTGTTTATTTTATTTATTTATTTAATGTGTGTTCTGCTGCATATACATCCGCCTGCCTGAAGAGGGCAGCAGATTTTCCTATAGATGGTTGTGAGCCACCATGTGGTTGCTGGGAATTGAACTCAGGACCACTGGAAGAGCAGTCGGTGCTCTTAACTGCTGAGCCATCTCACCAGCCCCTGTTGGTTAGTGTTAAGAGACTCCCCAAACATTCTATACCACCACTATTGCCCTTGGTTGCTGCCAAGAGGTGGAAGGTCAGGCCCTGCTGCGGAATTCCCCATGCATTTCAGACTTAGGTCGCAGGGGTCTCCGGCTGAAACTGACCCAAATGCTCCCTGAGAGTGAGTTTTCAGAGTACCGCAATTTGCCGTGGAAGCTTGCAAGAGAGGACAGCAACCAAGTAGGCTGAACTACTCCTAATTTTCAGATCTTGAATATTCTGAAGACTCCAACAAGGAGGTTGATATGACAGAAAATCGTCCAGACTCTGAGAGCAAAGGAGGGAGTACTAACATTTTTTTTTTTAGCAAAGTATTGTGTGTGGTGGAGGTGTGGGGTATGTTTATTTGTGTGCATCTATGTTAGATGTGTGTGCTTCTGCGTTAGATGTGTGTGTACATGCACAAGGACACCAGCAGAGAAGGTCTTATATCGTGGTTTGTCGATCTATACCTTATAATTTTGATACAATGTTATTCACTGAGGTTGGAGCTAAGCTGCTAGCTAACAAGCAAACTCCAGTATTCTTCCTGCCTCAAATTCCCCATAGCATGGTGGTTGAAGGCACATGGACCCACATCCAGCTTTTAATGGATTATTGGGATTTGAACTGAGGTTCTCCTGCTTGCATAGCAAGTGCTCTTACTCGCTGAGTCATCTTCCCAGCTCAGAAAATTGATTTTTTAAGTCTGGATGGGAAACCTTGAATTCCTCAAAATATTAATATAGTAGGTCATAGCCAGCATGGAAAAATAAAACAGAATTGCCAAGAATGGACAGAAATGGAGTGGAATGGAAAATAAAAGGGCAGGGATCATAGGAAGGGAAAGTTTGAATTCATTACACTGAATGTTCCAGTGATAAATGTACACACCTGCTTGTAGTGCTCTCAAAGGAAAGTGCTTTTTAAATTTGTACTGACGACCAGTCAAGAGCTCAGTAATGACGGAGATAGAATACAACTTGTATAAATGCTCATAGGTGGACACACAATGGGGTAGTATTCATTGATAGAGAAAATGTCTTATTTTATAATAGTTTTGGACCATATTTTATATTAAAATTTGAGAAGAAAATACACAACCTTGTATATTCTGACTTCCCTACTATGACCAATCTTCACAGTTTACATAAGGATCCTATAAGGATTTTCTTTATTAGTACAATGTTCTTTCAGATACATGGTTGCTTGTTTTAATATTTGGAAACATGGGGTTCTGAGTGCGAAGTAGAATTTTGGAGATGGTGGTGGTGGTGGTGAACTACAATGTCTATAATTTATGGAGATATTCTTCTGAAAAAAAGTGTCAACTTCGACTTCTGAGAAGAAAGTCATAGTTAAAGCTTCCTTTATAAAATTCATTGACTATTAAATCTCTCCTGCAAATCGACATCTTATTAATTGGGCGTAAAAACATAGGAACCATGCTATTTGACTCACCACCAGGTTCGTATGAGGTGATGTAATAGCAAGAGGGATTTGGGAGGTTTTTTTTTTTTCAACTCAAAATTCATCTAGAGCAGTGCAGAGCATTTTTTTCTCCACTGTGAGATTTTGCCTGACACAAGGGAATGGAGATCTCTTATACTGACAGCTTTACAGTACTGTATAAAGTGCCTGGGGTGGTTACATCATCCTTACTCTCCCTCTAAACTTTTTAGAACTATTGTATGGGAGGATTTATGGTCTGAGCACCAATGCAGCATCCTGGTTATCAGTCAAGGATTGGACACAAGTTGTTTTAATAAGAAATTAACAGTGCAGCATCGTAGTCTTTTAGTGTGATTCAGCTTAAATCGGTTACTATTTGTTAACTGTTCTATTGGCCCTAGTTTTGTATGGTAGTTTTTTCTATTCTAGAAACTCAGTGTTTACTTTTAGGTGATCATTTTATATTACATTTTGAATCTCTCTCTCTCTTTCTCTCTTTCTCTTTCTTTCTCTTATATGTATGTATATATTCCTAAAGTAATTTGTACATACTATTAATTTGACAAAATCAGTAATTATCTTTTCTGCACTTGGGTTTTTAATAGTTAACACCTTTGGTGCATTTTGAGATGTTAGATGGACCTCATAGGTAAGGTATTTTAAATTCCATGAATGCAAAGGACTCACAGAGATACCTATAGAAAATACATAGAAATGAAATATAAATAATCTTATTCTGGTTGGATGGATAAACAACATTCTTGGAGTTTTTATAACATGTAGACTGAAAACTCAAACTAGTAAAGACACCGAAGTGCAAGCAGGGAGAACATTCAAATAGCCAGTTTGGGTTTCACTGTATAGGGCAACTTTTAGACATCTCAAATGCAATAGCATGTTGTGAAGCAGAAGACATGTAATCATCTAGCTACTGTTTAAAGTCACTCAAGCTACCTAATGAAGAAAACTATTTAAAACATTAGCACTTAGGCAAAAACCCCCACAAAACTTCTCTTCCCTGGAAAAGCAAAAAAAAAAAAAAAAAAAAAAAAAAAGTTATGTTAGCACAGAAGGCTATGAAGTCAGAGGCCTCAAGTAACCAGCTGTAATATTTTGTAAGTAATTATATTTACCTTATTAGAAGAAAGATTGCCTTTCTGATTAGATGTGAAGGGAGGGTTATGCAATAAATATGAAGAGCTGACTCAAAGATAAATATCAGTTCTCTGTCTGTCTGTCTGTCTGTCTGTCTGTCTTTCTCTCTCTCTCTCCATACTAAGGAAGCACATGCTTTTCTGGGCTTCTTCTAATGATAATTTTAGCTTGCTTACTGTCTAAGGTATCTTGGGATGGCTGTATTTCATGTAGTTCTGGAGACATAATGGTGCCTGAGCCATGATGGGTAATGCTCAGGTTTAATTCCCCTTGGAGAGTTTGGATGCACTGGTGATTGTAATTGCTGCTCATGACTGAAGGGCTGAAAAGTCCCAGTGAACAATTCCTTCATTGTCTCATTCACATCTGGGTTAATGTTTCTTTCTTGGAGAGCTCTGTACCACTCTGTGCTTTGCTTCTTGCCACAAGATAGCAATGCCAATTTCCCTGTGTTTACTTGACAGTCTGGAGGCTGATGCATCAGTACTAGCCACAAATTAATGGAATTCTTTCCAGCTTGCGATGTTTGTGGATAGTCAAACAATAAGCCAAAAAATGCTGAACTGTTTTGGCTGCTTTTGTCTTAATTATGTACCATTCTCAGGGATGATGTAAACACAATTACTAGTTGAAATGACCGTGACATTTAAGATATTTCAAGGAAATAGATGAAGCTTTTATGGATGGGTCCACAGGTCAAGAAAAACGTTCATTGCTGTGTGAAGCCAGAGGGCATATCCTATACAAGAGAGCGTTAAGAATGGAAAGGACAAGTCCTCACATTAAACAAAATAGTAGTGAGGTCAAACTCCAAAGTCCAGAGTCCACTTTCCTTCTTGGGTTTCTGATATGCCTGTGTTTTCAGAGCTAATCCCATAGTTTCAGCTCTGCAGTGGTACTTGAGGAGGACAAGGTTAGGGGAGGTGCTATGACAGGCCACCAAGGACAATCTTGAAATGGAAATGGAGTCAACTGCCTTGTTACCTACATAATTTAACTATCAGAGCATCTGAAGAATCTCTCTATCTCGTTTTGAGCATAAAAGAAACATAAAATGTACAACAAACTGAGGTCATTAGAAGTTTAGAGAAAGTCAACTCCTTTGGCTGCCAATAAAGACTCTTTGGAATAGTAACTTTCAATTCCTGTGTGTTAAAAATCCTCGTTGACTTACTCTATTGGGTAACATACTAAAATTCCCAGTGTATTTGTAGAATTGAGTTGATCCTAAACTAATTTGACTCTCTGTTAATTTCTTTGAATCAGTCAAAACACTTTTCAATCTGGGATAGTACAACTCAATTTGTGATTTTTCCTATAGAATAGTTGTCCACTGTTTGGCCTTTCTTTTAGAATTGCCAATTAAAGTTGGCCTGAATCAACCTCCCTATCTTGAGTTTATAGGTAACATCCAGCAGCCCAACTTGGTATGTCAATAAATTGCAGCAAGTCTTAAGAATGTATTATCTTTATTAACCTATATTAGCTGGGCAATTAGTGGGTTTTCTAACAAATGAGTATATAATGACTCTGATCATATTCATACCACATTACTCTTTTTAAATTTCCTTTTCACACTCCCTTCTCCTTTTCCATCCCCTACAGCTCCCTTTCTGCTGTCACGTCTTATTTATTTGTTTATTTTTAGCCCCAAATTCTATAGAAGAGAGGAAAATATGTGATATTTGTTTTTCTGAGACAGGCTTGTTTCTTTTAGCATGATAATGCCCAAATCCATACATTTGCTTGTAAGTGACATAATTTTATTTTGTTGTTTTATTGAGATAGGGTCTCTTTATGCACCCTTTGTTGTCCTGGAACTTGCTATGTAGACCATGATGTTGAATAACACACCATTTTCCTTAGTAATTCTTGTTAACATTTGCTGTTTTTAACTCTATGGAGGTATCAGAAGAAGACTAAGCTAGAGGAGTAATTTTGCCAATCCTCCAAGGTCTATATTGAAATAGAGGTGGGGTCAGTTGCCATATCACCTGACCAATTCTGAAGGTGAGCTGGAATCTCAATGTAGGTTTGATGTGTTTTTCTGAATGCAAAGGTTAATGAACATATTTTCATATACATTTTTTTTCTTCTGAGAAGCACCTGGTCAGTTGGATATTTATTGATTGAGGTTTTTTTTTATTTTTGTATTTATTTCTTGAAATCCTTACATATTCTAGGCAATAACCTACTGTCAGATGAATACTTGGCAGTGATTTTCTCTTGTTCTACAGCACTGTCATCTTACTGGGCAAGTTGTCTCTCCTACTGTGAAGAGAAACTTTTAATTTGCTTCTCATCCCATTTATTATTTCATCAGCTAATGGAGTCATATTCAGAAAGTAATTATCTATTATTACAGCTTGAAACATTTCCTTCATGTGTTCCTGTAGTAGCTTTAAAGTGTCAAATTTTCCATAAAGATCTCCCCACCCCTTTTTTATGCACTATGAGAGATAAGGATACAGTTTCAGTTTGTTCATGTAGATTTTCTGTTTTCCAAAACCACTTGTCCGAGTAATTATTTATTGCCCAGTATATGTTCTTGCCACTTTCTTAAGAATTAGATGACTGTCTTTGTGAACTTTTTTTCGGAATCTTCTGTCCCATCAGCTTACATGTCCACCTTTGGGCTACTACCATGCTCTTGTAGTTACTCAGTAGTGCAGTTTGAAGTATGGTCTTGTCTATCCCCAGTATTGATCAGGATTGCTTTAGCTGTGGGAACTCTTCTGGGTTTCCATAAGAATACCTGACTATCCAAGCTTCATTCAGTTAAGCACCAGCTGCTCAACTGATTATTCCTTGTCCATATAAGGCAAATGCCCACCTCTGGGTAATCCCATTGACTCTGTACTCCATGTTAGTGTTGGCCCTCATGCTTGCTGATCCTGCAGTGTTACAAAATGTTGCTTGACAGGTGAATTATTATTATTTGTACCAAATATATTCTTCTAAAAGTATATTCTTAAGTGTTTTTGCTTTTAATATGTGTGGAAAATATTAAGGCCAAAAAATGCTGCCAGATTAATCATTTTTAAGTTTAGAAACTTATTACCTTATCATACGATTTTTATATTTGGCCAAGACTGAAACTTACTACCAAAGAGAACCCCATAAAAGTAAAATGTGCATCAATTTTTAATAGGGATTTGTTTTATTTTTATCTTATTATGTCCATTTTTACACTCTTTCTAAAAATTATCTTAATATTTAAGACATTTTATATAAGGAGTAAATGTGCTATCAAAATTATTTTACCTGCACAATTTTAATTTTAAAATGTAGTTCCATTATTTAAACTGAAAAATGTGTGTGTGTATGTGTGTGTGTGTGTGTGTGTGTTTAGAACATGAAACTGAATATGATACAACATTATATATGAGTATAAACTGGGATAAAGCACTAAACAATAATGTTACAGAGTATTGACTGCAATCCCTGTCCTGTAGGAAATAGTTACTTACTCTTTGAAATTATTTTTATGTGACTAATTCTCAAAAGAGGAAATAAGCTAAATATGTGATATAATGAGGTAAAGTAATTTGAAAATACAGAATACATACTAAATTATTCCAAAATGTATACAACTAGCAATCTCAAATTGCCCTTAAGTCCATCTGTCCTTTACTGTCGTTGCTTATGGAGCAAAACAGAAAACAATCCTTTGACTTCATGAAGTCATGAACTGCACATCTGGAAAGCTCAGATGCATTATTTATTGGCAGGAGAAAATAATCAGCACATAATAGTTCAAGGCAAAGAAAGAAGAGCAAATGGCAGGGCATAGAAGGAGATGAGAGATACTGGGAAATGTAACCGTCATGAAATCTGATGACTTGGAGTGATCTGGTCCTCTCTAAAATAACTCCCAGACAGAAATTCTCCTCTCAAGCCTGTTTGATGAAATCATATGGTTATAAATCAAGTCCAGAAATGGAAATTAGTAAATGGACCACATCCTTCCGATGGTTTTGAAAAATTCTGCTCTGCCTTTCTGGGGAAGACATATCTCGATTATGAGTGAACTGTCATTTTGAGCTCTACAACATGACTCAGAGCACCAGTCTTCTTAGTACTTATCCAGAGTCTTTTCATGCTCACAAAAGCAACTGGCACTACCAGAAGGCAGACACTTAATCTACAAGCATTACCTCAGTAGCACGAGTACCACTTAACAAAATATGCTATCCTTTTGTATGTTTTCTTGATTAAAAAATATATGGTGATTACTAAAGTAAATAGTAAGAATTTAGTAAATGGTTTGGAATATTCCGTGGGGTTTCATTCCCATGGTAACTTTTCAGAAATAATGGAAATATTACTGAACCAGTTTTCTACCTGTAACTGTTTACTTTCTATCAAAAGTCCAGTTCTCTGCAAAGCATGTGGAGTTCTGTCTTTTCTATTCCCTACAATACTCCTGCATATCCTCCAGGGTGTATGTCCAGTAGAACCTCCTCTCCAGAATTGCCTTTAGATTTGTCCATCACTATAAAAGAAGTGTTGCTGACTGGAATATAGCAACCTGCTACGATACAAATTCCATTGTATTAATTTGCTCTGTGTTATATGGAAACCATAGTTTCATGTGAGTATACTTGTTTGTGTATATATAAGTGTATATGCGTGTATATGACTGTGAGTGCACCTGTGTGTATCATGTGGCTTCCAGAGACCAATCTTCGTGTTTACCAGGAGCTGTCTAACATTTAAATTTAGTTTTGAAGTGGATTCTCTTGCTGGGATCCAGGACTCAGCTCTTAGGCCAGACTAGCTGGCCAACAAGCTCTAGGGATCCTCTTGTCTCAGCTTTCCTAGTATGCCATAACATCATGGACTGCCACACCCAACACTTATTCTTGGGTACTGGGGATCAAGTTCCAGTCCTTATGCTTGCATAGTGAGCACTTTGCTGATTGAGCCATGTCCCCAATTTCATGTTCTAAGTTATATTTTAACTTAATTCATTTTTTATGCAAGTAGTTGTTACTTAATAGAAATAAAACAGAAACTGAAACAAAGAAGAGAAAAAAAAATCACCTACAACCCCAACTACCACAGCAATTGACAGTTGGCTTTTGGTATTTGTGAGTCTGGTCTGGTGTTTATCTAGCATACACTAGGTCCTAGTTTCCAGCCATGATGGAGAAATTGCATTGATGTTGAATATATACAGAGTTTTTGTCATTATTTCCTACCCGATATTGTATGATGACCATTTCCCTGGCATTTAAACTACATTAGACATTATAAATAATCTACAGATGTTTTAAAGTATATATGAGGTGTAAGAGACAAGCACCTGCAGATCTAGAATCTAGGGGTAATGTGGGATGCAGGAGATCTAGTCTTTCATTGATGCTTTAATATCTTGTTTCTGAAATCCATTCTGTTCTGTTGAGTTTTGCTCGTGTTTAGATATTTGCTCTTTTAAATAGTGTTTGATTGATATCTCTGCATGTCCACCTGGGCACACTTATTCAATTATCTCCTTTAGCAAAATATTTGGGATGAAAGTTGTTGAACCAAATGATAGCACATTTTAAAAACCTCCATGATTTATAATCCAAACTGACAACTGAAAGTTGTTTCAATTACTTTATGAGGTTTCCCATATGCCACAAAGATATTGTTTATGCTTCTGTATTACTTTAAAGACAAAGAGTACTTTTTAAATTCATTTTACAGTTCTGGATCTTATACCTCCACCTGGCATACACAGGGCTTATCATGAGACAGACAGCTAAATGGAAGGATGTGTGCAAGGAAACATGGCCGATGTATTTTCACTGTCAAGATGATAAGCCAATTGTTGGCTTTTCAAGTCAGGCATTACTTAGAGACTAGATTGCATGGCTAGTTACATTTATCCATAGCTTCAACTGTATCCTTATCTCATCTTATTGAGAGCATACATTACTTCTCTCCCTTTCAGTTTGTGACTGGACCCTCGCTTTGCCCAATGTCCTGTATGTGGAAATTACACCATGCTCTTCCTAGCCTATGCTCAGGGCTTTGTGTCTGTGTTCTTTTCTTTTATGACCATCAGGAACAGCATAGCCCCAAAGTCACAGCTGCTCCCCAGGCTGAGCTGCAGAACTCAACCTGGGAAAAACACAAGCTAGCTGCAGTTGTAGCCTCATTCAGGTCTGCTAGCTTGTTTAGAAACCTAGATACCAGAAGCAACCTAGCACAGCCTGGTTTATTCAAGCTCATGATGTTGCAATGGTATGTGAGTTAACAAAATTATTCTTGAAGCTACTGAACTCAAGGATAGCCTATTGTGACGTATTACTATAGTTTTATTGATACATTGCTCCATGGCATTGCTCAAATTGACTTCTACATTAGCAACCTAATTATGAAAATCAATCAGATTTAGCATCTTGCCTTTTCTGTCTTGTTTTTTGGATTCACAGTCTCATGGACAGATTTAGGTATCAGGGACCCATGATCTTTCCAGGTGTGCCCTTTTTTTTTTACTGATTTTGTTATATGACAATCAACATTTGACTTGATCTACCTGAGTTTTCCTTTCTTTCCCTTTAAAGTAAAAATAATATGAACTGTGCTTCTCCATTCTACCTTATCTTATAGGAAACTGGGTGTTAGGAAATGGAGTCAAAGTACAATTACAATTTGCATAGTGAGTTGGTTTCTCAGTGTTTGTCTTTTGTTAAACTCTTCCCAAGACCTTTGTATGGCTCCACCCTAGAATGTACATCTCCTAAAATATTGTTTGAATAGTCATTATCCAATTTAGAGAAATAACTTATTTAATTATTGGCAGACAATAAGCCACCGTGCTTCTTGCTTTGATTCTGCTGAGAAGTATGCATTGCTAGTTTAAACAGTCCCTTTGCCTGTTAAATATTTAAGGTTTTCAAACTCAAATGGGCTGAAACATCTGCAAAAAAAAATGTTTTTACATCTCACTTTCCATAAAATTCTGCAGTTGAAAAATAATTAAAAATGGTAAAGTAATTTGCATGTCTCCTAAAACGGGATGGTCTTAAGAATGCAAGAAAATATGGCTTACAAGAAATAAGATGGAATCAAGTATCTACAAGATGTGGTTTTTAGATAAACTGGCATTTGAAAGGAAGAAAACAAACAAACAGCAAAACAGTTTAGACCGAGTCCTTTAGAGAATGTACTTGGGGCTTCAGGATTTTATGTTCTACAACAATTACTTGGAATGTTCCAAGGACCTGAGCCCAGGGCTCTACAATGGTTCAGTTAGAGTTGAAGCCAGAGATTGATGATATGTATCAGACACTATGGGATAAACCAGGGAAGGTTAAGGCAGTAGTATCATGGAGACCTCCTGAGACAATGGAGACCTCCTGAGAGTCTTCAGGCAGAAGTATGGCCAACACTATTTTGGCAATATGGTAAAGTAGACTGAAGAAATCAGTACAGGGTGAGAGGTCCTGTTCATGCTTTTGTAATCAACTGTACAGCATGTGCTCTGATGATGGAATTGACCCAGGTCAATTCACAAGGAAATGCGGCCTCCCCTGACTGCCGGAGAACTTACTATGGCACATTACTCTATAAGAAAGAGACTATCAGCTATTGCTGGAATGTGTGCACTTTGAAAGAAATGGCACTGAGAGGTGCTAGGTGGCTATCCGCATCCTTAGCGAGGTGCAGGGAGTCCCCAAACTGAAAGAAGCGCCACATACAACATGACTCCCAGACAAAGCAACAGTGATATCTTGTTCCTACTCTTTAGATTTTCAAGAGTTTGGAAGCTTATTTTATATCCCAACTGAACCAAAAACATCTCAGAGATTATAGCTGAGGAGCATAGAGGAGTTGGAGCAGTTTTGATCGCAATCATTCAAACAAACAAAAAAACCAAACAAACACTCCAGAATGCCAACCAACTTTCTGCCCTTAAGCCTTAGACTTTTACTTGATTAGGTTGCATTATATGAATTCGGGTATGTGACCCATGACCTACTAATTCATCAGGGGACTGTCTCATGAGCACATTGGTTCTTCTTGACTTGAGACCAGAGAAGGGCTAGAGCAAGCAGATTTAGTCTTCAGATTCTTTGGCTGGAAGAACCAAGCCTTAGAGCAGTGTAATCTGCTGTACCTATTGCTTGGTAAGTGTATGAGGCAGGAGAACTGTTTCCTACCCTGACAGCTCCTGTAGTGGTGTTTGTACATGACTACCAGGCTCAAAAGAAGTGTTCTACTTTGTTAAGAATTACTCATAGTTACTTATAAATAAGGAATAATTATTTCTCTTGTTTAGACTCATAACTTGAAAATATTATCCTTCCTCTGTCCTTTACATTGTATTTATTTTGAATCTTTCATATTTCCTATGCTAAGTTTCAATTCAGAGCTGTAATAGTAGACTACATTTTCCAAAAACTCCGTCCAAATTCTGGTTTGTGTAGTTAATTGAATGGTTTTGGGTCCGATGATTTTTATCCAACTATGAAGTTCATGGTATAATATTACTCTAAAATTTTTTTCTTTGGAATTGAATAACCAGACTTGTAAATGTTTAAAATGAAAATATTTAAATGAAAATCTATAACATTTCTCTCTTCTAATATCTATCCAGGTACGATAAATTCTTCCCCAGAAATGCTACAATTTTAATGACCTTAAACTATTAAGCATTTTATAATAAAAATTGCTTTAATCAAAACCTAATGTTACAAAATAGATATATAATACATATCTACTTCACATATATAGTTTTACGCTGGTATGTGTTAATATAAAACTTTTCTTAAAATTTTAAGCGTAATATGTCATAGTGCTAAATAGTCAGTTACACTAAGCCTAACTAATAGCCTCTTGATTATCTCTGTTCTTTTTGTAAACAAGTTTTTAAACATATAGTACCTCATGCCTCAGTTTGCACATTCAAAGGATAAAGTGGCTTCACAGTGATATTCTGAAGGCTAATTAAATATTTATGAAGTGTTTAAAGCAACTTTCAGAATTATTTAATAACATGAAATATAGCTTAATTGCTTTTATTGTATTACTGACACTGTGGGACTGTTAATTTGCTTGCTAAGATTTCTAAATCTTATTTACGAGGTAAAATACGTAATTGTGATAGATGGGAACAAAGATTGTTACTAGACTTACCACAGAAACTTGTACTCAGGCCTATTGAGGCATGTTTAGTTTGCTAGAATTCATTAAGCATTCATTCTGTGACTTTCATTATAGCAGCTTAAACCACCAATGTAAGTATATTTGTGGGAACCAACTGAATACCTAAATGAGCAATTGTAGACCTGCTGGTAATCTCTCTGGCCACCCAGTTCCTGCAAGCAATGTGTTCCTATTGGTGAGTGGTCAATTCTCCTATTTTGAACCTTATACAGCAAATTATTTATTCCCTATGCAAAACAATTAGTATGATTTAGAAAATGGGTGCAGATATGCCCTTTGAAGAAGACCCAGCAAATGAGATGATATTGATATTCACAGAAATAATGAACCAAATAGTATGCCACTATGAAAAAGTTTGGGTCACAGATAAAATTTAAAACATCAGGACATTAAAGGTTTGAGATAGTGGTCAGAAAAGCTATTCTCACAGAAGAAAGAAGATAAAGAGTAAACAGCTCAGCTTGAAAGAACAGAGAAAAACTTGAGGGCCATAATCATAGAAAAAGAATTTATTTCTAAATGATAGAGTAAGTAAAACATTGCTTGTCCTCTTCTATAGTGTTCTTAAAAAGACAAGAAAAAAAAAGAGTTTGAGTAAGTGGTTTTAAATAAGCTTCTAGAGTACTTGTTTAAAGGATAATGTAGAAGGCAGAGGAAATGCCAGACACTTGTCTGTAGATAATAGATCAACGAGGTGTGCAGAATTGACTTAGAGGGAAGAAAGTTTAAATATCTTAGGTACTCGACCAGGGAAAGGGAAAGGAAAGCTGATATCATCCAACCAAATATGTTTGCAACTCAGAAAGTGGAGATGTGATTGGCAACACTGAGGTCCATGTTGGTGAGCTATGGAGCTGAACAGAACATGCTTGTTGGAATTAGTCAAAACAACAGTCAGCTTCTTACTTCTTACCACCAACCTACTTGTCCCAGCTCTCTCTGTTCTTAAAAGTTCTTTTGTATATTCTGCAGCACAACTGAGCCAAAATATTTCAGAGATTATGGGTGAGAACCACAGAGGTAGAAGAACTAGAAATGTTGTCTTGATCATAATTGGGCTAAGTAAAAATTCCAAATCCAAAGTGGCAAACAAACAATAAAATAAAACAAAACAACCCTTTATGCCTGTAGGCCTTAGAAATGCTGTCCACACAGAACTTTGGAAGGTTTTAAGCTTAGAGTTCCTCTGCTGCAACAAAACACATCACCTCTGACAAAGCCACACTTCCAAATTCTTTCCAAATAGTTTCAGGAACTGGTAATGAGTATTCAAAGAGCCAGTAGAGGCTACGATCATTCAAAACATGACAAGGATCAGCAGATTCATGAGTTGGTAACCCTTCCTGTCATCCATGACAATTTGAACTTCTGGTTTCCAGATATATGAGAGAATGAATTTCTGCTTTTGACACAACTGGAAGATGTAGTCATTGGTAACAGCTGCCCCTGGAAACAGACACTGAACATCAAGCAGGTGTTGAACAGTCCTGGTAGAGGAGACTCAGGAAACATCTCACAAGGGAAAGAGTGTTTCAATTGAGTTTTAGAAAACAAGATTTAAAAGCAGCAAGGAGAAGAAACAACAGGAATAACACATGGAAGTGGAAGTGAGATGTGCAAGGGTTTTAGGGAACAAAGGAGACCTTGGTGGCCACAGAATGTAGAAATGAGAAAATTCTGGACAGCAATTGTTGGTGAAGAGCCCTTATCTGATATACCATTGTGTTGAGTGTGACCATGATCTTATATACTGTCACCGAGCAAGGCTTTCTTGGCTAGGGTTGTGTGATGGGGCACAGTTGTATGGAACCCTTCAGGGGTAAGTCTGGGAACTGGGCTGGCAGTGAGCACAGTCTTGCAAGACAGAGGAGGTGATGACCCAGTCCCCACTGGCAAGTACATAAGGTCTAAAGACACCTTTAGAAGAAGATTCAGGGTGAGAGGTGTTGGGCAGATATGAGGTGAAGAGGGGAAGAAGGTCTGGATGACTTGAAATGGAGAGAGAGTTCAGCGTCTAGAATGACACTGAGAAGAGAAAATGACAATGGAAGGGGAGAACACAGCACTTGAAGCAATCTGAAGACATCAGCTCCATGCTCCTATATAACTGTGAGTCTGTCAGGCTGAGCAGCAACTGCTGCTCCTTCACAAGGGTTAGGTTTCTTACCTGTAAGGCTCACAAAGCCAGTGTTGTGATTATCTCACAGAGTGGCTGCGATTGCCAGAGATGTCTGTGGAGGCAATTCTGGAGAGCCTTTCACTCTTTTCTTACATCGTGAAGGTGAGATCATTTATAATGGCCTCTTGAGGAAATGATCACCTTCTAGATAAATGGATGGTTAATGCCACATGTCTGGAACCCTGAGAGGCAGCGGGATTGCAAGGTCAGATATGAGAATCCTCGACCAAGGCAAAACAGTCATCTGGAATCCTGAAGGTGAAGTACTTGAAACTGCTGATGAGGAGATACTAAAGTGTGAGCTCTTTTAGTATAGTTAGAGAAAGAAAAGAAA
>LR749998.1:1033301-1158904 GCA_902729485.2 Mus minutoides
ATATATATAACAATGCATAAGAAATTGTTGGAAGCCATGGATTTCAGAAGCCAGACTTTCATCAGGTTTAAGCTTTTAAGTATACTTCAGTACCTCTTGTAGCTTTGTGCTGAGTGTTCAGTAAATCCACATAACAGAGTTAGCAAATTTATTGATGTACAGTTCACTGGCATGCATCCAGTACTTTCGTAGTATTGTGCAATCATTGCCTTCGTCTTGTTCCAAAACATTGCATCACTCCCTGAAGAATTCTGTGCTCCGTAAGCAGTCATTCCACTCTCCTCCTCACCCAGCACCTGGCAACTAGCAATTTTCTTTCTGTCTTAGTGGACATATCCAGATGTAGACCCCTATAGAATGAAGAAAGAGCTTTTCGAACATGTAAAGATGCAGGGCTAGTTTCGAATAGGCAAATCTAAAAGAGGTGAGGCTGTGGGTCAGTTCACAGGAGTTCTGCTTCTTATGATAGGTGGCCACAGCCCAGATGGATTCATTAAGATGGGTTTTTGTTTTGTACCTTAGCTCCAACTGCTCCTAATTCCAAACACAATTAGAGGGTGACAATGTTTTCCATAAATCAGCTGAGTGCATGTGAAAGGTGAGGTTGGGGTTAGCTCAGACAAACTCACGGGAAGAGAAGTGATTAATCTAAACCTCATTGCTTGCAACATGTCCTTTAAAAAAAAAAACTATTTTATAATTGGGGAAATTTTGCCCTCAAGTGAGTACTATTTGTAAATAATCCTCTCTAATTGAAGGCTTAAAATGTCTGGGCAAAACCAAAAATGACTCCCTGCCCAAGGTTTAGTAACAGTTTAGGTATTCAAACGGGAGCAGCCTGAAGACCTGTGCCTGGGTTTGATCTTTGTAAACCTGTAATTACTCATCTCCCCAGCTAGACTTTCTCTGAGCTAAGCAAGGACCCAAAGTGCATTAATTACCCACCGATGACTCAAAATAAACAAAAACCTTATGACTTATCATCTTTGGTTGAAGCAGTGCATGTTGTAGGTTGAAAAATAAATCCCTCTCAGTGGCATTCTGGGCTCACATGTCAGATCTCCAAGCCCATTGCCTGTGTCAAATCTGCACACCAATCGAACTAAGCTCCATATGCTTAGTGGAATATTAGGAAATGCTGGGTTTACAGGTGTATAAGAGAAAACCACAGGTCCAAAGGTCAGAGTGCCAGGAAGCATCATGCACATTATACACAGAGACAGTTGACTTCGTACTAAATAGATACAACATTTGCCAGTTCCCACTAATATTTTGGTTGTTGACAGCAGGCTAGGTGTCCCCTGGTCACTCTGACTTTTCTGTTGTCAGGCTCTTTTCATACATCTCTTTCTTCTGGAACTCACCTCATTTGAAGCCCTTGCCAAGTGAGACAAATCATCTCTCTGAGCCTTAGTAATAGTTCAGAAGTTAGAAGCTATTCAGAAGGCTTTATTAGCTTAGAAATGAAATGAGACTTCATCCAAATACAGTTCCTGACTGTGGGGATGGTGGTGTCTAGCTGTCACAGAGAATGCTACAGCTCAGATCTATCTACTTTTGGGGGGACCCTGCCTAAAATGATCACCTGGAGGATAATGCTAAGTGACAAGTTGATAACAATTCCAATATTGATCCATAAAATGGATAAAATACAAAAGAAATCTTTACTTTGAAACTCAGCTGTCTGAAGGGATTGCTGGCATGTCAGGGGCTATGCTGAGCATAAACATATAAAGCACAGACCCTATAGAGGGAATTTCAGACCCCATCAGGAATTTAGGACTTGTAGACAAACCACCATACAAAAATAGCAAGTTCTTGGAGAATGAGGAGAATGGGGGATGGTTTGGAATTGGCATTGGAAAGTGAGGAGGGGGGAGAGCAGGGTAGTTTCGTGCACAAAAAGGTGGGCCAAACTGGCTGTAAAGGAGAGTTCTTCAGGTGGCCATAGTGGCAGAGAGAGGCATTGGGCATAGATTACAGTCTTTTGCATCAGGATGGGATCTTAGGTTCATTTTGCTATAGGAAATCTCTCAAGTGATGGAGGTTTGGGCTATGAATGTGATGTCAGAATGATAGGTCCTTCTGGTTGAATTGATACAGAGAAAAGTGACATATGTACAGTCTGCTTGGGAGATTCAGAAAGACAAGGTTGCCCTGGGTTGAGGGACACTAAGAAAAGATGTTTGAAGAATTATTTGAATGATTGAAACATTTTAAAGGAAATGTTTATAGAACCCAAGACCTTGTTAATTGCTGAGTGTGGTATGTGCATTAAGTCCAGGAAGACACTGGGACCTTGAGCTAAGCTTATTTGAGGAACAAAAATAGGAAATGCCAAAGAGGCAGGTGATATAGGGAGGTCAGCTGGAGGCAGGTTGAGATCCATGTGGGGGTACCTCTGCTGCTTTGGGGGATATAGGGAGGAAATTTACAGTAAGAAAAAAAAACGAAGTGCGCTAAGCCCACAAAGATGTGTTTGCAGAAATTATGAAAGTTAGGGTGGTTTCTGAGAAAGTTGAGAGATGAGAGAGTTGGGGGGGTCTTTATAACATGGTAGAAATAATAAAGACAAAACACTTTTGCTGTTTAGCTGTGGAAGAAGGCAAATCAGGCCTAAAGAGGAGGGAGATGCCTGGGAGAAGGGGAAGACCAAATCCCTCATTTTAAAGAAACTATCAGTTAAAAATGATTACATAGAGGATTGAGAAAAAGTGAGTGAATTTCTTGACGAAATGGCTATAAGACACCAGCGGAAAGCAGCACAGCAATTAATGACTCTAAAGGCTAAAGGATGAACACTGCTCATTCGATACTGAAGCCATAAACACAGATGATTCTATCGAGGAGAGGAGAGGAGAGGAGAGGAGAGGAAAGGAGAGGAGAGGAGAGGAGAGGAAAGGAAAGGAAAGGAAAGGAAAGGAAAGGAAAGGAAAGGAAAGGAAAGGAAGAAATAAGGCGGAAGTAGCAGTACCAGAAGGCTGATTTCATTCTTTCTTTCTAGATAAAAGACACAAGCTTAATTTAAATAATAGAGAATTTTATTTAATGAAGCCAAAAAGATACTGAGTAGACCATTTCTCATCTCAGGAGATTATCATGAGACAGCTCAGCCAGCAAAGTCTCTTGCTGCCAAACTGGATACCAAGTTCACTCCTCCAGCCTACACAGTAAAAGTAATGAACCACTACAAACAAGCTGGCACACACACACACACACACACACACACACACACACACACACACACACACACACACACACACACACACACGCACACACACACACACACACACACACACACACACACACACACACACACACACACACACACCCTCTCTCTCTCTCTCTCTCTCTCTCTCTCTCACACACACACACACACACACACACACACACACACACACACACAAGCACTAAATAGATACGCGATATTGTCTTTGAAGATTATTTTGTTAAGAAGGTGGATTTGGGTTCTACTTGGTTCACTACAGTGGACAATTAAAGATAGTGGTTATGATTCCAAGGAGAAACTGATACATTTAGAAGAAGGAACTGAGCAACCACAGAAAATAAATATTCTTGAGCATGTAGAAAGCATGATTATCTGTTGCCACTGAAATGTGGGAAATCTAATGCTTCGAGCTTTGTGTGCATTTTAGAATACTCATTTAAATAAGGAGTTTTCCTTCTTCCTCTCAGTCTGTTGTGGCTTGCTTCTGGCTGCTGAAGGAAAAAAAAAACCCAAACTTTTTTTTCTGAGCTTGGTTTTAAGTTCATTCATACTCAGCATTGATAGAGACAAATCAGAGTCAGCTTGGGATGACTCCTTATGACGGGTACTAAGAATGGATCTGAGACAGCCTAGGGTTTGGAAGCTCCCACACCGTAGCAGACACCAGAAAACTTTGTCTGTCAGGGAGACACAGTGTTGACATTGAACCCAGAGAAAATGAAGGAAGAGAAATATAAGGTGTTATTTACTCTGAATATGGGCCAGAGTCATGCACAATCACTAAGAAGATTGCTAGAAATCCTGACTCCAAGACCGCACTACATACATACTAGCTCCTCACAAGCACCAAATTCCCCATATGCTTCTGTGAAAGCCATCATGAAAGTCTACATCAGAACATCATGGTGTACCAGATGTGAAAAAGATCCCTTAAGGTTTAGGTTGGTGGCTTATGTTATAGTTCCCAGAAAAGCTACAGTCTAAACTTCAGGAACCTGTTGAAAATGTGACATATTGAATCAGACCTTCTGGGAACAGGACCCAGGGCACAGGCTCAGCCAGGATAACAGAGGAGTCCCAGGTATCCTGAAGTCTGAGAATCAGATTACAACTCAAGTAACACTGATAGAGTCTGCTGACTGAGGTCATGAATAAGTAAGTGGAAGAGGTAAAGAAAAGCAAGTTAAAAGTTGTTTACTTAAGAGGTTGCTGGCGGTATATTTCAAGTTTAAAAAGAAAAAGAAGTTGAATAATGAAGGTCAGTGTAGAGAGCCGCTCCGAGTCGGCTCTGTTGCTATTCTAAGATGGCACTGACATTTTGTTACCACCCCTAGTTTAGAGCCAGTAAATGACCCAAAAGCACGTGCACCTGTTGTTTAACTGCCGCCCAGTGATCAAGGCTCATAAACAGGTCAGCAGCCGTGTTGTATACTAGCAAGTGTTTCTGTAAATTAACTAAGGCAGAGGACAATGGCTGTTTGACATCGGAGGCTTCAGCCCACCTGGATGCATCCTTGTCCGTTAGTAAGCAAAGCAATTATTTCAGGGGTTGCAGAGTTTAAAAGAAACGATTTGGAGAAGGTAAATGTACAACGAAACACCATTTTCAAATAGATAATGAACTACAAAGTAAGTGTTTTAGGGCTAATTACAGATAATCATGATTCTGCTATCTAAGCGGCAAAGCCCCTTGAAGAGTGGCTTACCTGTGCGCCCCGCTGTCTCACACATCGGAAAGCCATATCATTGTGCTGTTTGAGCAAACCTTCCATAGATCGGGCTTTCCTTCATCTTCTACTTAAGAGGTTCCTCTTCAGTTCAGAGGCAGCCGAAGCACGGCTGAAAGTCATGGGGGGATCTTGGAACTTGCCCTTAGTAAGAAGAGCCTGCAAATACCCTCTCTGCCCTCTGTGACAATAGGCTGTCCCCATCTAGTAGACCCTAAGCAAGTGTATGCATTTAAATTTTTTTCCCAATTTTTTTATTAGATATTTTCTTAATTTACATTTCAAATGCTATTCCAAAAGTCCCCTCCCCCCTCCCCCCTCCCTGCTCCTCTGTCCACCCACTCCCACTTCTTGGCCCTGGCATTCCCCTGTATTGGGGCATATAAAGATTGCAGTACCAAGGGGCCTCTCTTCCCAATGATGACCGACTAGGCCATCTTCTGCTACATATGGAGCTAGAGACACGGGTTCTGGGGGTTCTGGTTAGTTCATATTGTTGTTCCTCTTCTAGGGTTGCAGACCCCTTCAGCTCCTGGGGCTCTATCTCTAGCTTCTCCATTGTGGGCCCTGTGTTCCCTCTTATAGATGATTATGAGCATCCACTTCTGTACGAGACAGCTATATCAGGGTCCCTTAAGTAGGCACTAGCTGTCCTATGCCATAGTGTCTGAGTTTAATGACTGATTATGGGATGGATCCCCCGTGGTGGGGTAGTCTCTGTATGGTCCGTCCTTTCATCTTAGCTCTAAACTTTGTCTCTGTAACTCCTTTCATGGGTATTTTGTTTCCTCTTTACAGGAGGAATGAAGTATCCATGAGCTGGTCTTCCTTCTTGATGTTCTTGTATTTTGCAAATTGTATCTTAAATTTTTACTGAGGAAAACAAGATACCATTAATTCCGCTAAGACTCCAGTCACTCTCCCCATGACTACCTGTGGTACCTCACTGCCATGTTAGGCAGCAAGTTTCAGAAGGGCGTTCCCATCATTCCCATCGGCAACAGAAGCTTTTTGGAGATGAAGCTTGAGCTTTGAATGCAACCGTCTTGATAGAGGTTTGTCTGAACAGAGCTGAACAAAGGCATGCTCTTCAGTGGGACTCAGACCACATCCGTGGAGAGTTAGCCGAGGGTCTGAATGCCACCAGAGCTCCTTGCTCTCAATACAAGTTCCCTAGCTCCCCCCTTAATGAAGAATGGGGTCTCTCCCAGAAGATCAGGTGATGAGTATAGTACATTACCTTTCGTCTTTATTTTGGTCATGGTGACAGGAGGTGAAGATAATCACCCAGGCAGACATTGGCTAATGTCCCAGCCTTCTACGGGGTTTTATTTATATAGTTTTGCTCTGTGTGTGCCAAGGTTGTGATCAAGAAGGTAGCTGTTCTTACTATTTATCCATTTGTTTAGTTAGGTCTTTACTGGAAGCCATATAAGACAGAGCTATTATAAACAGTGCATCTGGTGAGCAGCCAGCAAAGCTGGTGCTCACATGAGACCTGCCTTCTCAGGTTTTGTTTAAGGTCCTTATGGGTGGTGGTTGTTGCTGTTGTTACCATCATGCTTTTATTTTGAGTTGGCATCTCACTAAGCAAGCCAGGCTGGCCTAGAACACTCAATCATCCCACTTTAGCCCCTCAAGTGAAAGGACTGTAGGCATGAGCTCTGGGCCGGGCTTAATTTTCTGGTATTTTTATCATGCCTTTGGTGATCCATGCTAGAAAAGAGAACACTATGATTAGTTTTGGTTCTGCTACCAAGATCTCTTTGGGGAGAAGTTCAGGAACCTTTCTTTTTGATTGGATTAAAAATGGGGGACAAAAGTAAGAGAAAAACAGACAGACAGACAGACAGACAGACCAATAACCCAGCTCACAGTAAATCACTGATTTGAAGCTCAAAACCATTGCCAGTTTAGGCGATGGTAGTTTGACCTAAGGTAAGGAGACTTGAGCTAGGGAAGGCCTCGGGAAGCGTTTAAGTCTTGTAATGGTGTACAGGTACATATCTCAGGGCTTGCATCTGTGCCTGTGGTGTTTTGATTTTATACTGGAAATTCACTTGCAATCCATAGGGATAAATCTTACAGCTAGACTCATGCCAAACTAAGTATGAGTGTGTAAAAATCTGTGAATGGCCTGAAGGTAGGTAGATAATATTACTGGTGTGTGTGTGTGTGTGTGTGTGTGTGTGTGTGTGTATTCATGTGCATATGTGCATGTGCATGCATATGTGCATATGACTCTGCCTTGAGAGATGCACCAGCTGCTTATGGGTCTCAGTGAGAAGTTTATGGTTCCAGCCTTGTTCATTATTTGGTAGTGTTCCTTGGGAAAACACAACTCCCTGTGTGTCTGATCTCATCTGTTTCTCATACAGCACTTTCCTCTCTCATAGCCCAAGGAAATGCATGTTTTATCCCTTTCTGCTGAGGTGTCTGACATCTTCCATGAGAGTCTCTGTGTATCTGACTAGACTTTCCTGGGTAATTAGTCACATATATTTTTTTCTAATTATATAGTTAGCCCTTATGTGTCTTTCTGTGAGTTTGGTGTGGTATTTGTTATCTGAGTCTGAACTCAAGAGTAGAAAGGTATCTCTTCTACCCTAGGAAGCTCAAGTTAAATAATTATAACAATTCTAGCCAAGAAGGAGAATGCCTTTCTGGAAGTTTCTCCCAAGTCATATCTCAGCATCTCTTTGGAACATAGAGATCTAAAATTCTCTGTTCTTATTAGTTGACTTATGAAAAATAAATAGGAATTGATCAGTACACAAATTCATTAGATGATATTTGGTTCACTCTAATACCTTTATTAATATTATTTTGTCTCAGGTTAAAACCAGTAGTGGACAGAGTTCTTTTAATGACTTCACACATTGTGTTTGGAATCTCTAACCTCCAGGTGAAGAGCTCTTAGGTGAAACATCATTATCCTGACAAACAGTATAGATTTGGAGTTTAGGAAGACTTCAAACACCCTTCCTTTTTCCCAAATTAAACATTTACCTGGGCTTATTTTTCAGTGTCCTGATCCTCCTGTTGACAATGGGTTCATGAAAGATAATTACCCAAGCTAATGTGGTAGCTAGTTAATCTATTACTCCAGATCAATAAACCTCACCACACTACCACACTCACATGATTCAGTCACATGTCCATCTTGGACGGGAATGCTTAGAACTAATGGCAAGGCCTAAGAATTCCACTGGCAGTCCAGGGAAAAGGGAAGGAATGAATCACAGTGTTTACTTTTGTCTCTCTGATATATATATATATATATATATATATATATATATATATATATATATATATGCTCATATATATATATATATGTATCTATCTATATACATGTGACCACCTAGCAGAGTGACTGAAGAATGGTCACTAATTGCACTAAAGACCCTTTGCAATGCTGTTTATTATACATGCAACACACTTTCCCTGAATCTCTCTCTGTGTTTATTGTTTTCATTTATTTGATGAAAATTGACATTATTCAAGTACTACTAAATCATTCTCTACATCACATTACTACTAAGGGATGGGGCCACCCACCCATATCCAAAATTTTAACCCAGAATTGCTCCTATCTAAAGGAAATGCAGGGACAAAGTGTGGAGCAGAGACTAAAGGAAAGGCCATCCAGAGACTGCCCCACCTGGGGATCCATCCTAAACACTATTGCTGATGCCTAAAAGCACTTGCTGACAGGAGCCTGGTATAGCTGTGCCCTAAGAGGCTATGCATGTAGAAAAATGATGACAAGAAGTGCTTACTGACAGGTGCCTGATAGAGCTGTCTCATAAGAGGTTCTGCCAGAGCCTGACATGTACAGAGGTAGATGCTCACAGCCAATATTGGGATGAGCATGGGGAGCCTAATGGAGTAGTTAGGGGAAGGACTGAAGAAGCTAAAGGGGTTTGCAATCCCATAGGAAGAACAATATCAACCAACCCAGATCCCCCAGAGCTCCCAGGAACTAAATCACCAACCAAAGAGTACACATGGAGGGCACCATGGCCCCAGCTGCATATGTAGCAGAGGATGGCCTTACCTGGCATTAATGGGAAGGGAGGCCCTTGGTCATTTGAAGGCTTGATGTCCCAGTGTAGGGGAATGCTAGGGCTGGATGCAGGAGTGGGTGGGTAGGGGAGCACCCTCAAGGAAGCAAGGGATGGGGGATAAGATAGGGGGGTTGATGGAAAACTGTGAAAGGGGGATAACATTCGAAATGTAAAAAAATAAAATCACCAATAAAAATGTATTATGGTGAATTTCTCAGAACACGAATTTACTCACTTGAAGCATTAAGTTTTGTAACATCTACTGTATCATCATGCGAGTGTAATTATCACTTCCACCTAGTTTCAAGATAGCTCCATCCCTTCCATGTAAAATCCTTATATGTTAAGTTTCTCCCCACTAGCTCTTCTTTCCAGTTTCCTGGAACAGATTCAGTACAGGTCAACTGTGCAATTTACCCACATAGAACCCAGCGAAGCTGTTATTAAGTTCACACATCTGCGTTTTTGAGATTTCCCTTGAAATGTAATTGACAGAAAAAAGTACATCAGTCTATGCCTATGTCTATGAGTTTATCTAGTTTTGGTGAATAACTGGACTATGCATTATAAGACTGTGTGTGTGTGTGTGTGTGTGTGTGTGTGTGTGTGTGTGTGTGTGTATGTGTGTGTCTGAGTGCCTGTGTGTGTGTCTGTGGTGGTGGTGGTGTGTGTATATGTGTGTGTGTTCATCTTTAACTCAGCAGCAGTGTTTTGGAGGTTTGTGATGTATGTGTCAAAAATTCATTTTTCTTTTAAAGTTATGGCTATTTCATCTGGTTCCCACTTATCCCCAGAATATCTAGTAGTGAAATTTGGTGAATTTATGGTAATTTTATGTTCAAATTTTGAGCAACAACCAAATGATTCCTGGTGGATGAAACACTTTATATTGTGACTTGTCTTTAAGGATTTTTTTGGAAAGCCATCCAGAGGGACAGGAAGTGATGTGTAGTAATTTAAATAGAAAAAATAAGAGACTCTCATTAGCAATAGGATGCTGACTGAAAGGGGTTGGACCTAGTCCCAGCTCTAACTCTTCTGCATGCTTTGAGGTGCTTACTATAAGCTGACATGAGGTGCCAGCTGAGAGAAGCCTCTTACAAAGCAAGTCTGAGGGTCTCTGACAGGAGCAGCCAAAGTAGCAGGTCTCCCATCTCCAGCAGGTTTTAGAGACTGGAGTAGCAGGTCTCTGGTGGCTGAAGCAGAAATGAGCCCCTCTCTCAGCTTTGATCAAGTCCTAAAGGCTAACCCAAGTGAACTTTCTGCATAGTGCAAATGACTCAGGCATGCAAAACTGGCAAGCCCATCGTTGATAAGTTTACTCTTAAACCGGGAGCTGGGTAGGCTCTTAAGTCTTTCTTCCCTTTCCCCTTGGTGGAGTTGTATGATGAAAGTGTCTTAAAGCCTCAAGACGATCAAACATATTGGAAATTAGCTGGGCCCTGAGTGACTGAATATGTGTATGCAAATAAGGTGAAAGTTGGGACCAATCACAGAAGAGCTGTCAATTGATTAAAAAGTGTTTGTTTCTGTTGCTATGGCAAACTTCATAGGCTTCCATTTGCTGTATCTGTTCTTTGGGACTCTGGCTGTTAATTCTGTCCTGCAGGGATTTTCCTGTGGACATTTTTCTTTTTAATCTATTTGTTTCATTTAGGCCGCTGCTGCTGCTATTCCATTGATAGCTGTCCTCACTCTCCTCTGTGACCTGTGGTCTTGAATTTCCCACCTGTCAGAGCAGGAAGCTCGGCCTTAAGAGCCCTTTCTACCCTGGTGGTGGGTAATTTCTTATAAAGCTAAGAAACAACATTGTAACTTGAATATCTATCTTGGGCCAAACTCTAAATTTATTTAGACTTCTGTTTTGTGACATTAATGCTTGGATTCCAGGTCAGGAAGAGGGAGGTTCCTGGAGGCTAAGAGGTCAAAAAGGTATTGAGGACTCATAGGCAGATAAAACATTGATTCACTCCAGGTGAAGACATCTGTGTAGGGAGGCCAGGTAGTTACCTAGGCACACATTGGCTGTACAAAGGCAGGAGCTACACAGGCCACGTGGTGGTAGGACATGCTGATCTAAAAACAGACTCAGAGGCAAGCTGGTTTGAAGGCAGAAATTTTATACAGAATCCTTCCAAACTCCCTATGCCAAAAACCCAGCTCTATAACAGGGTATATTACTGTTTGCTTTTGGGGTTCTCTGGATATCTAGTATCAGTCATTCTGTGCTCACTCATAGACCCCTGGGTATCCAATGTGAGCCATGTTCTAGCTGGTTCATAGTAGATATCCACATCAACACCAGGCTGGGTAAATATAAATTGGACCTCAGGCCCTCTGTTCCCTACATACCTGTAAACAGTGTGTGGTCACAGATGTTTATACATGTTCATACATGTATCCATGCTGTCTTACACATCTGTAGGCTTGTATATTCACAGCTATGTCAAGATACAGTACAGTTCTATTACCACAGTATTTCTCACACTATTTGCAGTTTTAGGGGATTGGTTTTTGTGGGACAGCCCAGGATCATATGAGGTTGGTGATCTTTCTGCCTCCTGGTCCTGAGTGTTTAGGTTACATGTGTGTACCACTGCCCAGCTTGTTTCGGAAATACGTAGGTTTTTTTTCTCTGCTTTTCTGATGTAGACATGTTGATATGTGGTTTGAGAACCTTCCCTTTACTAATGTAAGAGATTAGTGCTATAATGGCCTTTATAGTAACCCATATTTAAAATATACTGGATTTTGTGTTAATTTGATTTCATATATATGTATGTATGTATATAGATATAGATATAGATATAGATATACACACAACACACACACACACACACTCAATTACCAGCAGGGTCTAACCACTACATAGAGGGCAATCCACCCAACAAAAACAGCATTTATCTCATAAAACACAGATTAAACAGTCACCATGACACTCCATAATCCTTGGCCATCAATTATTGTGCAAAGAATTTAAAATATATTGAAGTCAAATAGAGAATATTTGGGGCAGATTAGATAGAATATTTGGGGTATATATATATATATATATATATATGAACAAATCAGGGGCTATTCCTTCAACTCCTTGTGTTGTTAAGATGGCCTTGTACTTCTCATTATCTTTCTACCTCCTGAGTGCTAGGATTACACCATGCCCCATCGCATCCAGTTTATAGAATGCTGGGGATCAAAGCCAGGGCTCCCTGCATGCCAGGCAAGCATTCTCCAGCTGAGCTCTATCCAAAACCCAATTCCACACATTTTTAACTACTTTGAAAATTTCTTTTCTGGAAGTATATGACTTGATTTATGTGTGCTTATTACTTTTCATATTGTTCTATTACTTCTAATCCGCCCCAAATATTCTCTATTTGACTTCAATATATTTTAAATTCTTTGCACTATAATTAATGGCCAAGGATTATGGAGTGTCATGGTGACTGTTTAATCTGTGTTTTATGAGATAAATACTGTTTTTGTTGGGTGGATTGCCCTCTATATAGTGGTTAGACCCTGCTGGTAATTGAGTGTATCAGTTCTTGCCTGTTCTTGAGTTTTCTTCAGCCGGTACTTTACCCCTTTGAAAATGGGGTATTGAGGTCTCTAAAGGGGAATGTGAGTTTGCATATTTTTGCTTTATTTCTATTAATTTTTAATGACTGTATTTTAAAACTATCTTTTTGCAAATATACACTTAAAGAATATTTCCCTGACAACTCAGTCCTGTTGTCCTTACGTGGTTTCTGTCATTGCTGTAATGACCTTTGCTCTAAAGTATATTAAACAATGCCGTTTAACTCCCCATTACTTTTAGAAATATTATTTCATGATGTCTCTTTTCATCTTTTCACCTGTGGGTGACTTTGAAGTCCGTGTTTTAGGGATAGATTTTCCCTACCTTATTGTGTGGTCAATGAACCACTGAACCTAGGACCTTGATCATTCATTAATCTTCATTACGTTTATTCTACTCTGTCAATTTCTGACTTGTGTGGGATTTGTGTATGTTGTGCTCTTTCTCTCTCTCTCTCTCTCTCTCTCTCTCTCTCTCTCTCTCTCTCTCTCCCCCCTGCCACCCCTCCCCTCGCACGTGTGTGTTATGTCCATATCTGGGACTGTATGGTATACATACACATGTGAATACCCACAACTGACCAGTGGTGCATCCAAGATAGAAATCCAAGCATTCCATTTCTCTGCGGTGGATGAATGACATCTTTAAATCAGTCATTTACTATTTTAGAACTTTTGCCACAGCTGTGGATTGAAACTAACAAGTCAAAAACCCATTTCGAATGATTGGAGAAGCACTACCCAAGAGCCAAGGATCCCAAATTAAGACTGTGGAAAAAGAAGGCAGCCGATACATGTGCAGAGATGAAGAGGGCAAATTACACCCCCTCTGTTGATGACAGGTTTTTTTGTTTGTTTGTTTTTTTCTAATAAGAACTAGAATGTAGTATGGTGTATAAGTTGCTTACCCCAACAATCCTAGTGGGATTCTCAGAAAACTTTGTCCAGCAATTTTCATTTTGAGGTAGATTCTTCCTTATAAAAACCTCAAACTGGCTTCTATTTAACAGAGGGCTTGGAAATCAAAGGAAAACTGATCTAAATTACAGCACAACCCAAACAAAGACACATTTCAATTCCTTCTGTTTCCAAATTCTAATTTCCAAAAAAGAACAGATGCCACAGGCTGATAGCTCATAGCATGGCTTTGGACCTCAGGAGAGCGAGGTTCCTCATCTGCCAAGGCATTTTATTGGAATTCAAGGAACATCTTTAAAATCAACCTTTGTAAAATTATGTTATAAAAAGCAGTCCATGCATTTGCAGTTTATAAAAATAATGTTTGTATGGTCAAAAAATATGAAGCTCCAACCTAATTAGCTCTGTTTAGCTTTCCAGTTGGATGTGACCCATTTAACAAGAGTTTTTAGGTCTTCAGATTTCATTATGTACACTAGCCCAAAGATAAACTTTCTCATTTCTATTTTAGATTTGATTAAAAATTCTGAGACAGTAAAGTGATTTTCGATTTAGGTAGATTTTAATTTTAAACAGTGAAATTTGGGGATGTACTTACAAACAACCCTATCTGATCCTTTATTTATTTACCTATCTATTTGTTTGTTTGTTATTTTATATGAGTAAATTTTGCATCAAACTGTCTTGAACTTACTGTAGCCCCGGCTGGCCTTCTGATGATCTTCTTGTTTCAGCTTGCCAGTGTTGCTGGAATTCCAGGCTTGAGCTATAGTCTTTCCTTTTGTTTCTATGAGGTGCCAGGGCCACGGATTATCCTGCTCTCTTTATATTTTTCAAGAATAGAAGAAGTAAGAACCTTCAATGACTGGAGTATTTTATGGTGCTTTTTGACATTTCATAAGTAACAACTCAAGCTTTTAATGACTTGAACATTTAGAAAAGGTCTTCAAAATCCAGGCTGCCATAGATGCTCTTGTCTTTTGCCCAAAACTATCTACTGCACTCCTACTATGTAAAGCACAGCAGGTGACAGGAATTTCAATGTCTAGGGAGAGTCTAATTTGCAATCATGTTAAAAAGAAAGGCTGACTATGAGCATTAGCAAACAAACAGGACATAGAGGGATAGGCCATAAACATCTCAGAAGGATGCAGGTGAGGGAATTAATAGCCCAGAGGGGGTAATCAGAGTACAGATCTGTGCAGACCCATGCAGGTGAAGATACTACATGTCTTCACTTCAAACAGTGTCTGGATTTCACAAGACAGAGAAGGTGGCAAGTGCATTCCAGACAGTGCTTGTGGCTGAAGCTGTGTCAGCAGTGGGGGAACACTCAAGGTGTGCTTGAGAGGGAAGGTAGTAGCCGATTTAAAGAGTGTGGTTAAAAAGTAAGTGGTAATAAGAAAACAGTTGCACCAGGAGTCTAGCCTAAGGCTCTCAAGCATTGTTTAAATGTGGTAGAGATCAGGAAGGGTAACAGTTCTGAGAGGCTTTAAAAATGATTTGCTAGGAGCACCTCAGGGGGTCAAGGACAATACAAACCAGGACTCTGGCCACAAAAACAGGATGCAAAGTTAAATAGATAAAGACAAAATGGTGGAGGAGTAAATGGAGCTCTGTGGAGCTGCCAGTTTGTGTGCGCGCGCGTGCGCGCGTGCGTGCGTGCGCGCATGTGTGTGTGTGTGTGTGTGTGTGTGTGTGAGAGAGAGAGAGAGAGAGAGAGAGAGAGAGAGAGAGAAAGAGAGAGTGTGTGAATATGAGAAAAAACAGAGACAGAGTAGACATACACTGAGAGAGGAGAAGGTGCTAGATGGCAGATGGCAGGTAGAGAAAGGAAAATGATATACAGAACAATAGCACCCCTGGGTTCACGTTGATTCTTCCAGGCATACTTGTCTTCAGACTCCAGTGTTGAGTGTGAATGGCTGAGAAAGAAGGACATTGGATCCAGGGAGCAGGTGCTGAGGAAACCAAACATAACATTATTTAGTGTTCGCACCTTCAGTTGTTCAGGTGACTTAAGCACACCTTTCAGTAAGGGCTCACAGTATACATCTGAAAAGAGCATTAACACTCCAGCTCTAGTTTAGAGGCCAAAAGCAGTCTAACAATGGCTGGAACTGTAACAGAGTCACCATTAGGTGATAAGTGAGGCCAACCCTCACCCTCACCGATGGTGTGTATGAGTAGATGTATTTTTATGCTTTTCCAAAAAACTGCTCTATTTGTTCCTGGGCTGAAAGTAAGCAGTTAATTGGCTTTTCTTACAATATATACTCCACTGTTTCAGCCTACCTCTTCATTCATTTACATAGAAAAATAATATATCTAAATTTTTCCTGTGTCAGTGCTCATGGTAAGTACATTCACATATTCTTATCTTACAATATTAATGATTTAAACTGGGTTTAGTAAACTACAACAATCATATAAGTACATGATGTTTTTAATATCTATAAATTGATTAATCTGTAAAGTGTTTTAAACCATGCTTAACTGGGACAGATTTTCAACAGTATTTTCTATCCTTTATAGAGAAAGTAGAATTTTATAGAGAAAAATAGAAATAAGTTATAAGCTTGGAAAGTAGGTTTCTTATAAGGAAAATAGTTTTTTGTTTTTTTTGTTTTTTTTTTTTTTCCAATCTTAGTTAAACACAGAAATATAAACTTTTCCAAGATAAGACTTGTTAAATTTGGTGGCAATCAGGTCATTTCTGTTTTATCTTCTCTCTTGGCGTTAGATTTAAGGGTTTCTACAGCAGCCTCCGAAGTTCATCATGTGCCACTTCCTCTCGTTTTCTTCCCATTATATCAGGTTTCTATTTTGTGATCTGTGTACCCAAGGTTGTTTGAAAAGGGAGCCCAGACTTCTAGCTCATAAACATCACTTCCTCTGTCTCATGAATTTATTTAAATGGCTGATACTCGAGCCCAGGGGATTGTTTATCCTAACACCAAGGAGTCAAGAGTGCTCATTACCCCCACTCCAAGCTCTCAATAGGTCAACAACAGGAGGCAAGACTCCTCATGCTCCATTGCTCCTAGCCTCCTTTCTCAGACCTTCACTTCCCAGGCTTTGTCCTTTGGGTAGTCAGTCAGTCATCCATTTTATAAAGTCGAGGGAAGTGTATGTCCATAGTCCTGTCAAAAGAGCATTGACTTCTTGGCTCATCTGCTATTCGTGTTCTTCTTATTTCCCCCTCATCACAGAACTCATAAAATGACACCGATTTATTATTTAACCAACTTGGAGAGTCTGTGTGCCTTCTTACAGCAGAGAGAGAACCCAAGGTTGTCTAAACCTTTAACAGGAAGACTTTTTGCCAGACAACAACTTGCATAGAGCCATTTCACTTACCTGAAGAGTGAAGAGGAGGAATCCTTAGAAACTCACTGTGCTCCTGCAAGCAGATTTGCAATAGCTTCTACAGTAACTTATATCCTGATAACTTTCTCCATGAGCAGGCGATATTATTAAAGTTTAGAAAAATTACATGAAACTCTATTCAGTCTCTGAGACTGGTTAATATGACGTAATCCTGAAGTTGTTTAACTTTAACCTTTTTTTTTTTTTCCTTACTGGCCAACAGAATGTCTATGATAATTCATTCTGACTTTAGAAATTTTGCCTTAAAATTTCATTTGCTCTGAGTCAGGGACATTGAATTGCAGAGGTCTAGGGTTGACAAGGTTAATGGTGTCAGAGCGCATGGCTTATTTCAGTTTATCAGCTGTATGCTTGGCCCTTTGAGAGAACCATGCTTACCCTGTAGTTTCGTCTGACAGTTTCCCACAATGCAATCATTTTGAAGGTTATTTCCACCCATACACATGTCATCTCCTATGACTGGTTCCCACCACGAGAGATTGGTCAATAGACCTAATGGCGTGATCTTGGACTCTTAGGGTTTTTCCCAATTCCTGATTCCCTGATAGAGAAATAATTCCCTAGCACAATGCCTTATAAGAGCAGGAATGATTGCTTTTGCACATTAAAGTTTAGGGGAGATAGGGTATCAGAATTTGCCTATTCTCTTTGTTATGATGGGCCCAATGGAGCGCTGACTTCCAGTCTGTTTCTTCTACAGGTTAGGACCTCCTTGTCTATTCTCCTGGCTTTTTATGAATCAAAACAAATGACAAAAAAAAAAATTATTTCACTTATCTCCACAAAATGCTTCATTAGGGTGAATGTCAGCTGAAGGTGAATAGTCTCCATCATTGGCACTATAAATCTCATATCTGGTGATTGATTCCAATTGACAAAGAAAAGCTTAACAGTGGTTAAGCCTTTCTGAACCTCTGAAATGACTCACTTCATGTACTTGCCATACTTTTGTGGGCATACCCATCTCCAGACCCTGTTATTCTACAGACATATATACACACATACACGAGTTTTTTTTTTTTTCTTACATTTCAGCCAATTGCCCAATATCCGCGCCAGAATTGAATAGACACATGCATGTATGCAGTTGTGACAGTGCATGAATGTTATATAAGCAGGCCAATCAAAACGATATAGAGACAAACGCTTCCCAAGATTCTCTTCCACTCTGTACTTCAGACTCAGTTGCTGTATTTTGGAAGGGTACACAATCTCATAGTACACACATTAAAAATGGAGATTTGAGAGATTTTAAACTACAAAGAACATAAATAGAAATGTTCAATGACTTTTATCTCTCGCCATCACCTGTTTAGTGGATTTGTTTCCCATTGACTTATTTTTTAATGAATGAATGAACAGTAAAAGACCAGGGAAAGATGGTAATATGTTTTCAAATGCCGCTGTGTTTCTAGGCACCTCTCAGCATGTTAGAATATTAGACATTCTTATCTGAATGAAAGTCTTCTTTTTTTCCATATTTGGAGGATGGCTTATTTAAGTTTATTATTAGCACTTAAAACTTAACAAGGCTACTTTATTGGGATTTCCATCTGGAATTTGAATCACATCAGAACATTTATTTTTATGTTCTGTAAGTAAGGACTGAGGTAGGGACAAGATGAGTCCAGAGCACACAGGGGGACATGGTCTCCACCCTCAGGCTTCTGTGGAACTCAAATTTTGAGCATGCTGAACACCCTGGTCTTGCTCTGAGATTTGATGTGAAGAAAATTCTTGCTGCAACTTTGGAAAGTCAAGAGATTCCTGCTCATCAACTCTCAGCTCTTGTCCTAAACATTTGCTGACATCTATTTCATCTCTATTCTCTGCCCCAAGACTTTTGGATAAAGACCCTCCTCCAATCCACCCCACCCCCCATCCCCCAGGCAGGCACTTGCCCTTCCACATCTGTGTGGAGAGAGTCAGGAAAAGGAACTTGTCTGAGCAACCTCAGATTTACCCATTTTTGTCCCATCTGGGGTTAGTTTGTCATCTTTTAGGGACTCTTGGTTGCACATACTATGAAATTTGATTGCATGTGTGTGTGTGTGTATGTTAGAGAATCTTGATTGCATGCATACTCACATGATAAGGAATCTTCCTTGCATGTGTATAGCTGCACTGTGGAGATGAACTCTTCTTCCTGAGCCAACGCTTCTTGCCCTGGAACAGCTTACATTGGCCCAATGAGAATTGACAGCTCCCTGAAGGGATGAGAACCAAATTACCCTCCTTTAGAAGGGAAGACCAAGAAGGGCCACTGTATGCAAACTGAGATGTTTCGAGAGCTCCTCCTCTCCCCCCTTCTCTGTATCCTCTCCATCCTATTTCCATCTTCCTCCTTCTTCTCCTCCTTTCCTCTTCTCTTCTTCCTGGAGTTGGAACAGACATTACCTACCTACTTGCTTCTTATTCTAAATTCTACTTTGTTAGGAATACCACTGCTATTTGACTCTCTGTGGAGAACATATAACATACACTGGGATTGATAGAAGATCTTGGAAAATGTCATTTTATTGCATATAAAATGCCTTTCGCTCATGGAATATGATGGATTTTGTGTAATGAATAATAATGAACATTGGATAATTATTATCTTTGCTAATTATTATCACCTTTATCTCATATGTATATCTATGATAGAACTTAAATGGTACAATTTATAAAATACACAATTATAGATAAGATATAAATATATACATAAATTAAAAACTGCTAAAAATTTCCCTGTCAAAACAGGAGATATGGGTAATGTCTGCTGTAGACAATGGACATAGGTAGCAAATTCTCCTTTTGATGTTTGCAGTAAATCTGAGATCCACATATATTTCCTTCTAAAAGTCAGAGGCTACAGTTTAATCTTGTTTGTATATTCTTCATTTATTCAAAAAAGCCTCTAAAAGGACATGTGTTGCAATATATAAAATTTACATTTGTCCTTTAGAGACATTAGATCACGGTTATAATGAAGGTAAAAAAAAACACCACACAATAATATGTCAACTTGAAAGGAGTTTTTCTCATTTAAAATGCCTATTGATGCAGTCATGCAAACATGATTACATATCTGAGATTCTTTGCTCTGAGGTTTTTATTAGGAACAATTAATGTATTTTTTCCTTAAGAATATTTGGTTTGCTTGCCGGATTATTGTGCAATTGGAATCAGGTTTTATTTGTTTTCTTCTCTTGATGTTTTAGGATTTGGGCAGGCCTAATTTCCTTTTATTTAATACATATCAATGTCACAAATACATGTGTCACTCTCTGACTACCTATAAATTAATTACACAAGAAGTTGTATATAAACGCCTACTCATTGGTGAAAACTGGTTCATTCATCTGGTCATTTCCTTTAGCAGAGAATTGAAGCCACCAGCCATGGTAGTCTACCTAATTGTTCCCAACCCCCATCACAGCATGGATTTTAGTGTGGATTATAACTTATTTAGAAAGATATGCCAATGTGCAATAACTGTTGTGAAAATAAGCCTTGGGGTCTCATCATGTGGAAGCTGAGTGGATGGGAGACTGACACCAGGGAACATAAACTGAAGACAAGAGAAGAGTTAAATTGAGTTTTCTCTGGTCCCTACTGTTAGAAGATCACCATTAAAACCCCCTTCAGGGCTTTTACTTGTTTAGCAGTGTTCTCCTGTATTTTTTTAAGTGAGTTATTAATGCCTTTCTTAAAATTTTCCACCACCCTCATGAGATATTATTTTAAATCTGAGTCTTGCTTTTTGGGTGTGTTGGGGTATCCAGGACTTGTTGTGGGGGGCATACTGGGTTCTGATGATGCCCAGTGTTCTTGGTTTCTGTTAGTAAGATTCTTTCATTTGCCTTTTGCCATCTGGAAATCTCTGGTGTTAATGTTCAAGCTGTCTCTGGTTGGAGCATGATCCTCCTGTGATTCCGTCAGCATTCCTGGGAGTCCAACTTTCTCCTGAGTTCCAGTGGTCAGAGCACTCTCTGCAGGCAAGCTCTCCTCTTTCAGGGCAGGTGTCCAGCAGTCTGGAGATCTGATCCATCTCCTGAGTTCTGGGGTCAGAACTCCCCCTGTAGGTTAACTCTTCTCTGGCAAGGAATGTACCCAGGGGTCTAGGTCTCAGCTCAGCATAGGATGAAAGCCCAACAGGACCCTGACCAGGAAGCTCTGTTGCTTCTATCGCCCAGTGCTCTCAGGTGATCAAAAGGTCCTGGGTGTGCTAGGTGTCCTGCAGTTTTGAGAGTCCTCTGTGCCCTAGACTCCCTTAGTCAGGTTCACGCAGAAGATGGTGGGATTGGCCCTGACCTGAATGGATCCCAGCCTCTGGTCAGGCGGGGTTCCTTTGTCCCTGTTCCTGCTGGCACAAGACCCTCTGAGATTCTTTGGAGCTGATGTTGCATTTCTCTCACATGTGATCCTGAGGTCCTGTGGCATGGAGAGCCCTCTGGAGCGCTTAGCAGCCTCTGCTGGGCTCAGAAGGAAGATGGCAGGGGTGGCCCTGATGGGAACAGACCCCCATAGTGGTCAATTCTTAAAGCAAAGTGAAGCTGGCTAGTCCATTTGGAACTTTCTTGCTACAAACAGAAAGGCTTTGCTGGTGTCAGTCTCCCATCCATTCAGCTTCCACATGATGAGACCCCAAGGCTTATTTTCACAACAGTTATTGCACATTGGCATATCTTTTAAAATAAGTTATAATCCACACTAAAATCCATGCTATGATGGGGCAGGAATTAATCAAACTCACAGCTGAAATCAACCAAGTGGAAAAAAAAAAAAGAACTATTCAAAGAATCAAGCAAACCAGGAGCTGGTTCTTTGAAAAAATCAACAAGATAGATAAACCCTTAGCCAGACTAACTAGAGGGCAGAGGGACAGTATCCTAACTAACAAAATCAGAAATAAAAAAGGAGACATAACAACAGATCCTGAGGAAATCCAAAACATCATCAGATCCTACTACAAAAAGCTATACTCAACAAAACTGGAAAGCCTGGATGAAATGGACAACTTCCTAGACAGATACCAGGTACCCAATGTTAAATCAGGGTCAGAGTAGTGATCTTAACAGTTCCATTTCACCTAAAGAAATAGAAGCAGTCATTAATAGTCTCCCAACCAATAAAAGCCCAGGACCAGATGGGTTTAGTGCTGAATTCTATCAGACGTTCAAAGAAGACCTAATTCCAACTCTCCTCAAACTATTCCACAAAATAGAAACAGAAGGTACTCTACCCAATTCATTCTATGAAGCCACAATTACTCTGATACCTAAACCACACAAAGATCCAACAAAGAAAGAGTACTTCAGACCAATTTCCCTTATGAATATCGATGCAAAAATACTCAATAAAATCCTCAAAAACCGAATCCAAGAACACATCAAAACGATCATCCATCATGACCAAATAGCCTTCATCCCAGGGATGCGGGGATGGTTTAATATATGGAAATCCATCAATGTAATCCACTATATAAACAAACTGAAAGACAAAAATCACATGATCATCTCCTTAGGTGCTGAGAAAGCATTTGACAAATCCAACACCCATTCATGATAAAAGCCTTGGAAAGATCAGGAATTCAAGGCCCATACCTAAACATAATAAAAGCAATCTACAGCAAACCAGTAGCCAACATCAAACTAAATGGAGAGAAACTCGAAGCAATCCCACTAAAATCAGGGACTAGACAAGGCTGCCCACCCTCTCCTTACCTATTCAATATAGTACACGAAGTCCTAGCCAGAGCAATTTGACAACAAAAGGAGATCACGGGGAAACAAATTAGAAAGGAAGAAGTCAAAATATCATGATTTATAAGTTATATAAGTGACCCTAAAATTTCCACCAGAGAACTCCTAAACCCGATAAACAGCTTCAGCTCAGTAGCTGGATATAAAATTTACTCAAATAAATCAGAGGCCTTTCTGTATCTAAAGGATAAACAGGGTGAGAAAGAAATTAGGGAAACAACACCTTTCTCAATAGTCACAAATAATATAAAATGCCTTGGTGTGTCTCTAACTAAGGAAGTGAAAGATCTGTACGACAAGAACTTCAAGTCTCTGAAGAAAGAAATTAAAGATCTCAGAAGATGGAAAGATCTCCCATGCTCATGGATTGGCAGGATTAATATAGTAAAAATGGCTATCCTGCTGAAAGCAATCTACAGATTCAATGTAATCCCCATCAAAATTCCAACTCAATTCTTCACTGAGTTAGAAAGGGCAATTTGCAAATTCATCTGGACTAACAAAAAAACCTAGGATAGCAAAAACTATTCTCAGTAATAAAAGAACCTTTGGGGGTATCACCATGCCTGACCTCAAGCTGTACTACAGAGCAATAGTGATAAAAACTGCATGGTACTGGTACAGCAACAGACAGGTAGATCAATGGAATAGAATTGAAGACCCAGAAATGAACCCATACACCTATGATCACTTGATCTTTGGCAAGGGAGCTAAAACCATCCAGTGGAAAAAAGACAGCATTTTCAACAAATGGCAGTTATGTAGAAGAATGAGAATTGATACATTGTTATCTGCTTGTATAAAGCTCAAGTATAAGTAGATCAAAGAACTCCACATAAAACCAGAGACACTGAAATTTATAGAGGAGAAAGTGGGGAAAACCCTCGAAGATATGGGCACAGGGGAAAAATTCCTAAACAAAACAGCAATGGCCTGGGCTGTAAGATCAAGAATAGACAAATGGGACCTCATAAAATTGCAAAGCTTCTTTAAGGCAAAAGACACTGTCAATAAGACAAAATGCCACCAACAGATTGGGAATGAATTTTTACCAATCCTAAATCTGATAGAGGACTAATATTCAATATATACAAAGAGCTCAAGAAGCTGGACTCCAGAAAGTCAAATAACCCCATTAAAATGGGGTACAGACCTAAACAAAGAATTATCAACTGAGGAATACCGAAGGGCTGAAAAGCACTTGAAAAATGTTCAACATCCTTAATCATCAGGGAAATGCAAATCAAAACAGCCCTGAGATTCCACCTCACAGCAGTCAGAATGACTAGGATCAAAAATTCAGGTGACAGCAGATGCTGGCGAGGATGTGGAGAAAGAGGAACACTCCTCCATTTCTGGTGGGATTGCAAGCTGGTAAAACCACTCTGGAAATCAGTCTGGCAGTTCCTCAGAAAACTGGACATAGTATTAACACTAGATCCAGCAATACCTCTCTTGGGCATATACCCAGAAGATGTTCAAACTGGTAATATGGACACATGTTCCACTATGTTCATAGCCGCCCTATTTATAATAGCCAGAAGCTGGAAAGAACCCAGATGTCCCTCAGCAGAGGAATGGATACAGAAAACGTGATACATTTACACACTGGAGTATTACTCAGCTATTAAAAACAATGAATTTATGAAATTCCTGGGCAAATGGATGTATCTGGAGGATATCATCCTTTTGTAACCCAGTCACAAAAGAAGTCACTTGATATGCATTCATTGATAAGTGGATATTAGCCCAGAAACCTAGAATACCCAAGATATAACTCCCAAAACACAAGAAAATCAAGAAGGAAGACCAACTTCCGGATACTATATTCCTTCCCTAGAATAGGGAATAAAATATCCATGGAAGGAGTTACAGAGACAAAGTTTAGAACTAAGATGAAAGGATGGACCATCCAGAGACTGCCCCACTCAGGGGTACATCCCATAATCAGCCACCAAATGCAGACACTATTGCATATGCTAGCAAAATTTTGCTGAAGGGACCCTGATATAGCTGTCTCCTGTGAGGCTTTTCCAGTGCCTGGCAAATACAGAAGTAGAGGATCACAGTCATCTATAGGATGGAACACAGGGACCCCAATATATGAGCTAGAGAAAGTACCCAAGGAGCTGAAGGGGTCTGCAACACTATAGGTGGAACAACAATGTGAACTAATCAGAACCCCCAGAGCTCGTGTCTCTAGCTCCATATGTAGCAGAAGATGGCCTAGTCAGCCATCATTGGGAAGAGAGTCCCATTGGTATTGCAAAGTTTATATGCCCCAGTACAGGGGAACGCCAGGGTCAAGAAGTGGGAGTGAGTGGTCAGAGGAGCAGGGTGTGGAGGAGAGGGTATAGGGGACTTTTGGGATAGCATTTGAAAATAAATGAAGAAACTACCTAATTTTAAAAAAAAGAAAGCTGAAGAAAAAAAAAAGAATTGACCACTATGCAAGTGTTTACTAGGATATAGGGTCTACTCAGAGAGATGGGGGGTTTCAACAGTGATAATAGCAGCACAAAACAGAAACTGAGTCTGGTTTTACTTCTTCTGAGCCTCATAAGATTGAAGATCCTTGGCATCTTCATTTAGAAGTAGGAGGAGTAATTGTTGTACAGTGATTACACAGACAGAGTAAGTAAACACAGGATCAGACCCTGTCATCTTCCACCCCCAGAGCAATGAGCGCCAAGAAACATGCTCCAGCCTTTGATTCATTAATTGTACTTATTTGTGATTAATGAATTCTGTTTGCAAACTTCAGTTTTGTAAAGGTGTGTAAAATGTAAATTTAAGTTTAATAAAATGCTAACTGGAATTTATGGAGTTATGATTGGTGAATATTATAAAATATCAGATGAAAATATTATTTCTTTTATATGGATCTTCTATATCGGTGGGATTAGAAGATTGGTTTATCCTTAGATACTGTTGGAAATTATTATGAAATGAGATAAAAGGTATGATATCATACCAATGGCATTCCTCAGGAAGAGAAATGAGTGTTTGAATTCCATTTGAGCCAGCAACATGTGTCAAGTCTTTGAATGTGTATGATAAATACATTCGGGCAAAGTGATTCAATGAAAATTCATCTTAGAGCAAAAAGAGTTTCTCAAAGACTCTTAGAAAGCCTCTTGAAGAGCCATGATGTACACTGGTAAATATTCTGATAGACACTGGTGGACCATGAAACACAAAAGACACTGAATGTAATGTAAGTGCTGAGTGCAAGCCAAACAAGTAATGACTTTCACCATTCAGGCACTTTCACTCACAATGTTTATTTGGTACCGAAGGATACATCCAAATGGAAGTTCCTATGCTGGTGTAATCCATAACAATCTGAACTTGCACTTTCAGGACCAAAATATTAGGCTTGTCATAAAGTAATTTCCTTAGGACTAGTTTACACTGATGGGATTGCTTAACTTCCTACAGATTTAGCTTTCTCCAACAAATTTTTTTCTTGATCCAGATATGAAACGGTTGCATTATTAGCTATACTTTTAGAAACCACAACTACAATAGACTTTTCAGAGACAGATTAAACTAAATTGAATGATTGACATTGCATTTTTCACTTTCTCCTAGGAATAAGCACTCAGCCCCCCCCCCTGCCCCCCAGCTTCTGATCGTCTTTGACTCATCATCTATTGTGGCTGGAAGGAAGAAGCCTCGCATTCCAGAGGACCATGGAGACTCAGGCAGGCAGCACATGGATGGGCCATGAGGAATACTCAATGTACATTTTGTTCCTTCTGGCTTGGTCTTTCCTTCTCTGTGATGTGTGTGGGTTTGGGGAAGGGAGCACATATGGGTAGGATGTGTGATCAGCTGTTATCAATCAATTTAAGAAAATCCCTTGTGGTTTGACATTTTCTAAGCCTGGCCTGGTCTTCCTGTTGGACCTCATCCAATCTCTAGTGGATAGTTCTTTGTCTCCAAAGCGGATCCTGATGAACAGAGCTTGTCATGATGCTTTATGTTTCACAATCTTGGGTGATGTTGATTGGCATATGTTTAGACTAACTACACCCTCTCCCATGGGTGAACTGAATCAGTCGAGTGCAAGGTAACTATTTATACCATCATTAAATCTCTGTATTGAAATCAACAACTATCTTGTTGAATTAAAAATAATTAAGAACTGAGGTTGTGCAAGCCTGAGGACCCGAGTTTGAATCTTCATAACTCCTAACAATAAAATACTGTAAAAACCTTTAATAGGCATTACCTATGCACATGGAATGACAGTAAATATTTTGTATGCTGTAGATGGCTTAATTTTTGCATTGCTCATGCTTCATTCTCTACACCATTTGCTAAGTGAGGAGACGAGACTGGGGAAAGATTTAAGGAACTTGCCACATCGCAAAGCTAGCAATGAAATGAGATGAAGTTCAAAGGTAGGTCTTTTTGACCCAAAGTTTCTGACTCTCATTTCCAAATGAAGCATGGCCACTATTCTGTACTTATAAGCCATGGCTGCAATTCTCACCTGCTAGATTGGTATTTTTCTTTTTTATTCTCTCTCCCTTTTTTATTGGATATTTTCTTTATTTACTTTTCAAATGTTATCACCTTTCCCAATTCCCCCCCAGAAGTCCCCTATTTCATCCCCCCTCCTCCTGCTTCTATGAAGGTATTCCAGTACCCACCCATCCACTCCTGCCTCCCTGCCTTCACATTCCCCTACACTGGGACATTGAGCCTTCACAGGACCAAGGGCCTCTTCTCCCATTGATGCCCAACAAGGCCATCCTCTGCTACATATGTGGCTCGAGCCATGGGTCCCTCCATGTGTACTCCTTGGTTGGTGGTTTAGACCCTGGGAACTCTGGTTGGTTGATAATGTTGTTCTTCCTATGGGGTTGCAAACCCCTTCAACTCCTTCAGTCCTTTGTCTAACTCCTCCACTGGGGACCCCATGATCACTTCAATGGTTGGCTTTGAGCGTCTACCTCTGTATATGTCAGGCTCTGGCAGAGTCTCTCAGGAGGCAGCTTTATCAGACTCCTGCCAGCAAGCACTTCTTATCATTTTTCTACATATTATTGTTACCCTAACACCATTTACTCATAGGAAGGAAAAACTGGCTACAGACATAGCCTGAAACATTAGCATATCAACAAAACCAAAGATTCAAACAAAATCAAAGCATGCTGAAGGCATATGATAGAGGTGATATGAGAGCTATACAATTCTTGTAAAAGATAAATGCATATTGCTGAAAGTTCTCCCTTAATATTTAATCAGAGTCATTTCTACTTAAATAAAGCTAGCACATTTAACAATTAGTATGGACAGATTTTATATTAGAGGAGTAAAGAAGGGGGAGGTTGTCAAATTACTATTACAAATCTTCTCAAACACTTGTGTGTGTGTGCGTGTGTGAGAGAGAGTATGAGTGAACATGCATGTATATTTTCTATTCTGTACAACTTCAAGGAATTGGGTTTTAATGGGATCAGGTTCAGGACTTTCAGAAAATGATAATTTATGAGAAGATTATGAGAAGGGAGTTGCATTCTTACCATTGCCCGTTTATTTTTCAAGCCTGGGAGTCTGTGATTTAAGGAATCTCTGTTGGCGTTCTCTCCATATGGCCATGAAACATATTTATGCCACTGTTAGAATGAGTCAGACAATGAGAAACCAAATTGTAGTTGGACCAATATACATGAATATACTGAAAGGAGTCCCAGTGATCTGGAGATCTCTCTCTCTCTCTCTCTCTCTCTCTTTCTCTGTGTGTGTGTGTGTGTGTGTGTGCGCGTGTGTGTGTGTGTATGTGTGTATGTTTAACCACATGCAAACAGGATGGAGTGGTGGTTCACAATGGGTGTGGCTCTGCCACCTCTCCTCCCACAAACTCCCCTTCCTCTCTTTCCTCCCCATGTGTTTCAAATTGGAGCAACAGTGGGTGGGAGAAGCCAGGGCTGCCCTGTGAACTATAAATAGCAAAGCCAAGAATTCTGAGTGTTTGAGGAGGGGAGGTCTTGGGAGATAGCAGGATGAGGGAGGTGGGCAGCTACCCAAGTGCAATCATTTGCATTGCTTCAAACCAAACCAACTTCTGTAGCATATTATTGAGTATTGAGTAAATATGTGGCCAGCCTCAAACCCAATTTGAAAAAAAGAAGAAGCTATAATAGAGATGGTCCCTGATAGAGAGTCACCTCCCTTAAGTTTTTGGAAAAATACAGTTATAGTCAAACTAAAGTGGACCAAAACCCATGGAAAGATTGATGGAAATTCATTTTAAAAGCCACACACATGAAAATAATTTTCACAGGAGGCTTTCTGTACCACAGCTGTGCCGCTTATTTATTTTGGACTGGTGTTTGCAAAAGAGTGGTACCCAAAATGGTCTCAATTCTTCCTTGATAACCTTGCAAATGTCAAACTAGTCCCCCAAACTTAATGCCCCCTTTCCTGAGTAGCTTGGTTTTTAAAAGCAAGTAGTCTTCAGGGGTCTTCAGACAATGTCTTTTACAACTCCACCCTTGGGTCTCATCGTTTCCAATCTCTGTAACACTTGGTCCTATTTTGGCAACTAAAATATCCTCCGAAGAGATAGATGGGACAGAGGTCTGAGTCAGAGGATGGCTGAGGATGTAAGGGTACCTTTGCTTGAAGGTGGGAAAGTGCCTATAAAGAGGGTCCCCAAACTGATACAACTTAAACAAAAGAATTCTTTAGAGTGTTGTTGCCCTGTGCCAGACCATAGACATCAGAGCTGAAGTTTCACGTGCTTTGATATTGGTGATTCTTCCTGTAAGACTCTGAGGCAAGTGGTTTATGGGCGTGTTATGTACCTCACAGAGCGGGGTTTCCATCCACCTTGACATTCGGCACAGTTTTGTACCTTGAAGCCAGCCAGCACATTTACACAAAGGGTGTAATATAATTTAAGGGATTTGGAGAACAAGGTCTCTTGCATATGCAATCAGAGGCCTCTAGTGTCATTAGTCATTGAATTATCCTCTGGCAAGGAAGGAGGTGGTGATCAATAGATCAAAACTTGGCTTATGTAGAAAGATCATGCTTGTATAGTTCCCATCTAGCTCATAATCATGATCAGTATGTACATTTGTCTTCTGCCTTTCTCCTATGTTATCAAAATGCTTCCAGATCAATTTGTAACTATCATGATTTAAGTCTTCTAGGACAATGCAAAGTTCACCTGTTGGGCCCCTTTTCCAGAAAATAAGCTTGTTTGAATGAAGGACTTGTACTCTGAAGAATGACTCTTGTCATTATTATGAGAGACTTTGATGTTTCTCTGGAGGGAAGACAGAAGCTGGGGTCACCTCTGGTGTCTACCAGAGAGCCATGGCAATAGTGGGGTGGTTGTTCATGTAATTCATCCACAGATCAGGGACTTACAGCATAGGGAACAGATTCTGTGTGTGAGTCTCACAGTCTACCTGCAGCCAGCTCCAGCTGAAGCAGCAGTTGTTGACTAGGTTTTTTTGCAAGTCATTAGAACATTTTTTTTAAGGGAAGAGAATAAAGTGGACTTGATAAAACCCACAAAACAGTTTCTACCTGTTCTAGTTAGTGTATTTTAGTTTAATATTTAATAAAAAATATGAGCATCGGGATCTTGGAACAAAACCTCCTCTCCATCTTATTCAATGAACTGGTCCAGTGTGCTGGCTTCCTAACTGGACAGAATGATGCACCATTTATCAAAAGAAGCAATACTCTACTGCATTGTGGCATCTTAGAAAAACACACAAGTCACCCTGCTGCTGATGCCTTGATAGAAGTGACTCATGTTAACAGCTTAGAAAGTCCAAAATAAAAGATATATATATATATATATATATATATATATATATATATATATATATATATATATATATATATATATATATATATATATATATATGTCATCTCACCACTAGGGGGCAATCGACATTCCAATCTGAATTTTACCAAAGTCATGGAGCTGGAATGAGAAGATACTTATATTTTTCTCTTATTCTTGGGGTATTTTGCACCTTCAGGGAAGTGTTGTCCTTCTTCATAGTCAACACAAATGTCCTGGGGCTTAAATGGAGGAAGAGGGAGAGGAGACTTGGTCATGCAAATGATAGTGGTAAAGAATGTTAAAGACTTGTCTGAAGACTGTACACACTTTGAAAGCCAGCTAAGATGTTTACATATATGTTGAAAGGTAAAAGTTGGTTCTTGTATATACACAATTCTTGGTTACTATTTGAACTTCCTAAGCCCCATTTTCACTATCTGTATATAGAATATTAGGTGCTTTTCTAACTTTCTCCTGTGAAGCCAAATGCAAATTTGAATATTTGTTTTAACTAAAGATCACAGACAGGCACCTTCACCCAGTTTAGTTGTATGTGGTTTATTGAATGAATTATTTTGAATGGACTGAAATACAAAATATATAACCCAAAAAGAAAATTCAATAACACATAAAACGGTTTCTCTTCTAAGACAATTTATATGTATTCAGAGATAAGGTAACATCCAAACATCTCCCTCAGACACTGACTCAAACACTGGACTGTATCTGAAGGTATGTTAATTATCAAATTAGAGGGAAGACAAGTAGCTGTGTGTATTCCATAGACCTGGTACAGGAGTATCTGTGGGCGTCTTTATGTGTATTCCATAGACCTGGTACAGGAGTATCTGTGAGCGTCTTTATATGTATTCCATAGACCTGGTACAGGAGTATCTGTGAGCGTCTTTATATGTATTCCATAGACCTGGTACAGGAGTATCTGTGAGCGTCTTTATATGTATTCCATAGACCTGGTACAGGAGTATCTGTGAGCGTCTTTATCAGCACAGTGTCTAGGGGATGGGCACACCAGCTCCTTTCTTTATCTGCTTAGTGAAGTAGACATAGTTTTGGGAGATCCAAGAGAACTTCATGTTTTGAGGACCTCTGTGGATGCTCAGTTTGATGGGTGAATGAAACTTCCTTCTCGATGGATTAATTAAAAATGGATCAGTAATGTCACTTCTGGGGTGGTCAGATCTTTCTTACTTACTATTTGATCTAGTCTCAGGAAAAGACAGCTGATCAAACTGATGGAGACCTGAGTCCAGGAGATCAAAAAGAATATGCCAATAAATAAATAAATAAGCAAATAAATAAATAAATACATAAATAAAATAGGCCTTATGAGACTGGACCAATGATTATTACAAGATGGATTTTAATATAAATCCCAACATTAGCAGAAGAGGAAGGTTATGGGGAGATGGGGATTAGCAGGAGTTTATATCAGTGTTTTTTCAATAATTTAATGATTTTTAAGGAACTTCAAAATGTGTATTAATGGACATGGTACTAGAAACATGTGTTGTGTGTTGATGATTGCGTGATAGTTAGAATGGGATGTAGTGTTAGCTTAGACCATATGTGAGGGCTGTGTATCTCCTCTCTGATGTCAAGATGAACACTGGCAAACTGAGATATCCATTCCAGCCGGATGAGACCAGCGAGGACCTGGACACTGTGCCCTGGGACACACAATTGGAACTCCTAGTATGGAAGAGATGAAAGGAATTGGGAGTTTGTTTCAGATTACATCAAGTTCTGTTGCCAAGTGGGGTTAGAAAACCATAATGGACACTCGAACTCAGTGTTTGAAGATAGAATTGGCTCCTCTTGTGCAGTCCCTGAATCACTGGAGGCCATGAAATGATAACATGTGCCTGTGGTTGGAGGTTGCTGTTTGCTTTCATTATTTTCTCTGATGTAGTTCAACTCTCAGACTTCACCGGACAGATAGTAAACTGTACTCCAGCTTAGAGAGTTAGTGATTTCAGATAGATTTCCAGAATAGGTTTAAAGTAGGAGTATTTTCTGAGGCCAGTACTAATGCTACCAGATTATAAAGTATTATGAAATTCCCCAGAATATGTAGCACATTCAAAACTCCATGACAGGTGGGGTTTTGGAGATTGGGGACAGGGACAGAACAAGCAGATAGTTAAGTGGTGCAGCACTGCCCTTCCTTTCAATACATATTAGCATCTTAAAGGATCTGAAAAGTACAGAAGTAAAACCCAGTCCCACAATTCATCAGTGGAGCATTCAAAGTCTTCCACTACGCGTCCCTCAAATTTTCAGTCTCCATGACTGTAATCCTCCCGTGGACATTTCACTTTAGCCATTCCAATGACTTGCCTTCTCCTTAATCTGGAGGGCTGAAATAGTTACTGCTATTGCCCATAGGGGTCATGTCTCCCTTATGAGCTCAGATCCTGACTTCCTGCAGGTTCCTTGTTAGCGTCAACAACAGGCTAGAGATTAATGTGACCTGAAGCAACCTGCAGTCCTGCGGTGACCTTCTCACTAAGCAGAAGATGAATACAACCTTCCTGGAGTGGTGGAAGTCACTCCCAGGGCAGCAGGAGCTCAGCAGACCAGTGCTAATGTGAATGTGCTTAGGCTTAGGGACATAGCTTTATATGACACTGGAGAACAAACAGGAAAGAAGGCGTGCCCACACTATTGTCTTCCTTAAGGCAAGCAGACTATATGGATCTTAAAGAAAAGGCAAATGTCTCTCACTATTCTCTTATAAGTGACACCAATCTCAAGTAAATGAGATAGTCTATCTGCTTTAACTAGTCTGTTATTCATATATCCTTTCTTTAAAATTGAGGAATGTCTGACAGTACCTTGCCTGATGTTGAACACATAGATTGTCATCACATACTTACCTAACTTATTGGGGGGTTTGAGGTTTCAGAGTCCTAGGTTTGGGGAATGCGTGTATAACTCTCCCAATTTCTTATTTAATACAACAGAACCTATTCATATGAAAGTCAGCACGGAAAGCAAATTTTCAATGAGAAAATAATGATTTATTTTTTATCTTCTAGTTTGTGTGTTTTTTTTTCCTCTCCAGGCAAATATAACCAAAAATTTCCAAACCAAAGGCTTTCAACTAAACCATTATTAGAATCACCCTGGCCAGACTTGCTCAATTGGAAACTGAAAAAAAGGTATGACAGATGAGAGATTGTTTTCAAATAGTGCACCTGAAATGTTTTATGAATTGATATTCTTGTTTAATAATTTCTTCCCTTTAGAATTTTCTACCTACTACCTCTTTCAAAGTTTATTTCCAAGATGATAAGATGGCTTGGCAGGAAAAGGCACTTGCTCTTTAAGCCTGGCAACCTGGCTAAAACCCACAGAAGCCATATAAAAATGGAAGGTGAGAGCTGGATCCACATGCTAACCATGACTCACTCCTCTCTCTCTCTCTCTCTCTCTCTCTCTCTCTCTCTCTCTCTCTCTCTCAAACTCCATTCCCTTATATTTCATAACTTACTATACTATGCCACTAATGAACAATGGTTATGATTAACAAATTACTTTTAAGTTTACATTAAGATTGTAATAAAGGCCTTTGTCTAGAGAACATTTTAACCACTTCAGTGAGTTCTTTTTCTCTGATTGAAAGAAGTAAAATTTAAAGCTTACTTAATGGTTCAGAAACAGAATAATTAATGTGTCCTCAATTCAAAAAGAATCCATGGGATGATTACATATTTAAACATTGTGTTTTCTTTTCTGTTCTTTATCTATAGCCCTAATGCCAGGATTATACATTCCTAATTATAATTAGCAGAACATTTTTGGGTCCCTTTAGTGTTGAGCATGAAATCCCTGAAGACCTGTGATTCAGTACCCAGCATTGCTAAGTTAATGCCATGTGAACAAAGATGAAGAGAAATAGAAATAAAATTACCCTCTTTTCATTACACAATGAAGTATATCTATACCAATATGCAAATGAAGCTCAGTTCTAACACTTTGTAGGACTTGGTCATCCATCTCTAACCACACTTGCAACAGACACACCCTCGCTCCATTTAAAAGCCTATTTTCCTTCTGAATAAAGAGGAGAGGTGTGCCATGCCCTATTAAATCATTATAGACCTTAGCCAAGGAATGTCCCCACAGGTGGGAAGGGTGTGCAGTTCTCATCAAGACATCTGGCCACTTTTACATTTGGTAGTTAAAGCAGATGTTGCCACAGGCTGTTATGAATTTTCTTTTTCTTCTTTAAAAAATGATCTTATTTTTATGTATGTTTAACTGTGTGCTTGTATGTACGTATCACAAGTGCCTGCATGCACTCAACAGAAGCTAGATGAGGAGGGTGTTGGATTCCCAGGAGCCAAAGTTACAGGCTATTGTGAGCAGCTAGTGTGGGTGCTAGGGATTGAACCCTGGTCCTGTGCAAGTACAGTAAGGACTCAACCATTGACCCACCCCGTTTTATCACTTCAGTTTTAGCCACCATTGGATGGCTGGTCTTTATTGTTACCATCCTAGCATTCATTTAGTAAAGTGGGGACAAATCACCCCCAAGTCTTCCTAATGTTCCTATGGTTTTACTATAAGTTAAATCTGTCCTTTAAGAGATACCAATCTATTCTACATGTGTCCCATTTCCTGCTTTACCCTTGCTAAGCACATTAATTCTAAGCTTTCCTTAACAATGAATTCAAACGAGATTTACACCCCTCAAACTGGTACTTAACAGAGTACCTGCTTCAAAGAACCAATGTATACTAGGTAGAACCTCCACTTACCCCTGTTAACAATGAAGAATGTGCTCATTTAAATTAACATTATGTACCGTTTTCTCCCCTTTCTACCATACAAGATGTCTTAATTAGGATGCTGTGATGGTTTGTATATTCTTGCACCAGGGAGTGGCACCATTTGGAGGTGTGGCCTTGTTGGAATAGGTGTGACCTGGTTGGAATAGGTGTGTCACTGTGGGTGTGGGCTTAATACTCTCACCCTAGGTGCCTGGAAGTCAATCTTCCACTAGCAGCCTTCGGATTGAGAAGTAGAACTCTCAGCTCTGCCTGTGCCTTGCCTGCCTAGATGCTGCCAAGCTCTCACCTTGATGATAATGGACTGAATCTCAGAACCTGTAAGCCAGCCCCAATTAAATGTTGTTTTTTTATACAACTTGCCTTGGTCATGGTGTCTGTTCATAGCATAAAAACCCTAACTAAGACAGATGCCTATGGCTGAGATAAAATATCTTGGCCAAAAAGAACTTCAGGAGGAAAGGGTTTCCTTCTAGTACATTTTTATATCACAGCCAATCATCAAAGGGAATTTGGGTTGGGACTCATGGAAGGAACTTGAAGTCAAGAACTGAAGCAGAGGTCAAGGAGGAGTACTGCTTCTTAGCTGGTTTCTCATGACTTAGCCTACCTTCTTTTATTTTTTTTCTTCACATTTTTTATTAGATATTTTCTTCATTTACATTTCAAGTGCAATCCCATAAGTCCCCTATACCCTCCCCCTGCCCTGCTCTCCTACCTACCACTCCCACTTCTTGGCCCTGGCATTCCCCTGTACTGGGGAATATAAAGATTGCTAGACCAAGGGCCTTTCTTCCCAATAATGGCCAACTAGGCCATCTTCTAATACATATGCAGCTAAAGACATGAGCTCTGGGGGTTCTGATTAGTTCATATTGTTGTTCCATCTATAGGGTTGCAGACCCCTACAGCTCTTGGGTACTCTCTCTAGCTCCTACATTGGGGACCCTGTGTTCTGCCCTATAGGTGACTGTGAGCATCCACTTCTGTATTTGTCAGGGACTGTCAAAGCCTCACAGGAGACAGCTATATCAGGGTCCTTTCAGTAATATCCTGCTGGTGTATGCAGTAGTGTCTGCATTTGGTTTAGCCTACCTTCTTATACACCTCAGGACCATCTGCTTGCCCACAGGTGCTACTACCCACTACAACGGACTGACCCTCTCACATCAATCCCTACTTTTAGAAAAGGCTTTACAGGCTTGCATAGAGGCTAATCTTTTGGAGGCATTTTCTCAATTGTGGTTTCCTCTCAGATGATTCTAGCTGTGTCAAGTTAACAAAAACAACAAAACAAACAATACAATACCAAAAAAACAAACAAACAAACAAACAAAAAAACAAAAAACCAATCAGGGTCCAGACCTTGTTATCTGAATGTAGTCTCCAGAATCTCTTTGCAAGGACAGGACACCCTCCCCTCCACTTTACCTCAGTGCCAGGCCACTCACATCTAGTCTAGAGCCCTCTGGCATATTCCTAGTCTCTCCCTGTGGATAGAACATCATCATAATCTCCTCTCTGATTGGCAGTCATCACTTTTTGTACTCTGTGTTTCTTCTTATCTCAATGAAGTTAGCATGTTTCAAACACAAGCTTCTAATCTATTGTTTAGGGTTTTTTTTTTTTTTTTTCTCATGAAGCTTCAAAATCATTTATGTCCAGGCCTCAGAAAGCTTAGGCCAGAGTGTAAAAAAACAGAGGGTGGCTGGGGCCACACAATGAATTCAAGGTCTGGCACAATCACACACACACACACACACACACACACACACACACACACACACACACTCAAACCATTCTTCCACACACATGAGGGGAGAGAGAGAGGAAGAGAGAGAGCGAGAGAGCGAGAGAGCGAGAGAGCGAGAAATCATTTTTGTTTGAAATAAAAATGAATATTATTCCACCCTACCTTTTGTAACTAAGCTCGGGATATTACATTTGCTAATAGATGAGTTTGAGTTTTATGTATGTCACAATTCTATGCTTCCCTGAGCAAAACCATCAGCATTTGGAAACAGTCTTTTCTTAGCCTTGCAAGCCTCCAACTTTACCTATATTTCCCTTCCTGGTCTTTCACCTAATGTACATATTTTAAGACTTGTCTACCTTTAGTCAAGGCTTGACATGACCTTAATTGTTTTGCTTCTCAAGGATTTAATCCTTTGATTGCATCTTCTCTTCCGATCCTACTAGCCAAACTATCCTCTATTGAATCTTCTGCTAAACCATAAATAAATAAGAAACTGAATATTTCCCTTAAATACCTTTTCACTATGGCTCTTCTGCCACACGGTGTCCACACAGTGGCTACCTACCCAACCTGTTCTACTCTAGGATGACGTGGCAACTCAGATCTTCATGCCTATGTAGCATGTGTTCTTACCCATGGAGATACCTCCCCAGCCCTGTATATATGTTTAACCTGCAAATACACGAATGAGTCATGAGACAGAGTGTGTCAGTGCCTTGGTTTACTCATCGGTGAGTTTCAGGAATGAGGGATGTCAGTGTGAGACTTAGTCAATGAGAGTGTTATCTGTAATGATCTAGCAGACTCTCCCATTGGATTCTGGGTACATCTGTTTGCTTTCTGTATGTAACCAGACAACTGTTACTCAGTCTCATAATGATGTGGATTTTAATGTCAACTGTGATACCTCAGGTGGAATAAAATATTCAGTAAGTGTAACTAGTGGAGGTAAGGCCAAATGCCTCTGCCGACTTCTCATGCTCTTAGCTACTTGGCATTCAGCTTTGCATCTTCTAGGCTGGTGTTTCTTCTAATAGATTACACATGCAGTCATCGCAGATTCATTTCCATTTGCAGGGACAACTCATTGAGAGGGAAGTTCTTCCCCAGCTTCAGTCCCAGCCCCCAAAGTGTAGTTAGGGGTGCATTTGATCATATCAACTATTATTGTGAGACATTTGCTATGAACAGTATTAAAATTACAGTTTTGAAGCTTAACTCCAGCAGATTTGTACCCAAGGCCTGCCACTTTCTAGCAATCGCATAATTATTTAATTTCCCCAAATACCAGTTTCATCCTCTATAAAAATGGAGGAAGATTGGACTTAATAAAAATATTCATTTTGTGAGATTTCTATGTATAATATAAATATGAACCTCAGTATAAACCTCAAAAGCAGGTTAACCATGAACTAACTAGTACCCCCTGAGCTCATGTCTCTAGCTGCATATATAGAAGAGGATGGCCTGGCTGGCCATCGTTGGGAGGAGAGGCCCCTTGGTCATGCAGACTTTATATGCCTCAGTACAGGGGAACGCCAGGGCCAAGAAGTGGGAGTGGGTGGGTAAGGGAGCAGGGCCGGGAGGGGGGAGGGTATAGGGAACTTTCTGGATAACACTTGAAATGTAAATGAAGAAAATATCTAATAAAAGTTGGAAAAAAATAAATAAAGTCAAAGTTTAAGTTTAAAATAAGAAGTAAAATGAGTTCAACCTGCTTTATTAAAGTCAATAGAAAAGCATTGGAAAATTAACAGGAAATGCTTTATTTTTCATGGAAAATAATTGTGAATAAATCCTAGCACAGAAAAACATAGGCAAGCTATATTGGCCATTTGACATTAGTATCTAGAAAACAGTACTGAATACTTAGCGATTCATTTGGATTACTGAAAGAGAAAACCATATCTTCTGTGACTACAACAACCTCAGGAAATGTCACTCTGTGATGACAAGACCCCTTCCCCTCTTTGGCCCTGTTTGGAGTAGGATTCAGGAGGGTAATTAGGGAGAATGGGTTGAGGTAACAGCAATTCCTGACTTAGTGCTTCTTCCCACATCTTTGCTTAAATCATTTTTCAAACCTCCTAAATACTGTTGAGGTTCATGAACAACATGGTTGTAGAAACCAATATTGATTAGATTATGCAAACTGCAGTTCTGAAGAATCCAAAGCAATATAGTGCAACAATGACATTTTGAACCTGATACTTCTTAGGTTTCTATGGACTTAAAACCGTTTGGTGACCATAGTCATTTGGAGTTTGACCTTTTTGACAGTTTAAAGTGATATTAGAAAATATCGTTCTTATTAGCATGGGTGTGGAAGGTGACACTTCATTGAGAACTGTGATCCTAAAGGCCATTCTCAAACCCTTGGTAAAAAAAAAAAAAAATGTATCCATTTCCAGAAGAAGTTTTGATAAAGTATGAATTCACTATTTCCTCATTCCAAATCTATTTAGCATTTTTGGTTATTTTTCATGTATAATGATGTGAGTGATTCTCAATTTTGAGTTATTTTGTTGACTTAACATGCATAAATTAATATGTATAATGTGTATATATTATTATTATGTATACTAGGTATATATTGTTTATCTCAGTGGTCTTAAAAACAAAACTAAAATGTATCTTATTTTATGAAGAAGGATGATCCTAACATACAACTTCATTACTAGTCCACAAGCAAAGATCTTGTTTATTAAATATGAACTTACAAGTCAGCACACAAAACATTATCCAACTAGACTTGCTCCATCTTTTCTCTCTTTAACTATGGAAGTTGCCTACTTTTACTAGACCAGTGTGTTTGCTTTCTCACTCCAGTGCTTTGGAAGGTTTTAATATGAGCCTGGATCACCTCTGCCAGGTAAAGATGAAGCAGGGTGCTGGTGTTTTTAACTCGGGGCAGTTGATTGTGTCTGAGAGTGAGTTAAGGCTGTTGGTTTGTAACCTGTTCCTAATTTGGGAACTTAAATTATACAGCTCTCAGAGTAGAGTAGGTAATGGAAAGACCAGTGCACTTAAAATATGAAGGAGGTTGGATGTGATTCTTTCCTGTCCTGCCCGGGGAAGGCCCTCTGAAGTCACGGGGAGGTCCCCAAGCCCATCTGGGAGAGCAGCGGCATCTAGACTTCCATGAAGACATCCTCTTGGATGGCTGTGAAGTGGGCCTAGTGAACTCATTCCTAATAAGCAGGCAAGTCCTTTTAGTTCATTTTCCAGGGTAAGATTAGATCATGCTGGAAAACCTCACCAAATAACCTTATAAAAAGAGATGAACTCACTCCCAATTTTCATCAGGTTCTGAAGCAAAACCATAAATACCACTATCCCACCTCAGGCTACTGGAAACAAATTTGCATTTCATTCTCAGGCCCAGAAATATCTCTAAGCAAATATTCCAGTCAGCGGGCAGCCTGCACCTCTTATTTCTTTTTCTGAAAACCCACCTGGTTGGCTTTTTTTTCCCCCCTGGGGATTTATTTGGCTCCATGCCACACAGGCCAGATGAAGCTTACAAGCCATGTGGGGAATTAATGTTTCCCGTTGTGACAGAGGTCACAGTGGAGGCTGGTGAGGCTGCAGGCTATTCTTCAGTGATTCTCCATGTCAGGCTTTCTTCTTTGAGGAATAACAGTAACTGTTTTCCAGAAAACAGAAGCTTCTTATAAATGAAGCATTTTCTTAATTTATGAGGGAGGTCGTTTAAAAATACCAGGAGAGTGATTGGGGGATAAAGATTACTAGAACACAGCTGGAGAACCACAGGTTTTTATGTATGGCTTTGTGTGCACATATGGCATGTATGTGCATGTGAACCTGTGTGAGGACTGTGACACACTCTACAGCACATGTGAAGCTGTCAGTTCTCACCTTCTATTCTGTGTGAAATGGGTTCTCTTTTGTGGCTTTTGTTTTCTTTTGTTGTTTCCTCTCTTATGCCAGTCTTGTTGGCCCACAAGCTCCTAGGGACTCGGCTGTCTCTGCTTCCCATCACCTGTAGGAAATCACACGAGAATTCCAGATGATCACACTCCAGCGTCTTGATCTTATATGGGTTCTAGGGACTCTATCTCAGAGCTTTGTGCATGCATGGCAAACACTTTTACCCATGACGTCATCTTCTCAGTGCTTCGCAGGCTTTTAATGCAGGATAACTTTATTTGAAATTTAACCTATATTCAGTAATGGGTGGCATATGATTTGGTATATAGTGATTATTTCTTCACTACGTCACCCAAATTAAGAAATATTTTTTTACAACACCAGAAAGTACCTCTGTGTCTTTACTCTCAAACCTCTATAAATCTCTCCAAATTTAAACAGTGTTCTTAATTTTCATCATGATAAATTATTGTGATTTGAATTTCATACAAGCAAAATCACTTACTATTTATGTCTTAGAATTTTATTTTGAATTCAGTGTATTCTTGAGCTTTGTATAGACTAAGATCCAAATTAGCTCTTAACCTTTATTACTGATATCATTCATATCATCTGATTGCATTAATATATCGTAATTTATCCATTTTGAAATTCAAGGGTCTCCTCCTTCTGGTCTTCATCCTCATCTTCTTCTTCCTATTCTATTTGGAATCTATGTAAACAGTGGCATTGTGAACACTTTTCAGACAACGTTCATTCAGTTTCTATCCATTTCAAGGCTCTTCTTGCTAAATAAAAGTATACATCTTTAATTAGATAATATTTAATTAGAAAATAACCTGCTGGAGAACATGCATAGAACTGGAGATTATAATAATAGATAAGCCACACTCAGGAAGAATATATTGCCTGCCTCCTATCACATATGGAATCTGCATCTTACAAAGAGACATGCGGAGGACTAAGAGACTACTGGAAAGAGGAAGGAGGGGAATAAGGAGGACAAGAGCGTAACAAATGAATGTAAACAAAGAACATACAATGTCTGCACTAAATGTCACAATTAATCCCATTGTTTTATAGACTGATGCATGCTTAAAATTAGAAAAAATGAGGTCATACCAATGACACTTATTTTAAAATTAAAATTTCACAGAGTAAACTAAATATTCTTTAGTCGTTTTTACTCTTTATAATTCCAGAATCACATGGAGCTTTCAAATTGGGGGAAAGTTTCTATGACCTTTTCTATGAGACTCTCCAAATTCTAATATTTTATCAATCAAAAATTTGCTTCAACATCATATTTATTGATACACACATAGTGCTACTTTTCCTGGATCACCTGGAAGTAATGCATGGTATTCCTTTACCTGAAAAGCTATATATTCTTTTATACAACCATGGAGAAATCATTTAAGGAAAGAACATTGTTATTTTGATAATAATCTCTAATATGCTTTTACTCAAATATTGCCAATTGCTATAATAAGAATATGAAATCAACTGTGTTATTCAGAGTCCAATCCAGAGTAATTTGTGATGTCTAGTCCTGTCACCTTCACTTTTTACCCAAGATATTTCTTTCTTTAATCACCATGGCATTTTGGAGAAATATATGTCATTTATTTTTCAGAATGGCACAATTTGGGATTGTGTAATATTTCATCATGCTTCGGTTTATGTGTGTATTTGTGGAAGCCCTCTTATCACTGGAGATACTTGTCTTTCTTGGTACATCTTATCATAGACAGAGGTGATAAGTTTGATCTAACTTTTGGGAGTGATACCTGATCATTTTTAAGGTGCTGGTTATCTTAGTCTCTATACTTGAGTTACTGTTTGTCTCTTTATAATTAGTATACAGCTACAGGGGAACTATTTGAGAAAGTACATTTTTCCTCATCACACTAATTTCCCATTCAATATGTTCCTGAAGCAGTTCTGACCAAGTTCATGCCAAATGCTAAGGTAAATATATCATTCACATAAGCTATTGTAATTCCATTCTAAGAAACAGCTCCTTCTTTTCCATAACGCATTTGCTTATTTATGCATTATCATATACATTGATGGATTCTTATTTTATGCTATGGACTATGATTTGTTGTCAATATTATTACTTTTTTAATTTGTCAACTTTTCTTAGATTATTTTATAAGTGTAGTTTAGAAACAATTATTATATACTATCCCGGAAACTATCATTATTACATACTAAGTAGCTAGAATAATTTTGTAAATGACAAAGAGATAAGTGTACTATACATAAAAGATAGCCTTAAAATGTTTAAATACACATTTCATCTTTGTATTTAAATAATCTTGGTTAGGTAGGGTAATCGTGCTACCAAACATAAGGATACTCTAATGGGCTAAGTCTGCGATTGTGCTAAAATTAATAGGATCTACAGGAAGAGAGTTTAATTTACTAATTAGCTGAGCATGTAATACAGAGGTCTGTCCTGTATCATTTGAACAGGATAATGCAGTCACAGGGGCCCTGAACAGAAAAGGAGGCACGAGAAGGTACCTTCCTGCCCTTGTTAGCTTTGATGATAAAGATTGAAGTTCCCACAAGCCAAAAAATGGGGGTTGCTTTTAATAGACAGGGAGTAACCCTCATGTGACAGTCATCAAAGGAGCAAAGACTCCAGACCTACAACCAGAAGAATATTTCTGCCAACGCTGTGAATGAACCAAGAGGACAGATTCTTAGATCCTTACGGGAAGCTCATAGCCTTTGTCTGGGGATATAGCTAGGTGGTAGACTGTTCATCTAGCAGGCATGAGACCCCTAGGTTCAAGGCCCAGTGCAAAACCAAAAGAAGGGTTTCTTACCATCAACTTGATTTTAATCTCTTGAGACTAGAAGGAGACAATTGACAAGCAGACCTGTGACATACTAAAATTTTCCTCTTCTGAATCACTATATTTGTGGTAACTTTTTTATCATAGCAATAGAAGGCAAACACATGGACTTCATGTATGTCTATCTACCCATGAGTTATGCATTTTCTCAGTATTTTTCATTCTGTGTTTCATTCCTTACATCTTCCTCCTTCTTAGAGTGTCAGCCCCATTAAACCATGACTTGATTGTTAGTCTCCTTCTCTTTCACCACATACATAATGTCTTCTATTTATGGAGTTTAGTAACAGAACTCACCCCACTGTGGCCAGAGAAGCAGAAAGCCAATATGTATGAATTAGCAATAAGCAATCTTCTAGCTTTCCAAAGGCAGACTTCTGACCTTTCTGAGTTTTCTTTTCCCCCAGTTTGTTTGTGCTGTTTCCTAAGGGGAATCACCCAAAATGGTTTTGACTTGCATATTACATAAAATATCTCCAAAGAACTACTTTGCCAAGCCACACGTAACATGTTAATATTTTTCTCAAAAGATTTTAATATAGCAATCAGTCTTCTTGAAAAATAACATGCTTCCCACATTGAAAAGCATCATTGAATTTTGTGGTAAATATAATTAAATAGGCCAGGACAGGTTTAAATCCTTAATGGCATGCTGGGCACGAGCCAGTATTTCCATTTCTAGGTGAGATTGTTCGAGTGAGCAGGTACCTCTAGCTTTGTATAAATACCAGACTTTGGAGAAATCATAGCTAACGTGTATTTTCGTAAATCAATCCATGCTCTAGAGTGAATAACATGAGGAAACACTACTACACAGAATGTTTGCCCATCACCAGTTCATAGTTTATGTGGCTTTTATTTTCTTTGTGGATAAATCTGGGCTATCATTACTGAGTTTGTTTAAAATAGACCCAAACTGTATTTTAGAAATTTTTAGGAGGTTGGAGACTATCATGCTAAGAGAAGTAAAACAGACTGAGAATGACAAATACGACATGTTTTCTCTCGTGGATGGAGTCTAGATTTTAAAACCTATGAGCGACATGGAAGTCAATGAGGGACTGAAGTGGAGCGTCAGGGAGGCTGTAAATAGCGAGGTACAAGACAGGGTAATGGATGGGAAAATGACAACAGAAAAGGAAGTTGGATTTAAATATCTTTCCTTGTTTAGGAAGTAGAGGGCAACAGTTTTGATGGAGGGGAGCTGAAGAAGAAATGGAGAAGACGGGATACAAAAGAGAATATGAGCAAAGCACAATTATGTCTATCTATCTATCTATCTATCTATCTATCTATCTATCTATCTATCTATCTACATATATGGAAATGTCATAATGGCACATATTGTACATTTACTAAAATTAGTCAATAATAAAGATACTTTTAAAATGGAATATTTGAATTAGTAAAGAAAGCTCACTTAGGACTTTAAGGAATATGTTTGATCAAATTTTAACATACAGATACTATTTTATTCTTACTCTACTTCTTCAATAACAATGAAAATGGAAATTAAATAAAATTTATCATTCCCTCCTATTCAGGTTCCTACCCCTCTAGCAAATGCTAAGATACATTGTAGATCTGAAGTCACACAAGTCAGCCATACCATTTTGATGTATTGATGTAGTAGTGTAATATACATTTATTAACATCAAAATGTTACAATGCTTCAAGTTTTTTTGTTTTCCTTAATTTTCATCATATATTAGAAGTCACTTATATTGAAAGTTTTTTTGAATAAAGATGTTATGAGAAGGTCAAAGATGGAGACTGCCAAGATAACATTACGTTTGTCAGCTGCAATTTACAAGCATGAGTGGTTTATAATACTGGTTTTCAAAGGCAGGGTTGGGAATCTAGCTCAGAGGTTGAGCACCTTCTTAACATGGGGAAAGGTCTGACTTCAACCTTAACTCCAGATAAACAAGTGAGAAAAGAAAGGAATACCAGATGAATGAATAAACAACATGACTTTGTAACTTTTAAGCATCTCAGTTGGTAGGATGCTTGTTTAGTAGACAAGAAGCCCTGGGCTTTATTCCCAGTAATATTTTTTAAAATATGTGTGGTGGTAATGTCTATGAACTCAGCACACGGTGGAGGATTGGAAGGTAAAACCCATCTTGAGTTACCTAAGGAGTTTTAGGCAGCCTGGAATATGAGGCTCCTGTCTCTAAGTAAGCCAATTAGCCAGCAAAAATAGCAAAATGAGAATGCAAAGGGCAATTATTTCTCTTGAGGAATAGAGGAAATTATCCACAGTAGACATCAGCAAAGATACAGTTTTCCCTGGTGGAAGAGGAAATGGAATGAATGATAGTTCAGCAGTAGTGATAAGGATGGAAGACAAGCCACATTTTCAGACACCCAACATGGCTCGTTCACTGTGGCCTCACAGCAACCACAGGCTGTGAGTTCTCTGCTTGTCTGTTCTCAACAGCCCCATCAGTTGTTCTGATGGCTTCTCTATGGCACTTAAGATGCCCCTGTGAAATACTTGTTCAATTTTTTTCACTGTGCTTGGCCCTGGAAATAAACACATGGCATCTTTTCATTTGTTATAGACACAACCTGTAAACAGTGGACCTGATTTCTCAAGCTGTGCCTTTCCTGGTTATGAAGATTGACTTGGAATTTACTGAGAACTCAAGTTTTCCGTTCATTGTGGCTTCTTGGTTGCTCTCTAGTGGGAACATGGGCACGTCAGGTCCTCTGCAGTCCCTCCGGACACTTCAGTTTGATGCATTGTGTTTGGCCAATGTTGTTCTTTCAGAGTATTCTGCCCTGGGGAAGTAAATCTGCTAAATTGTCTTGTACAAGAATATCTGAAGTTTAAAGTGACCCTAGGACAGGATTTCGATCAGGTCAAAGGTGCTGCAGTGATGGGTTATAGTCAGGAGATTTATTAATTTGCAATATTAGAGAAGATGAAATAAAAGCAAAATTCCAACCCTGGTGGGTAGAAACCCTCTAGTTTTATCATTATGTTCCATAAGCACGCTTGTGGCACAGCTATGTTTTCTCTTTGAGTATCCTTAATTTGACAGGCACTTTTCTCACATAGAGATATGGGGCTGTGTTTTAACAACTTTTGAGAAGGTTATATTTATGTTTATTTAATTGATATAAAATATTAATATTGAATATTGAGTGAAAAAAAAAACAGTCCCAGCATGAAGGCAGCTTTATTGGAGTGTATTTTCTATATTTGGGTATCTCCACATATAGATTTTACTCTTCTGTTTATGTTTCTGCATATGCTATGAGAAGGCTTACGCTGCCATTTCTCATAGTAGCCTTACAAGATTTGTTATCAGGACTACTCTGGCTTCAAAAGTTGGTTAGCTAATAGCTTTATCTTGTTTAATTTGTTATTACTTTTGATTTCTTATGAAACAAACAGGGATCACTGTTAAAATGGTTAAAATATATATGAAAAACATAAATTTATCTCTGAACAGAGTTTAATTGATGGTAGTTTCTATTTTTGGACTGCTTTTTCTAATTCTATGAAGAATGTCTTTGGATTCTTTGAAGAGAAATGTGTTGAGTCTTTAAACTGCTATTGGAAATATAGCCATAATGCAAGCTTGAGAGTTCTTTCTATTGTCTCATTTCTTCCTCTTTTATTTTTATTTTTTTCTGTTTCTTTAAAGTTTTCATGGGGAAGTTCTCCCTCTCTGATTAGGTTTAGTCCTAAGTACATTTTTTTTCAAGCTACTATGAATGGGAAAAGTTACTGGTTTTTATGTGCCAGTTTTGTATAATGAAACTCTACTGAGACTATTATCATATCTCAGACTTTTTCTGGTGAATCCACTGGGTATTTCAAGTACAAGATAATCTCAACCTCAGATAGGGGTAGTTTGAATCCTTCTTTTCTTACTTTTATTTATTTTCTTTCTTTAGCTCATTTTCTCTGGCTAATATTTTAAGCACTATATTGAATGAAAATAGGCACCTTTGTTTTGTTTCTAATTTTAGAGAAATACTCTCCGTTTTTTTCCTATATCGGATAAAGCTCGTTATAAGTTTGTTGTAAACAGCTTTTTGTTTGTTTGTTTTGTTTTGTTTATTTTGTTTTTGAGATGTGTTGCTTCTCCTTCTAGTGTCTTCAAGATTATCATCATGAAGGCAAGTTGAACTTGGTCAAATATCTTCTCTCTATCTACTGAGATGACCTTCCATCTGCATGTCTATTTATATGATATGTTATAATTATTGATTTGAATGTGTTGAACCAACCTTGTGTCTCTATCATGAAATTGGCTTGGTCTAGGTGTATGATTTTCTTAATGTGTCTTTGAATTTGTTTTGCAAGTATTTTGGATTTACATTCATCAGGGAATAATGTATAAGTTTCCTTTGTAATGAGACTTTGTATTTGTTATGAGGGAATAGATTGGCTCTATAAATTAAACTTAATAATTCTGATCTTTGGAATAGTTTGCAAATTGTTGATACCAGATCTTCCTAAACAGTCTGGTAGAATTCTCCAGCCTTATCTTTATGAGAATTACTTAAATATCTACTTCTATCTTGTTGATTGTTACAGGTCTAACTAAGTTGTTTATGGCTTCTCAATTTAATTTTGGCAAATTATATGAGTTTAAGAATTTATTTGTGTTTCTAGCTCTTGGAATGTAATGTGTCAAAGTATTCTTAATGATTCTCTAAGTTGCATTGGAGTCTGTTGAAACATCTCTCTTTCCATTTTTGATGTTACTAATTTGATTCTTTACTCTCTTTCCTTTGGTAAGTTTGGCTTAGAGTTTTCAATATTTTTTAAAAATTATTTCAATGAACCGATTTTTTGTTTTTCTGGTTATAAGTGTTATACCTTTGTTTCATTCATTTCATCCTCAGTATTTATTATTCTTTTGTATCTGATGCATTTTTGTTTGACTTCTTCATTTTCTAGAATCTTGAAGTATACAATTATATTATTTATTTAGAATCTTTCTGATTTTTAAGATATAAACATGTATAGATACAGATTTCCTTCTTGGAACTGTTATACTCTGTCAAAGAGATGACTATTCTATTATTATTTTTAATTTGGAAAATTATTAATTGGTTTATGGGGCTTATTATACAAAAATAATATCTACTTTGAGACTGAGCAATTGTTAGTAGACATGATGTAGTATATTTGAGATAAAATGTCTACTTGATCAATTTCTACTGAACCATTTAACAATCTTGAGAGCAAAATGTACTCAGTAACATTTCCTATTTTTATGTCTATAAGGTTCATAGTGATTCAGAAGAGCAACACACAGTAAATGAGAAAGCCTAGAAACATAGTCAAAGCTCTGACTTCTTCTTTTTTTTTTTTAAATATAGAGTAGAGTTTATTCAGGTCTTTGAGAGGGAAGTCAAGAGGGTAGTGGAGGCAGAGAAAGGCATAGAGCATAGAGGAGTAGAGACCGGCCATGAGCATGCAGGGGGTGGGGGGGAGGCAGGGGAGGGAATGAGGAAGGGGCAAGGAGACAGAGCGGTGGGAACAGGAAGGCAAGAGACCAAGAGGAAGCTCTGACTTCTTTAGTAATCTGTTTATAAAGATCTTATGGTGTTATCCATCTGAGTCACAGTTTTGAAAATTATCCTGAAGGGATCAACTTTTAACTTTTATAATTATAACATGAGCCATACTGTTACTTTCCTTTCTTTGAGCAACTGTATACCTACAGGGCACTAGTATTTTATTTGATTCTAGAAACTTTTAAAATGTACTCCTGATATATATAAAGATCCACTCTTCATTTGGAAATGTATTGTTTATTCTTCAATTATTTCTGTAGTTTCCGTTGTTTCTCTGTTTGTTTCTATTTTAATCAGACTACTAACATACAAGATAAAAGGAAATATTTTGATGTTTCTGTATTTGTAAAATTTGATTTGTGGCCTATACTATGATTGACTTTGTAGTAAGTTCTGTGACAACTACAAAGAATATCTATGTGCCATTTTCTGGATGGAATATCCTGTGGATCCATTAATCTAATAAATCTACCACATGAGTAAATTATGTGTTTCTTTACTTATTGTCAGTTGACAACACCTACCAAAATGTGGATGGAGTGTTGAAGTCTTCTACCCTTGCTGTATCCCGATGACCCGTTTTATTCATTCATGACCATTCATTCATTGATGAAATTGAGAGCTCAGTATTCTGTACATAAATAGTACAATTTTATAGCTTCCTGATGAGTTATCCTTTTCACTAAGGTTTTGTTGTCATTACCTTCATTTCTTCTTGTGGGTTTTTGCTTGATGTTTGCTTTATCAGATTTGAGAACAATACTACAAGCTTTTATTTCAGCTTCCATTTACTTTATTAATTCAACTCATTCCTTTGCCTTCCAGTCCTTGGGCTGTACTTGTTAGTGAGCTTTGTTTCTTGCAGACAACAGAGAGCTAGATTTTGTTTTTTAATCCATTCAGTCAGGTTGCCCCTGTAATTGGTCTGTTGGAACCATTGTGGGGGTTATGGAGCAGGTAGACTGAATAAAGACCTGGGGGAATGTGTACATGGATACAGTCATATCAAGGACTCCAATGCCTTAGTCCCACAGGATGGGGGAGTCTTCTTCAGGTGAGGTTTAGATGGGTGTAAAAACTTCTGGAAGGTGAAGGGGTCCACGTGTAAATGTTGATGGTGGGTACAGAAAATCTCCACTTTACCTTTTCCCTGTATGTTTAGCCTCCTATTCAAAGACAGCTCCTACTGAGATTAGCTAAAACTTCCTCTTTGTTCAACTGTATTTAATAACCTCACCTCCTTGTTTATCTGCATGCAAAAATTCCACCTCCTTGATCAGCTACATGTAATAATTCTGCCTCCCTCTTTAACTGTATATGCTTTTTGTGACCGAAAAGCAGAGAGATGTGGGTGGCCTGCACACTACCTGTGTTCACCTTTGTTCTTCCCCAACTACCACACAGACTTCCCACAACCCCATCTAGCGCAATGGTAGGACTGGAGTGGTGTGTAGGTTGATTAGAGAGTCCTTCAGTGTCTGACTCCCAGGTCATTTCTGCCTCTGTTTCTACGGTCTGCCTTGCTTTGGTTTCTTTGTGCCCATTCTATGCAGGCTCTGTATTGGTTTCCTTAGTCTGGCTTTGCTCTGGCTCCCACAGCCTGAATGCACAACTCTATTCAGTCCAGCTGTATCTCACACACTGTAAGCATGGGGAAGGCAACCTGGAGAACTATAAGATTGTGAACATTGTACATATACCTGCATTCGCATCTAAATGTATACCTGTGAAAGCAAGAAAATGAAAGCCATTTTGCCGAAAGAAGGAAGAACTTGTTTCATTTAATGATAAAGTGTTATCATTTATGCGGGAAGCCAGGGTTTCAACAATGCTATTGAAACATTTGCGTGAGAATGTTTGTGAATTTCCTTTTCAGTCCTCAGAAATTGGTGGGAAATCCCAGTCATAGGAGAAATGCTGACTGTAGTTTCTATAAACCTTCTAGAACAATTGGCGGTGCTATACCATCTAATTAGATCTCTGTACAAGGATCCATCAGAACTGGGATGAAAGCATGTGGCCCATATAAAAGGAAATCTATCAAGTGTTTCCTCTCACTTGGGAATTTCCAAAGAAATCATGCAACAAAGGCATCAGGAACTAATTTGAAAAAAAAAAAAAAAAAAAAAAAAAAAAAAAAAGCAGAGTTGGCATTTACTTTCCTTCTTCTTCATGACAGGTATTCAAATTCCCAATCCAAGACAGCTTATGTAAGTGTTCACCTCCAGCCTTACTGCTTAACAGGGCCATTCTACTACCCTACCCCAGCCTGCCACATTTAAAAACATGCCTCTTGTTGGGAAAGAAAGATAATGATAGAGAATAAACTTAATTAGCATAGTTTAGAAAACCCAATTTGTGAAAACTTATACAAAAACAGTATACTGGCAAAAACCATATATACAAATACATTCTGGTCAAATCACAATTTACCTGCTATACTTATAATGATAGATGTTCCCTCTCTAGCCTAAGTTGATTTTCCAATAGATGAGATTGAATTTAACAGATGGTCTCAAAAAGCTGCATTGCTTACCCGGTTTTCTTGATTTCTCTGTGTTTAACATAATGAGTAACTTGATACTTACCTCATATTTTATGTCCACATAATTCATCCCAATTCTAGATTCTGGGAGAGTTCCCTTCTTGAGCTCCTACTGTCCTCCCCTACCCAGCCCCAGTCTCAATTAGATGATTATTTAACAGCCAGTTGAATTCCCAGACCAAGCTTCCAATGCCCACATCTTTAATCGCTTTAAAACATTCTTCAGGATCAAGTTTAATTAAAAACAGATGAATTTCCTAACCTGCAAAGATTTTAGAAGATAGACTATAAACAGTGGGTCAGTAAGGATAACAAAATGTATGTCTTTTGTCTTTTATTTTAACCCCAAATACATATTTAACAACAACAATCACACACACACACACACAGAGAGAGAGAGAGACAGAGAGAGAGAGAGAGAAAGAGAGAGAGAGAGATGCTCACTCATTTCTATTCCATAGAATTAGGTTCTTTCCATTGCTTAAGGTATCTGAAGTTTTGGAGTTTAGGTTTTATTTTTTCCCCTAGGCCCAGAGAAATCCAGAGCTTACAATAAAACAAAACTATAAAAGGTAAGACTAAGTCTCCACTTTAAAAAAATTCTGTGACTTGGACATAGTTACCTGCATGATTTTGACAAAGTGTATAGCTTGGCTCCACAAATGAACAATACAGAGCCATACTTCATCTTCAGTTCCTCACTATACCGCACTTATGTGTACGTTATATATGTAGTTTACCTCAGTAGGGAAGGGTGGGATTGGTCTGGAGTCCTGTGATGCTTTGGTTAAAGGATTCAGTTCACTAAACACTCCTGGTGAATTAGAAAAGGACAAGCAGTGGCTGTTCCCTTTCTCTTTAGTATGTTCCTTCTGAGCAGGAATCACAATTTTCCCAGCTGATTTTTCTGTCTTGCTTTTGTCCAGTATTTTTGACTATATATGGGATTACAGTTAAAAGACTGCACGAGTCTTGGAAGAAACTTTGAACTTTGGTCTCCTAGCATTGTTGAGACTGCTATAGACTATGGGGACTTTTGAAGTTGGATTTAATGTACTTTCATGCTATCGCTAGGTAATGGTCCCATAGACTCAAGTGTTTGAACAAGTCTATGAGATCCAGGGAGTGGAATGTGGTGAACAAGATGCTGCCTTGTCGGAGTAGGTGTGGTCATATTGTAGGAAGTGTGTCACTGTGGGCATGGGCTTTAAGACTTTTGTCCTAGCTGCCTGAAAGTCTTTATTCTGCTAGTAGCCTTCAGATTCTCCTGCATTATGCCTGCCTAGATGCTGCCATGCTCGCACCTTGACAATAATAACTGAACCTCTGAACCTATAAACCAGCCCAATTAAATGCTGTCTTTATAAGAGTTGCCTTGGTGGTTTCTCAGAAAATTGGACATAGTACTAACAGAGGATCCAGCAATACCTCTCCTGGGTATATATCCAGAAGATGTTCCAACTGGTAATAAGGACACACGCTCCACTATGTTCATAGCAGCCCTATTTATAATAGCCAGAAGCTGGATTGAACCCAGATGTCTCTCAACAGAGGAATGGATACAGAAAATGTGGTACATTTACACAATGGAGTACTACTCAGCTATTAAAAACAAAGAATTTATGAAATTCTTGAGCAAATGGATGAATCTGGAGGATGACATCCTGAGTGAGGTAACCCAATCACAAAAGAAGTCACTTGATATGCACTCACTGATAAGTGGATATTAGCTCAGAAACTTAGAATACCCCAGTATACAATTTGTAAATCACAAGAAAATCAAGAAGAAGGAAGACCAATGCGTGGATACTTCATTCTTCCTTAGATTAGGGAACAAAATACCCATGGAAGGAGTTAGAAAGACAAAGTTTGAAGCTGAGATGAAAGGTGTACCATCCAGAGACTGCCCCATCCAGGGATTCATCTCATAATCAGCCACCAAACTCAGACACTATAGCATATGCCAGCAAGATTTTGCTGACAGGATGCTGATATAGCAGTCTCTTGTTAGGCTATGCCAGTGCCTTTCAAATACAGAAGTGGATACTCCTTGTCATCTATTGGATGGAACACAGGGCCCCCAATGGAGAAGCTAGAGAAAGTACCCAAGGAGCTGAAAGTGTCTGCAACCCTATAGGTGGAACAATATGAACTAACCAGTACCCCCTGAGCTCGTCTCTCTAGCTGCATATGTAGCAGAAGATGGCTTAGTTGGACATCATTGGGAAGAGAGGTCTTGCAAAGTTTATATGCCCCAGTACAGGGGAATGCCAGGGCCAAGAAGTGGAAGTGGGTGGGTAGCAGAGCGGGTTGGGGATGGGTGAGGGTATAGGGTACTTTCTGGATAGCATTTGAAATGTAAATGAAGAAAATATCTAATAAAAAATTGAAAAAAAAAAAGAAAAATAAAGAGCTGCCTTGGTCATGGTGTCTGTTCATAGCAGTAAAATCCTAAGACAATAAATAAGTAAATAAATAAATCCTCTCAAAAAGTTAAGGCCCAAGTAACTTTCAGATGGCGGATAAATACATGCAGTTTTCTTTCCCGCTATGCATGCCCAGAGAGTGCCTTGCTAGACAACAGCTGGATTCTCCTCATCTCTCCTTTCATTTAACACATAGGCCATTTTACCATGATGTTTTCAATATAATCTCATCTTTTATAATACTTTAAGCTCTCAGTTTATAAGAAGAAATATGCAAATAATATGCTAATTTTCACAGTGGTTAATTCTTGTTTTAAAATCCCAGTTGTATGCCTGTGTGTGCATTGGTATTCCTTTTTTTCCCCTTAAATTGATAATATAATATTCTCATTAAAATCACAAGGCTCATAATGTTCTAAAGAAAATAAAGTCATGTAAACTTGGATATTTTTAAATACTATCCTGTTTTTATATATGGTACAGTATTTATTTCTTGAAAATATACCAAGGTTGCAGATGCCAATAGAAACTGTCAAGGATAACTGTCATTTTTCCCACAGTAATTTTCTTAAGGGTCATTTAATTTTGCATTAGATGTTGTCCCCGATTAGCTTTGTTTTTATCTTAAGTGATGAACATTTGCAGAAATCAATAGAGTACATTAGTATTAAAAATGGTAAAGTAGTAGATTTTAGAAATGACCCAAAGCTTGCCAAAGGGAGATTTCCTTGGGACTAACATCAGTCCATGGTACTTCCTAGAAACCACTTCTGCTACCCCCATCACAGCAACTCACTCATCCATAATTCCAGGAAACTGAAAGGAGCACCACGCTGCAGCTTCAGAACACCCACTATTGCACAGCCTTGCTTGTGTACGTGATTGGAGGTGATCTTTCCTACGCTACAGTCTCTTGTGGGTCCAGTATTAATTCTTCTTACCTCCTTCTCCATGGAAGGCTGGAGAGTGTAGTTTCTTCTGGTTTTATGTCTGGTTTAATACAGCAAAGACCTTACATAGCTCCACAAGAAATTCAATGAGAAGGGTTACAGGGAAAAGCCATCAGTATGTGGAACAAACTGCTGTAATGGAATGTTAAAACTAGCTGAAGGAATCACCAATACAGATGCAGGAATTCACTGTGTTGTTTTCCTTACTGTGATTTCAAGGCCTATTTAATAAGAGACCATTTGACGTGATCTAAACATGTGTTTGTATCCTTGGTGCTGCAGGAATTTTGATTAGACACAGGAAGTTCTTTGGCTAATTCACTAAAATTAAAGTGGTCCACATTTGTGATGAATTCCTCTGTGACACAGATGTTATTGTTGCACGGGACTTGACAGGAAACAACAGCTTTCTTTCTAGAGGTGGTAGCAGTACATTATGTTAGTGTGCTCCTCTGGATGGAGCAGGCTGAGGTTCTAATGATTCTCTGTTCCTATAGCTCTTTGTAAGCAGCCATTCCCAGCCCCCTCTCTGAAGAGTTGGGAGTGAGGTGGAAGCAGAATTTCAAATCCTGGGCTCCAAACCAGGGACATTTTATTTAAGTTAAAATATTTTCTTTAATACCTGCCATATTATTAAAATGCATCAATTATATTTTTATACAGCATTTCCATTTAAAAATGCTGAAAATAGGGGCTGGAGAGATGGCTCAGTGGTTAAGAGTACTGACCTCGTCTTCCTAGAGGACCTGAGTTCAATTCCCAGCAAGCACATGGTGACTCACAACCATCTCTAACGGGATTCAATACCTTCTTCTGGTGTATCTGAAGACAGCCACAGTGTACTTTTATAAACAAAATAAATAAATATTTTAAAAATTCTGAAAATAAATGTGGTATATTGAAGTCTGATATGTACAGTATCATTATATCTGCCACCTCGGTGCTTTTTAAGTTAAGACTAGACAGAAGATCTCCTCAAACTTTGACTAGCTTCAACTATTTGAAATTTCTGGGTTATGAGTAGAAGCAAAGTTGTTCTAGATTTGGCTTTGAGATAACTTTAAAATTTTGTTCTTGTCTTAGACAGGGTTTCTATTCCTGCACAAACATCATGACCAAGAAGCAAGTTGGGGAGGAAATGGTTTATTTGGCTTACACTTCCATACTGCTGTTCATCACCAAAGGAAGTCAGGACTGGAACTCAAGCAGGAGCTGATGCAGAAGCCATGGAGGGATGTTCTTTACTGGCTTGCTTCCCCTGGCTTGCTCAGCCTGCTCTCTTATAGAACCCAAAACTGCCAGCCCAGAGATGGTCCCACCCACAAGGGGCCCTTGATCACTAATTGAGAAAATGCCTCACAGCTAGATCTCATGGAGGCATTTCCCCAACTGAAGCTCCTTTCTCTGTGATAACTCCAGCTGTGTCAAGTTGACACAAACCTAGCCAGTACAGTTCTGAAAGTTTATTTTACAGAAATAAGAATTATAAGTCATAGTAGTGGTACGTTTGAAAGAAGAATTAGTAGTACTGTTATTAAAGTTTAAACTATTAGGAAGGGAGACATTTGCTAAATTTCTTCTTGTTTATTTGTAATTTCCCACTTATTCCCTTATGTTCTCAGTTTCATTAGTCTGGAGTGGGGTGAGGCATTCAGGGATGCTGAAGTAGACATACACAGTTGTTCTACAGTTTTCGTGTGACATCTTCAGTTCAGATGTCACCAGCATAATGGTGTCAGAAGTCAGGCTTTCAATAGGTGATCAGGCCTTTGATGTTCTCCCTTGTCAAAGGAATTAAGACTGTATATTAGAGGTTTCGTAGCCTTTCGCCAACTACCTATGAGGCATTCACTGTGGATGTATGCCTAGAAATTGAATTTCTGGGTCATGTGGTAAATGCTTTTCTCATTGATTTGAAGAAGTGTCAAGCTGTCATCCAACCTGAACATATTTCTACGTACACCAGCAGGGTAAGAGGGCTTCAGTCTCTCTGCATCCTCTCAAACACTGTTACTTGTTCTCTGTGTTATGTCCATCCCATAAATGTGAAATTCATGTCACTGTGCAGACAGTGGTTGTTAATTGTCTGTACGTCTTCATCTAAGAGTGGGGCCCCGTGAGATTTCCCCAATTCCCAATCTGCCTTGTCCTGGGCCTCCATGGGATATGGTAAGGGTTTAGGTTCAGTCAGACTCAGGAAGAGCAGACAGATGCAGATCCTAGACCTGAGCCTAAGGGGGCAGCATGGGAGGTGTGAACTAAATCAGATTCACCAAAGGAGCTCACTGGCTGCTATTACAGAGGTACTTAGTTCACTTTCCAGCAACCACATGGTGGCTCACAACCATCTGTAAAGAGATCTGATGCCTTCTTCTGGCATGAAGGCAGAGCACTATACACATAATAAATAAATAGATAAATAAATAAATAAATAAATCTTTTAAAAGAAATTTTAAAAGAATCATTCAAAATACATTGAAAAATAGTTTCATAATCAACTTCAGTAAAAATTTTATAACTTTTGCTTGTAAACTAAAAATAACACACTTTTACTATGTTAATCATTTTAAGTTACCACTTCAGATGTTCTGTGTTGATTAGTAACAGTATTATATAGCCAAAACCAGCTCTCTCCAGAATCTTTCCCTCTTCCCCAATTGACCTTTGTATCCATTAAACAAGAATTCCCTACTGTGGTCTGCCCCTTGGCAATGCCTCTTGATATTCCATCTCTGTTTTATTGATTGATCTATCTACATCAATCAAGTAGCATCCAACAAATGCATCCTGTGATGTCTGGCTTATTTTACTTAGTATAATGTCTTTGAGACACTCATGCTTTAGTATATGCCAGATATACTTCTTTTAAAGGCTGATTAATATTTGTGTGTATGTGGGTGTGGGTGTGTCTACCATGATGTGTGTGAGTACATGTGCCACATCTTTCTATCCATTCATAAGCTTTGGCTAACTGAGACTAATGATGAATCTGCTTCAGTTAGAATTGAGAAGGCTCTGTACCATATAGTGTCTACTTCCTTGAAGGGCTCCTTGGGGCATTTGGAGAGAGCAGATTCTGCTGGGGAATGAAAATCTAGACAGGGTGTGTAAGACCATACTTATAACACATTACATTCATGTTACATATCAGCTCTATAAATCTCTGGCAACTATTAAATCATGCAGAATATCCAGTCATTTGGCTCAGGTGGCAATATTGTTTCTCTTTTCATCATATTTTCTTATGATAAATCCCCAAGTCCTCCACATAGGTGCTGCTTCTTATTTCAGATAGCACAACTGCCTTTTCCATTATTATGAGGTCAGAAAAGCAGAGAATACGATTGTCCTTCCAGTAAGGTACAGTTGCCTCTTCACTGATGGAGTGTGACTCTTGTTCTCCATGGCTTTGGATTTCCTAATTGTGTCTGACCACCAATGAAAAGTACCAGTGTCTTCTGAAGTGGGTAATGTATGTCCACTCACACTTGATGCTCATAGAGTAGAGCTCTGACCTTAGAATTTGGAGTTTTATGAGGTCTTCTTCAGTGGGATGCATTGTATTTGCTGGAGTTATATTAGTCCTTGAGGTACAATCATTTTTCTCAAATGTCCATGTAACTTCCAGCTTAGCGTCCTCAAAGCCACAGTAAAATTGTTATGCTGAAGTAGGGCAGGAATGCTAACATCTCAGGTCTGAGGGAGGTAATTTGGTCCGAAATGCACTCCAGTGATGTTTATGCTTGGGATAACGTGCTTACTGCTCTGCCACTGCCCTTTTGACCCTTTTTTCTTGCTTGTGTGCTTCTAGGAGAAATTTAAGTCTTTGCTTTTATTTGCCCCTAGCGTAAGCTAGCATCTCGGCTCACTTGTCTCTGTGTAAGCATCTGGTTATACTCATATCTTTGGGTAAACAATTGACTACATTTCATCATTGAAATAAAGTGATCTTTATAATTATTTCTTCTTTCCCTCTTTTTTCTTACACTCCTTGCTCATTCCTTTCTTTCCTGAGTCTCCCACCTTCTTCTTTACCTTTCACCCTTTCTCTTCCTCTCTCCTTCAGTCCACCCATCTTTCATTCCCCTCTCCTTCCCTTCCTTCAGATATTTTCTTCTCTTTCTATTCATCTCCCTTTTCCTAAATTATTTCTTCTTCCATTAATTTATATGTTGCAAACTCAAGACATGTTTTCACAATTTGGAGTATAAGAGAATATACTTTCTAGTCTTCTAGTTATAAGTTCTGGTTCGTAATACTTGCATAATTTCTAATATACTACAAGATAATAGCTTGTCTTTAAAATGTCTAATTGATATTTAAGATAAAAGTATGAAGCCAGGACAGTAATGTGAGTTCAAGCCTAGCATGGGCAGCGTCATGAGATCGAGGCAGAACTAGGTTGTCATATGACCCTGTCATACACCACTGTCCCACTAGGTTGTTCAATAGTATCCTTTTTTCATACTCCTCATACTTTCTATACAATTGCCTCTTCAAGCTTCTGGCTACTTTGCTTTGGATGCTAAACATTTGACTTTGCCATTCCTGAGATGACGTCTCTCCTCACTCCTGTGACGACTGTGCCTTATGGCCCATGCGAAATCTACCTGCAATGCTCTTTTCTTTCCAAATGCTCCTCAAAGTTCCTTCTAATCTAGACAAATCCCATTGCTCATGGGTAGAGCTCTCCTTGCATGTGGCTGGAGTTGGAATATGGGTGTTTCCCAAGGGCCCATGAATTTGGATGTTGAGATCTTGCCTACCTTAGGTGAGAAGGCAATGAGCCTTGAAGACATGATGGTTAGTAAAAAGACCTAGGCAAAATTAGGGGCATTTTTCAAAGGGGCTGAAGGTATTGCTCAGGTACCCTAGTTAGTTCCTATAAGAAGGTTATTATAGAAGCCTCAGATTGGACCTACAGAGCCTTTTGCTAACTACATTCACAAAAATGTGATCCCTTGTTCTTCCATGTTTTCATAATTACCATTTACAATAGTATGATAAAAACAAAAAAGCCCTTATCACAACTCAGTTGGTACAGATGCCTGACGTTTAGCCCTCCGAGGTTGGGAGCTAAATAAATATCTTTTCTTTTTTTAAATCTTTTTATTAGATATTTTCTTAATTTACATTTCAAATGCTATCCCGAAAGTTCCCTCCCCCCTCTCCCCACCCTGCTCCCCTGCCCACCCACTCCCACTTCTTGGCCCTGGCATTCCCCAATAAATATCTTTTCTTTATGAAGTTATTTGCTTTAAGTATTTTATTAGAGCAATGAAAATCTGATTAATACATAAGACCTGTTTTCTCTCCTTTGAATATGTCAGTTTCATGGTTACTTAAGTCATTAAGATATAGAGCACTTTGAGGCCCAAGTTATATACTATCTCGAGTGTATCCTTTATAGTTAGCAGGATTCCTAGTGTCTAGGAAGTGGCTCTTAAGGGGAGCATTGTCTTAAATAAGTACAGACTTACTAGCCCAGGAAGTAAAGCCACTGTATATGTCTTACAGGTGATCTGATATCTATCTCTACTACAGAAGAAATCTAGGGAGCTTTTACAGAACTATAACTAGCTCTGAAAATTCAGGAAAGAGAATCAGCTCCACAGTGAAAATTAGGGAGCTGATATTTAAGGAGGCAAGCCTTGACCCACAGTGCAGAAATACTGGCAACCACCACTGAGAATGCTTAAGAAAACCTGGACAAGAGAAAGAAGGAAGGTAAAGTTCTAGTAAAGAGGGCTGAAAAAGCCATAAGGAGCCATTATTAAATGTCTACCTAATGATAACTATATTACATGTATGTCCATATATATGTACACGTATACATGCACATATACACATACACACACATACACATACACATACATATGCATAATATGGTTTAAGCAATTTTTTCCATCTGGATTGACAATGCTCTCTTCCAGAACCATAGACTATCGAACAAAATCACAAACAGCTGGCTTGAAAAGCCATCTTTTATTTTACTTATGTGAGTACACTGTCACTCATTACAGATGGTTGTGAGCCACCATGTGGCTGCTGGGAATTGAACTCAGGACCTCTGGAAGAACAGAGATGGCTCAGCATTTAAGAGCACTGACTGCTCTTCCAAAAGGTCTTGAGTTCAATTCCCAGCAACCACATGGTGGCTCATAACCATCTGTAATAGGATCTAATGCCCTCTTCTGGTGTGTGTCCAAAGACAGCTACAGTGTAGTCATATAAATAATAACAATAAATGAATAATTTTTAAAAAAGCCATGTTTTGAGTTAGTGCTCAGGGTTTTCCAAGAGAATCCCAAAATATTACAGGCTATTGCTATTTACCTTGGTTGCCCTCAAGAAATAGAATGTAAGTCCTTGTCTGGAAGAAATTTTGGTTCTAGAACCCAGTTGCCCACCTCCTGGAACTGTGAGCCAAACAGCTGTGTCCTGCTTTAAGCTTCTTATCATCAACGTTTGGCCATAGCATTATAAATCCTGTCTGGCAGAGGTGGTGTATTAATTTCTGGGGTTTCTGTAGCCATGTACTCATACTTGATTATTTTTGAGATCAGAAAGTCACTAGGCCAGACTTTTGTAGTCAAGAAGTGAAAAATCAGTATGACCGAGCCAAAATGGGATTCTTGTCTTTGCTGTGTTCCCTTTAGAAGCTCTGGGGAGGAATCCATTCCTTGTCTCCTCCATCTTCTGGTGGATTCTGATAGTCTTCGAACAATGGTCTTTTCACTTCATCCTATTCATATCAAATGACTCTGTGCCTCCATCTTGTATGGATAAATATTTGTATATAAGGCTCCCATATATAATCTGAAATGTTCTCCTCATGCCAAGCCCTTTAATACCATCTGTAACCCATCACCATTTTTTTCTATATAAGATGTATGTGGGTTCCACAGATTTGGATATCTCCCAAGGAACCATTTTCTTCAATCTAGCACAGATGGGATCTGGAGATTGGTTTAGCGATGATATTTAGCATCATTACCAATGTAACATGGGATACTATTAATCAAGGCATACAATAGCATCATAACTAATCCTGATATCATCTATAGTTGAATTCAGTGACATCCCAATGGAAGTACAGGTGTTGAAAATTCAAGTAGCTGTTATAGTTAAGGATATGAAAGCAATGGTGGGTAAAAAGGCTGCTCTGTGTTGATTTGTAGATTATGGTTTGAGTGTATTGAATGTTTATAAGGAGAAAAATGAAAAGATAAGGCCCATTAGGGTTCATTTGAAGTTGTGGCATGAGAACCAGACAGTATCATGAGAATCAGACAGTCATGTCAGCCTTAAAATGACTTTTTCTCTGGTAGATACAAAACTTAAATCACTGAATATATCCATTTGTTTCTGCTGTAATAATAAAACAAATTTGTTGGCTTATAAAAAGCAGTTACTTCTTCTGGTTATGGAGACCAGGAAGCCCTGCCTCATTGTACTTTAACCTGTCAAAAGTCTTCTCATTGTGTCATAATATGATGAAGGGCATAATGTCATGAGACAGCCCACACACAGTGAAGAAAGGACAAGAGAGAAGACCGTGAAAGCCTCAACCTCCTGAGACCATCACACAGTAATGCTGTCTGTCCTGCCTCAGTTTAGGAGATCTTCAAAGCATGCCCCGAAGCCAAACTATTGAATTGTGAGAGTTCTTGAGTTCTTCTAGCAATTATGTAGTAATTGCCTTATGGCAACTCACTCTTTCATGTTAAAGCTCATTAACAAAGAGGGAAATGAAGGGATTCTGAAATTTGGAACTGGGAGGGATCTGATTGTAAACTGGTGAAAGTGATGCCGTAGAAGTACTTCTGAGACTCTCTATCATTGAAGACTGCTTGCAACCTGGCATTCTGGTTTTCTTCAGCCTGAAAACTATGGTAACCTTGGGGGAGTTAGGTGTCCTGAGAGTTGTGCTTATTCGTATCCCCCAGCATGGTCCATAGTAACTGTTAGATGATATAACCCAGGGCGGAACATTAAGATCTTCTTAATACCTGTGAAATGTGTGAGAAATGTTCCAAAGATTTTAGAATTCAAAGTAAGGAACATACTAATAGATTGTGCTGAATTAATTAACAGAAGGACACATTACCATGCAGGGGCGATTATCAAGTACAGAAAGAAAGAAAGTCTACACGAAGGCAAACTTTATAAAGCACTCACTATTGTTATTCATTACATTCAGAAGGAGAAGGACAAGAATGAATATCTATACTGTTTTATGGGCACTGATAGTGAATTGGGCTGGATGGTTACTTTTAAGAAAGTCTTGGTGAATTGGTACCCAAAATGTTTAGAGAAGAAATATGCTATGCTGATTGACCTCTGCCCATGAGATCACAAAAATTTTTACTCATGTGAATGATCATTCATGAAGATACTTTGTGAAAGAAACAGGCACTTCCAGAACACTTCCATCCCTTATGCTGACTTTGTGATATACTGCTAAAAATAATGGGGCTGGAGGGTTGACTCCATGCTTACAAACACTTACTGCTCTTCCAGGGAGTTGGAGTTCTTATTCCCAGTAACCCCAAAAGGTGTCTACAGCTGCTTGTATCTATAATGGAAGTTGACACCCTCTTCTGGCCTGCATGGATACTGTACTCACGAACACATACTGATGTGTGCATATATATATATATATATATATATATATATATATATATATATAATTAGATATAAAATAAATCTTAAAATATAATATAGCAGGAGATTTGGGACAAAAAGCATTATGTATGAGAGAGGCAGCATGAAGAAATACACAAGAAAATTAGTTAATAGAAAACTACTCTTGTAGGCTGCCTCCTGAACCCAAACAGGAACCCCAGGGGAGCACAGGGACATCAACCCACCCATAAGCTAAATCCCTTTCATCATAATTCAGAATCACTTTTGAGAAAGATTATTTCCTAGAAATGGATATTATCTACTGAAAGCGCATTATGCTTATAATTTTCACTTTTTTGTACACAAAATTTCTGACCCAAAATTTATCCTGTCTGAAAGAAATATAGATACCAAGAATGGAGCAGAGACTGAGGGAATGGCCAACCAATACCTGGTCCAACTAGTGTCTCATCCCATGGGCAAACACCAGTCCCTTACACTATTAATGATACTCTGTTATACTTGCAGACAGGAGTTTAGCAAGACATTCCTCTGAGAGGCTCCACCCAGCAGGTGGATCAAACTGATGCAGAGATCCACAGTCAAACAGTGGGTGGAGCATGGGACACTTATGAAAGACCTGGGGGAAGAACTGAGGCTCCCAAAAGGGATAGGAACTCCACAGGAAGACCAACAAAGTCAACTACCCTGAAAATTTGGTGCTTTCAGAGACTGAACCACTAACCAAAGAGCATACATGGGCTAGATCTAGCCCACTCCATCCCATATATAGCAGGTGTGCAGCTCAGTCTCCAGGTAGGTCCTGAAAAACTGGAGTGGGGCTATCCCTAAAGCTGTTGCCTATTTGTGGAATCTGTTCCCCAACAGGGCTGCCTTACTTGGCCTCAGTGGGAGAGGATGTACCTAGCCCTGCAGAGACTTGATGAACAGGAGAATACAAGGTTCTTGGGGGCGGAGCCTCCAACCTCTCAGAGGAGAAAGGTAGGTGGGATGGGGGAGGGGTGACTAGGGGCCATGATCATGATATAAAGTGAATAATTAAAAAAAAATAGAAAGAAAAGGAAACTACTCTTGAAACATAACAGCACAGTAATCATGCTCCACATAGTAGGAATGTTATTTCTCCATAAGCTAAATCCCTTTCATCATAATTCAGAATCACTTTTGAGAAATATTATTTCCTAGAAATGGATATTATCTACTGAAAGTGCATTATGCTTATAATTTCCACTTCTGCAACATGAGTCAGCATGCTCAAAGGGGAAATGAAACCTGGTGTGAAATAAATCATGCTTCTCCTCTGCCGACAAACCGTCACAGAATGGCATGCCCCTCTGTACCACCTGGATCACAATGATGTATTTCATGCTGGGGAGAACTTGGGATATGTTACCTATTGCCAAACTGAGTGTAAAATGCACAGTCCCTTTGAAGCTAAAATAGTAGACACACCTACTTCATGGCCTACAAATTATATCCCCACCTACCTACAGCTGATTGCATATGCTTGCAAAACATTCACAAGCACTTTATTCTTAAAAGCCAAGTGGTAAGAAAACCAAATAGAATAGTTATCAACAGATAGAAAAGTGAACTGGGTATATTTCCAATGGAAATAAAACAGCCACAAAACAAACAGAAAATTATCTGCACAGTAGATGAAATATTTGTGTATCTCCAGTCCATACGTTGTCATTGAAGTCCCCCAGACAATGCCAGTAGGAGATGGGGCCTTTAGGCACTTGGACATCATGAGGGTAGAGCCCTCACTTGTGAGATCAGAGCCTCTACAAAAGAGCCACATATCTCTCCAATCTTTCTCCATACCATGATGAGAGGACAAAGCAAGGTGACTCTGCGTACTGTGAGGTGCTCTTTACCAGGTGCTGAACAGGCTGACGCCTTGACCTTGATCTTCTAACTTTCTGCATCTGTGAGAAGTCAATTCTGCTGTTTATAATTGGCTCTGTTAATGATATTTTGTTATAGAAACCCTAATGGATTAAAATATTATGAAACAAAACAGAGAAGTAAATCTCTAAAACTCAATATTGAATCACAAGTGAGGCAGCCAGAGCAGCTAGCATATCCCGCTAATGTCACATTCAAGAACGTGCTAAAGTCTGCAGTGGCAGGAATTACAAGTCTTGTGTTATTGATTTTTCTGGGTATAGCATGGTAACTGATGTTTGTGAGGCTCTAGATGTCTCTTGTATATTGATTATGATGAGTGTCACATGGAGGGATGTATCTCTCTGTTAGTAGTCTCACACAGATCCTGTGCATTTGCTGCACATTAATAATGTTTTATAAAAATGAATGGGTTTACTAAGTAATCTGTGCTTGGCATTAATCAAAAGGTGCTGGCTAATTGGTTTCCAACCCTGTTAAAATTATATCTCTGGTGTTACTGTTGCTTAAGCTTTTCCATGCAGTTTCTCCAAGGGCTATCTCACGTGTCTTAGGGGACGGTATAGGGTAAAATGAAAGCAACTGTATGGAGTAGTTAATGCTTGTTGTAGTGCCTGCCTTCTATAGTTGGATTCAGACTCAGCCCTAGCTGGCTCTGTAGGTTTTGACAGACCAGCTTAATTCACTAACCCTTCATTCCTATTTAACACATGGGTAATAATTGTGCCTCCTATAATTTATGTGGGGATTAAAATATTTATAACTATCATATCATCTGTTGTGTTTATTTATTTTTACAATTAAAATCCTTGCTAATTTTTGGCAGGGTGTTAAAATAGTAGTTTGAATTTTGTTTTGGTTGTAACACTTTTATAGTCTTATCTAAGTGTTTTTTTTTTTTTAGTATTATTCTACTTAAGAGATTTACAAAACTCACTTTCATATTAGTTTTATCTTTCAATTACTATTTATGGATAATCACTGGGATGACTATTTGGCTTTTTGGAAGGCTATCATTATTGTAATCAGCATGATTAGTATAATCTCCTAGGAGATTATAAGCTTATTATACTAAGACGTAAGTTGCTTGAAAGCAGAAACTGTATTACACCTATGCTTTAGCCATTCCCAGCAATGAGTACAGCTCTAATATGGTAAATAGTTATTGCCTTGGTAAACCACACATGCAGTAAACAAAACCTACTTCTTTGAGCTGTGGCATGTCCAGTCTCTTCCCTGATGTAACTCAAGAATGTTGCTGGTGTGTACATCCCATAAAATGCACTAAGAATTTCTCAGTGTCAAGCAAAACAGAGTGTGCATTGAGAAAAAGGAACTTTCACATTTTTCAGATTTTTGTGTGTGTGTGATCTATAGGACTTGGTGATTACAAAATTTGGAATTGTGTTAGCATGGCTGGAGGTGTCTAAAGATAAGCAAGCAAGGTCTAAATGCCTACTAAGTGGAGAGAAGACCATTTTCTTTTCTTTTCTTTTCTTTTCTTTTCTTTTCTTTTCTTTTCTTTTCTTTTCTTTTCTTTTTTGTTTTTGTTTTTTGTTTTTTGTTTTTTGTTTTTTGAGACAGCATTTCTCTGTATAGCTCTGGCTGTCCTGGAACTCACTTTGTAGACCAGGCTGGCCTCGAACTCAGAAATCCACCTGCCTCTGCCTCCTGAGCGCTGGGATTAAAGGCCTGTGCCACCATGTCCTGCTTTAAGAAGACCATTTTCAATGGCACTAGCCCAAAGAAGTTGGTACCCCAGCTGGTGAACTTCCATAAGACTATGAAGCTTATCAAGTCATTTTCTCTCTAGCAGTGCAGTTGCTTGATGGGAATTTAAACTCAAAGCCACTCCTATACACAGAGGTTGCCATGCCTTTACACCTTTCCCCATTTAAACGTTAATGAAGGCTCTCTCCAGAGCTTTGCCTCCACAGTGGATGACAAAATCCAGACATAAAATCTGGCCACTGGATAATTTGGAAGAGTTCTGCATTAAATAGCCTGTCAAAAAGCAAAATTGAAATGTTAATTCTAAAGACATATTTAGACCTGTGAGTCACAAGGAAAATAGGTTGAGCTCTCCAAGATGTGTTAAAATAAGAAAATACTTATATTCACAGCCGCTAGAGTAAGGAGGCAAGGTCACAGTGGTTGGAAGAAGCAGGTGTTTATGGGACTAGTTTCTAATACTATAATTACTAAGAAATGGTTATGCAGATTGCCCATTTGTCCAATTAGTGGCATCTCGTATCCCCATGTGGGGTCATTTGAAAATGCAAATTATTTATTAATTAACAGAGTGGATGAGGGGCACAGCAAAAACTGAGAGCGAGAAAACAAACAAAACACTTAAAACATATAGTGATGGATGCATACGTTCTTGAATATTTCATATTCAATATAAACATATAATTCTTTGAAAATCCATTATAGAAAAACAATGTTATACATAGTCTTAAAATTTATAATACGTATAAACTCAAGAGAACTAGAAGAGGAGCCTACATAGCAGGTCACTGGACAACATAACTGCCTCATAATCCTCAGTAATAATTTGATAAAAGACATGAAGAGAGAGGGGTTGATACAGAGCAAAGGGGAAGAAGAAATCTTGTTATATGAAATGGTTAATTCTAGGTTGGATCCTGAATCTTTGGGGGAAAGAAAGGACATAATGCAGAGACTTAAATAAGCCTGTATTTTGGCTATACATTAAAAGTATTATAAAGTGACAATTTTCCTGTTTGATCACTGTGTCATGATTATTTAAGAAAGTATCTTTGTTCCTATAAGATGACTTAATGGCCAAATGCTATGATGGAGGCAAATTACACTTAAGCAGTTCAATAAGCAAAACCATGAGAACAAGTTCATGATATGTGTTCCCATATTAATCCCAAAGCCTACATTCATGTCAGCATTTCTATATGGAGAAAGCCCCAAAGACTGGCAAACCCAAATGGAGCCACCCTAAGTGAAATTGAAAATTCACTGTAGTTTTCTTTTACATTACAATTTCTTTTTGGAAGTTCACTATGTTAATAATACCTGGTGTATTAGCCACCGTTCTCTAGAGGAGCAGAACTGATAGAATGGATATATGGGTAAAGGGGGGACTTGATTAGTATGGCTTCAGGCTACGCTTCAGCTAGTCCAACAATGGCAGTACTAACAGAGAGTCCAAGAATCCGGTAGTTGTTCAGCCCATGAAGTTGGCTGTCTCAGATGGTCTTCAGCATATGCTGGAATCCCAAAGAAGAAGAATCCAATACTAATGAAGGAATGAAGTTGCCTGAAAGATTAAGAGCAGAAAGTCTCCTTTTTCCATGTCATTTATATATGTTGTCACCAGAAGGTATGGCCCAGATTAAAGGTGGAACTTCCTACTTAAAATTACCTGGATTAAAAATGAGTATAATCACTTTAAGTGATTTAATTAAGAAAAAAGTCTTCAAAGGAGTACCTAGCCACTTGAGTTTTAGGTTTTAGCTAATTCCAGATGTAGTCAAATTGACAACCAGGGATAGCCTTTACATCCAGTTTTTCTAGGTGCAAAATTGAAAGTGAGTTGAAGTGTTGCAGACATACCTGTAGAGCCAGTTCTGCTTAGAAAACAGGAAAAGTGAATGTGATATATTCACCAGCTGTTTTTATCTATGGCCTTGGGATATACCGTTGACTAGACCCAGAGATATGGAAGTTTGATCTCCAATGTTTACACAATTTCTTTAAACATGAATTCACAGGGTTGTCGTCTACTTTCATGCACAGATAAACGAGTAGACTGACTTTTCAGTTGATGAACTAAGGGGACTCACTTACTCTGTTTAGCCAGTTTTTTGAATTAGCCTGAATTTAACTTAATTACCATAGTACCATTCACTTGCTTTGTGTGGATTAAATCACACAATCCCAATTGGTGTGGATGAATGATCAAGATATTACTTTTTTATGACTAAATATGAGAAAATGTTTTAAAAACAATTCACTTTCATCATAACCCTTTTCCTGGTCCGTCCCTGTCCCTACTCTGTGTACTCAAGGCTTATGATCTTTGCTTTGCTATGTGGGTGCAGAATGATTGTCAATTTGTTTTTGTTTTACTTGGGATAAGTGGATAGTTCTTCTAACCCTTGTCTGTGTCTCTGAGATGTAGCCTTTGCAGTTAAGAGTAATTGGGAATAAAATACTCTTGTTTCTGTACAGTTTAAAAAATGGGCTTCTTTGTTTAACCAACCTTCATGAACTTCCGTTTACTTTAATGGCAAATGAAACATTTATGTAAGAAAGAAATATTGTCTTCAGTGGGAAATGCATTCCATGTGTGGCATATTTCATATTATGACAGATCTTCCTTCAGTTTTTAAGAATTGTGCTCACAGCATGAAATTTTTCCTAAGGTCAGTACTTTAGAGAAACCACGATTTGCATTTGTAGTATAAGATGAAAAATGTTAACTGTTTTATACTTAAACATTATTTTAAAGTCAAGTTCCAAAAAAAGCCACTCACACCTTTCAATGTTATTTTTCTGTCACATTTTTAAAAATGCATGCTCCAATGTAGAATGACAGGTAAAGCTTAAAGATAGAAAAAAGCAACATAGCAATGTCCCATAATTAAGTACATGCATGCACACCTACATATGTGTGCATTTTTGTAGATCAGAGGATAATGTTTAGGAGCTCTAAAAATAGTTTCAACCATTAGATCCATCTAGAGATCAAACTCAGGCTGTCATGCTTGAGTGGAAAACACTTTCACCTTTTAAGCCATCTTGCTAGACCAATTGCACAGTTCATGAGTGTGTGAAATTTATAGATGACAGTGTCATAATATCAAAAGTTTAGCTACACCTACATGATGTATTCTCGTGTGTGTGTGTGTGTGTGTGTGTGTGTGTGTGTGTGTGTGTCTGCATGCGCTGCCTATGTTGTATGGTGCTGCTGACTGGAGACAGTTCAGGGACTTCTGCAGGTGGCAGTGTATTTACTAAGTAGGTTACAGAAAGCCCTAACCTTTGTGCTTTCCCCATAACTTCCACTTGAAGCATTAAGATCTTCTCAGGCATGTTAAAAAGTCAACCTCTGGCCTTTTAGGACTTTATTAAGCACACTAATCCTAAACATCAGCCCTGTGACAACCCCGGACAACAATCCTTCCTTGTATAGCTTAGGGACCTGAGCAGCCTCAGCAGGCTTCTATTACAGAGCTCTTGGCTTCCTCTCATTTGGAGCTTAAAGTATTCTGTCCGATGGCTCAGAAATTCTCCAAATATTAAGCACATCTGACCAGTTTCAGATGCCACTTAATACAGAACACAACACCGGCTATGGTTATCCAGGACTATAGAGTCCCCTGAGCACATGATCAGGCTGTATCTGAAGGAGCTTGGTTTAAGATCTGCCCCTCTCCTTTTTCATATTTAGCCCCATTAAACAGTCTTGAGCTGGCTTTCTTATTCACTACACATCTGGAAATTTGAACTTTATTTCCCAGAGGGAACATAGTGCTTGTTTATATTGAGCCACTTTGAAAGGTGACTGGCTACTGTTATAGATTCTATGGGTATTCAAAAGAACACACGCTACTTAGGTTTCTGTTCTTTAATTGTGGAGTATGTCTCAGAGACTGCTACCTCCCTCAAGGGTTCTTCAAAGCAAGTTGGAGAGAAGATGACACTTACAAGTTCATTAGGACCGCAGATGTCAGGCACTGCCCCAAGCCAGCTAAACTGGACTTCCTCAGAACTCACAGACTATTCTGATCTGTTCTGAACTTTGAAAACCTCCACTGATGAATTTAATGTGATGCTTCTCAATTCCTTTGCCTATGATATCAAGATCAAGATAACACTATGCTATTTGACAGAAATATTATTCTATGTAATTGATTTGTTTCCTGCTAAACTGATACTCATTCAGAAAGTTTAATGTGTTTTGATGTCACAGTGTCAGAATATGTGCAGAATGTTTTATTCACAAATCTTTAAGAAAGAATTGTATAATTCCGACTCAAAAGGTAAGTTCTCAACACATAGAATTGTGGCAGGTACTTGTACCTACTTGTTGCCTTTGTGACCATTGGTTAATTTATTTTCACCATGGAAATAGGAGGTCCTATGAAGACAGGGAAGGCCCTGGCATGGCACTGACTGTGACACTCAGTATCTACTCAAGCCCCAGACTCTTTACTTTCCATTGTCTCTAAAAGAGACAATTCAAAAAAGCAAGAAGACTAGTTTCAAAGAAATGTCAAGCCCAAGGCCTTTCATCTTGATGCTGTTGACTTCCGAGTCTGGTTATTATTTTAGGCTCCTTTCCTCACTAGAGCACAGTGGAGCAGGTGTGAGCGAAGGTTTGTGGCTTCCATGGCTCTTTCTGGGGAACATGAGCTGTAGGAAGACAGAGAAGCTCACATGACTTAAACTGTGCTGGCTTCTGACTCTGAGTGGAATTGGAGTTACAACCCAGTGCATCATGCCTGTGTAGAATGGGCTCTACCACAAAGCTCTGTGTTCATCCCATCTGCATCGTACCCTTCGTCCCCTCTACTATATTCTTCCTGCTCTGGGATCATGTGAATGCTATTTCTACTTTGTTCTCTTTGTGGGAGGAATTCTACCTGAAGTTACATGTGAATTAAATTCCATGTTCTGTCAATGCTGCTCAGAATCTTGCTGACCACAGAGAACATCAGACATTATTCATTTTTTTTTTCATATCTTTTGGAGTCTTGTCTCAACCTCTGAACTCATCAGGAACAAAAGGAAGTCCAAGATTCTTCACAGAAATTCATACCTGGAATTTATAAGTGACATATTTAAATTGTGTATTAACCTTAGTCTCTGCCATAGAAGGTTTGTTTTCCAGCAGGTGGGAAATATATTGAAACATGTGGTGGAATTGTTGAAATTGGCTACCTTTAATCCAACTCATAGAAAAGCTCAAATAACAAGCAAAATTAATGATAGAAAAGACAGTTCAGGGAGGCTTTGGGAAGGTGGAAGGTGTGAATCAAAGGAGATCCCACGGGGTCTTCTGGAGCACTCTATGGCTCATTGTAAAATCTGGAAGATACCTATAGAGAATTGCTGACTTTGTGATATTGCACTTTACTCTTCTCTCACATCATGAACATTTTATTTAGTGTTTGGAAAAAATTCTCACGCTCAGGTCACTTGTAGAAAAATAAACACCTCCCCCTCCCCTTTTTAAATCTTTAACGAAATTGTTTTGCTGGAAGTAGACTCAGAAGTGTTTCACTGGAGTATGTTATTGAATTATACATGGCCACAGATTTCTAGAAATTCCTCAATTCATACACTCTGACTGTGCTTGTGGTATAAATATGGGACTGCACAGAAGGGAACTAGCTTGTTTACATTAACATAGTCAAACACAAACTAGATTTTTTTTTTAAACCCAGACATAATATTGAGAAGATGCTGTGAACTCTATCTTTAGGCACTCATGCTATTGTTAATGTGAAAATTTTAAACTAAATTATAGGTCACTTCTTTTCACCATGAGACAATTTGATAGCTGTCTGAAAGTTGTATTTCACACTTCCCACATTCAGATGTCTGCACGGGCACTGAGGTCGTTAAGTATTTGTTTGGTTTTATATGTTACCAACTCATCAAAATAGATGGACCACATAAAGCTAAGGTAGTAACATGAACCTGGGGAGTGGTGACATTAGTTTATAGCATGCAAGGTAAATAAAGAAGCTGGTGGCTTATCATAGCATGTTTGTCTTAGTCAGGGTTTCTATTCCTGCACAAACATCATGACCAAGAAGCACTTGGGGAGGAAAGGGTTTATTCAGCTCACTCTTCCACACTGTTGTTCATCACCAAAGAAAGTCAGGACTGGAACTTAAACAGGTCAGGAAGCAGGAGCTGATGTAGAGGCCATGGAGGGATATTCTTTACTGGCTTGCTTTCCCTGGCTTGCTCAGCCTGCTTTCTTGTAGAACCCAAGACTACCAGCCCAGAGATGGCACCACCCACAAGGGGCCTTTCCCCCTTGATCACTAATTGAGAAAATGCCTTGCAGCTGGATCTCGTGGAGGCATTTCCCCAACTGATGCTCCTTTCTCTGTGATAACTCCAGCCTGTGTCAAGTTGACACAAAACTAGCCAGTACAATGCTTAAGAATTTTGTCTCCAGGACTACTGCAGCGGAGTTGGTTTCACCATTACAGCCCTTATGCCTATTGATTGCTTCCACTGTGAAAGAACCAAGTAGCGAATCAACGTAGGAGCTGAGGACACAGACAGGTGGAGAGGAAACACTAGGAGATACTGTGTCACTGTCCAGCTCTCAGTGAAACAGGCAGCTCCCTCACATGGTGAGGCTAGGCCTAGAGCTATCTCCATGTAGTTGAATAAGCTCTGTTTTAGCTTGCCAAAAGATTTCTCAGCTCAGTGCTACTCTTGAATGACACTCTATCATTATGCTATATTTAGGCTTTGCAAGTTGTAATTAGCCTGATTCTGCTGCACAGGGATCCAGCCTCACGGGCAATATAAAAGGTAAGAAAAAAATGAAATAAAATAAAATAAGAAGGCAGATATAAAAGCCCGAAGAAGCCTCATGTAGAGGAAAATTTCATGACTCTCAATCTAAAGAAAGTTCTAAAGAAAAGAACTTCCGTGGCTTGAGAAATTGAGCGGGGTGTGGAAGCCACAGGGGTTACAAGGTTGCTGGGTATTGTGGGCCTACAACACTGTTTCTACATCCCATGGTTCCACTGTCACTTTACCTCACTGAAGTGACGGCTGTGTGGGGCAAATCCCTACATCTCTTCATGTAATAGAGCACTTTAAATCCCCTTTGAGGAGATCGGACCTCTAGAAATCCATCATTCTTTCCTGGTTTGTGCTTTCCAGGTATATTTCGAGCCTAGAATGAGTCTTCCGTATTTATAGCACAGACTCTTGTTCTCCTACTTGTAAGAATAGACTCCCTTTATGAGAAAAGAGCTTGGAGGCAGGTTCAAAACAGAGCATCCATGGTGGCAAAGCCGCCAAAGGCTGGTTTGTTCATCCAGTTTATTCCTCACCTCAGACACTAATCTGCTTGGAGGTAAGATATTCTATTGTTTATTTTGCTAGGTTGTGTTAAATATGTGAAAACTTTGTTATAATTAGTGTTTACCAAAGAATCAAGATATTGGACTTTAAAAATCTTCCTCAAGACTTACTCTGGATGTTTTAATATGATAACTTTTTTTCATTGTGAGCTCTTAACCATGCTTTAGATTGTGACTTTCTTCTAACTATTCTCCTCCTCCTTCTCCCTCCACGTTGTCTTGGAATATATTTGTTTTTAATGTCTTTTTCTAATTCCCCCAATGTTTTACTATTGTGATAAGACCACAGTTAGTGAGTTTATGGCAGGAAGAAATTTGTTTTAGGAAAGTGTGTGTGAGAGAGCTGCAAAGAACATGGGAGAGGAGAGAGAAGTTGGGAAGCACTTGAGGCACAATTTTTCTCCAGAGGAAATCAACTTAGTAACCCTTGTGCCATTCTCTGTCAGAAAACAACATAGCCAGTTAGTAATACTGTGTGACCCTATTCAGATCTCCATATTTCATCTTTTCCTTCAAGAATATAAATATTCTTCTGTTTAAAAGGATATACAAGGATGTCAAGATGACTCAGCAGCTGATACCACTTACTGCTTAGCCAGAGGACCTGAATTTGATCCCAGTACCCTTGCTGAATGATCCTAGGACCCATGCTGAGTGACCCTAGTACCCATGTTGAGTGCTCACAACTGCCTGTAACTCTGGCTCCAGGGGATCCAATAACTCTTGCCTCTGTAGGCATTGTGCTCATGTGCCCATATCTACATGCAGACACATGTTCACATAATTTACACACACACACACACACACACACACACACACACACACACACACGTACACATAATCTAGACACACACACACACACACACACATACACACACACACACACACACACACACACATACCCCTGATAGGTACTGAATCCAAAGATTATCAACCTTATATATGTGAGAGATGCTTGGTTACATGAAGCAAGCTTTGGGATGAAATTCAATTGTAGTCATTGAGAACATTAACTTTCTTTCTTTGAATTTAACACAAAATTCTCACAGGTGCTTCTAATTAGACCAAGAAGTGACAGTGGCCAGTTTGACTAAATCCAGACCTCAGCTAAGAGTAATGGAAAAAAGCCCCAGTTTGTCCTCTGAAAAACTGAAGTCTATATTGAAACAGTTCTTGGAAAGGACACCTACCGTGAGTTGTAAGAGCCATAGTCCCAGCTCCTGCACATTCAGTCATTCTTTAGGGAATCAAAAGAGGATAAATACCCAGTACCATATTTGATACTACTTGCATCAAATCCAGAGCTTCTCTGAGCATGCTTGTATTCCTCTATTGGAGCCAAACTGTCAATTTGGGGATCTAGAAGAGGAAAAGCAAAACAAAATTCCACTCTAAATTCTAAATATACTGTTTCTTAAAAATTGTTTTATAGAACAGTTTAAAGCCCATTTGAAAATCTTAAGTCATGTTTTAAACTGCCACTGTGCTCACTAAACAAATAAACAACAAAAAACAAACTTGCCTTTTTGATGGAACAAATCTCTTTCACTACAATGTCTAAACTTAAAACATTGGCATAACTCCCATTTCTCTATATTCCCATTCTAAAATAATTAATTTTCTCCCAGTTATGTTTTTGTCAATTAACACTAATGATCTAGGAAGTAAACACCCTATTCTATAACAAAGAAAATGTCTAAGGAAATCCATGCAGCTATCTGGATTTAAAAGAAATGCAATGCAATTTTATTTATGTCCTTAAACAGAACTATTACACATGCTCCTGCCACTGTACCAGGACTCCCAGCCAATGGGATGAGTCAAGTTTGAAACCTAGCCCATATCTCTCAGATAGACTTACTTCTTCCCTGCAAAAGTCCAGCATCTGCCTGGAGAAAGGATGGTAATCCCACTCATAAGTCATAACTCAATCAAAAAGTTAATAAAAAAGAAAGAAAATATGACATGTAATTATTACTTCTTTTGCCAAATATTTAAATATTTGAAAGTAATTTTATCAAAGAATTTGAACTAGGAAATATTTTCCTCAGAAAACAGAGTCAAGGACATCCCAGTACTGATACAACTTTTTATGGTTTCCTAAACATGAACACTCAGCCCATAAAACACGCATGTTTCTAACTGACAATCTCAATGCACATTGATAGGGGCTTAAAATTGGAGAGAATGGGACCTTGCATAATATCCAGGGCAACTCATACTGATGCTGCTCTCTATAGCCATAAACATTAGCTTGACTATGGGATTCTGTATTCTGCTTTGTAAATACCTGTCATGCAACACAGGATAGAGTAGTAACAACTCACCTTTTATAAAAGATGTCTTCATTTTTGACATTTTGATGGCCTTGATTACAATAGTCATTAATATTACTTTATTTCACATGAAACTATGCTTAAATTTAGCATACAGAGAACAGTCAGTGTATTGACCTAGAGGAAATACTTCTCTTAAATTAGAAGATTAAACAGTCCAAAGAAGCTAAACAAGAAGGAAGGCACAAGCAAGGATGCTTGAATCTCACTTAGAAGGGGAAATAAAATAGCCAGAAGGGGAATGGGGGAGTTCAGGATGAGGTGTGGGGAGGGACAAGAGAAATGGCTAGATAGCTATGAGAAAGAATGAAATCTGTGACTGACAGGGGTAAGGAGAGAAGGACCATCTCCCGGATGAGACAGAGAGGCCTGTAATAAGAGAGGCACCCAAGAATCAATGGGGGTGTCCTTAGCTGGAATATAGAACCTGAAGAGGCCACCTTCTGAGACAGTCAAGAACCTGAATGGAGCTATACAGACACTAACCCACCCACAAAACTTACCACCCCAAATTTATCCTGTCTATAAGACATGCAGGGATTGGGTATGGAACAGAGACTGAGGGACTGGCCAACCAATAATGAGTCCAAATTGAAACCCATTGCATGAACAAGCACCAATCTCTAACACTATTATTAATGATACTCTATTATGCTTGCAGACAGGAGTGTGTTGTCCTCTGAGAGGCTCCACCCAGCAGATGACTCAGACAAGTGCAGAGACCCACAGCCAGGCAAGCATGGAGCTTAGGGATTCTTATGGAAGAATTAGGGAAGGATTGAGGGTCCTGAAGAGGATAGGGACTCCACATGAAGACCAAAAGAGTCAACTAACCTGAACCCTTGAGGGTCTCAGACTGAACCACCAACCAAAGTATATAAATGGGCCAGAACCTAGACCTCCTCACACACATAAAACAGATGTGCAGCTTGGTCTTTATGTGAGTCTTGAACAACAGGAGCTGGGGCTATCCCAAAGCTGGTGACTGTCTGTGGGCTATATTCTTTTGGCTGGACTGCCTTGGCTGGTCTCAATGGAAGAGGATGAGCCTAGCCTTGCAGAGACTTGATGTGCCATGGTACGGGATATCCAGTGTGGTCCCACCCACTCAGAGGAGAAGGGAAAAGGGAGAAGGGGGAAGGATTGTGAGAGGAGTGACCAGAACAGGGACAGTGAGCAGGATGTAAAGTGAATAAGTAGAAAGAAAGAAAGAAAGAAGGAAAGAAAGAAAGAAAGAAAGAAAGAAAGAAAGAAAGAAAGAAAGAAAGAAAGAAAGAAAGAAAGAGAAAGCAAATCCCAACCACTTGAAAGCACCTGTAAGTTCACATATACTTGTTGACCAGTTCACTTTGAACTTGGCCCAATTCCCCTGGAACTTTTCTTCAGCCCTTGAAGTTTACTGGTAGAAAATGGTTTCCCCAATGTAATGCAAAAGTACTTGCTTTTAATTGGCAGCCAGGGTTTGAATGGTGCTCACAGGAAAAGCCTGGAAAGCCAGCCTGTCAGGCCTTTATCAGTGACCACAAAGGCACTTCTGCTCTATTGTGCAGGAGGTTGGAATGCCTTTGATCTTGGCAGAGGGATTCTCCTATTCAGAGGGGGTGTCCTGAAGAGTAGGAATGGTTTCAGAAGGGAGAAGAACCCCACTTTGCTCTGAGTGCCAGAGCCTGCAAGGAGCCAGCACAGTTTCTCTCCCAAGGCTTCTCAGAGAAAGTGTTGGGCTCAGAGAAGCAGCCTTCCTTCCAAAACATCTGCAAGGGTTAAGCAGTGGCAGGTGAAGCTCAGGGCAAGCTTGGTTCTTAGCTCTGATCTGGAGGAGCTACCTCTGAAAAAGGATCACACCCTCATTTCATCCCTTCACCCAAAGGTTCCCTTAACAAATAAGAGAAAATTCAAATGGCTTGTTTTAGAACACGAGTTTCAGCTACAAACCTGAGTGAACTGAGATACTCTACTCATTGATAATGAAGTTGACTAAGTTACACATAAACACACACACACACACATACACACACACTCACACACGCACACACCACACTCACACCCACATTCACACATACACATACACTCACTCGCGCACAGAGAAAACTTATATACATTTTCTCTCCCCTCCCCTCCCTTTATCTTTGCCCTTTTCTCTGGCCACTACTTCTTACTTTATTTTCTTGTTTGCCTCTTAACCAGGGACAACAACTAGGACGGATCTTAAACATGTCACCTTAATGGCCCTTTCGGAGGGTTTTCATAAAGGATTCTCCTCACTCTTCTAGGAAGTGGACCCCTGCTGGTCTATCAAGATAGACTAAAGTTCTCAAACAACACTTCCCACAGAGGCCAGGGGCATCCACTCTTATCTGCAGAGTTACCTATTAGAGTCTGCTCTCCCTAGCTCCGAGTCTTGTCTGCAAGGTTTAATCACATCAGTTCAGATACTTGGGCTTGGGTGGGGCTTGGGTGGGAAACTGCCCTTTCTTCGGGGCTTCCACTGGAGTTTCCTGTTGATGTGCATAATGTCTCCAGAATAGAGATGTGGAAGGGACTTGAGTCTAGCAGCGGATTCTGACCCTGTCTGGTGGCTTTACTGCAGTGGTAACCCTGTGGGGCATTTTTGTTGTTGCTGTTGCTACTGTTCTCATGTTTGTTTGTTGATTTAGGGGTTTTTTTTTTGTTTTCTTTTAATTTTATTAATTATTTGTTAAGTAAGTTAAGTATGCAATTTGGTTTTCTTTCCTCATTTGGACATGTGCTTTCCAAACCATAAACTGCATCTGATTTTTCTTTCAAAATATAAATGAACTTTTCACAATGACTTATTTTGGGTAATGCAAAAGTGTAGTTACATGTTACATTGTCAAGCATAGTCATGGACTTCTCCTCCCATAGCTGAGCAATGAAAACATGAAAATTGTGTGTAATTTTATGGATATGGGAGATAACCCAGCTCTGATCCAACCAAGTCCCTCCTGCTCCAGGTTCATTTTTCCACCTCATAAAGGTTTATTGCTTTTCTCACAGAGAGTATCCCCACCTCTGATATGGTACAGAAGTCTAGATTTTATGCATCATCATTTTATTTGAATTTTTCCCCCAAAGATGAGCTGTCTCATGATTATTTCAGTTTTTAAAAAGTTTTTGTTCTTGTTTGTTTTTGGTTTTGATGGGCAGGAGGGTTGACAAAGGACAAACCTGTTGAAGAAATGTGTAAACAGGGTGAAGAATGAAACCCATTTAGTGGGCAAGAAGCAGGGAAGACATGAGAGTGTTCCTTCAGTTCCAGATGCCCTGTGAGTGGCAGTGCAGTGGGTGAGAAGATGTATGTCACAGAACACTGCCTTGCATTCATCAGGGCACAGCATAAGGGGAAGAATTAGATACATCTATCAGCTTTGTGTATTTGCGAATGTCCTCATTCATTGTGAAGTGACTATTCCTCAGAAGACCTTTGGCTCACCACTAAACCAATTTCCAGGCATAGTGCTTCATGACTCAGGGTAAAGACCCAAGCAGAGATCCTACCCTGCTGTCTGTGGGCAGGGGAGGGCTAGGGCTTGAGAAAGCAAGCGTGTGCAGTGAGAGACTGTTTAGGGACAGTCTACCTATTTCCTTCTCATCTCCACCACTTGTCTTCCAACTCCATAATCTCCGCCTCTGATCACTGAGTTACTCATCACTTGAAATTTAAACCTACAAAGAAGGGCAAAGGTAAATGAGTCATTTGTTTCTGTTCTATTTTTTTTTTTCTATTTACAAACTATTACAAAGATAGATCCTCTTCTTTGCAGACAGGGAGAGGGATGGTACCGTAGCACTTAACCTGATAGCTAACACATAAAGCTAAAAGAGATGGTGGAAAACATTTCCTGTTTGGTTGCCTGATAATCTAGTTCTGTGACTCTTGACAGTATTCTAAGATGGATATTAATTTGAGTTTTAAAGCTCCAGAAAATATATTATCCTTCCCGATAGGTATTTTATGCTTGAATTGGAATCATAGATTGTCAGTTTGGAAGGACTTTAATGATGACCTAAGTCTGTAGATGGATTAATAATGTTGAAATTCATAAAGTAACCAGGAAAAACATGATTAAACCAAGCACATCAATACATCAATGTGGAGATGTAGTTTAGTTATAAGATAACTGCTTCCCCTGGCACATTTAGCTTAGTTTAACTAAGCCAGGTTTCACTTCACCATACACACACACACACACACACACACACACACACACACACACACTACCTTATTCCCAAGCTTTGTACTATTACTCGAGACAATTACACTGATTTTATTTTGTAATCCAGATGATCCATTTTCATTTGGATCAATTAATTTGTTCAGTTTACTGTGTTCTTGCTTGTTTCTTTCTTTCTTTCTTTTCTTTTCTTTCTTTTCTTTTCTTTTTTTTTTTTTTTTTTTTTTTTTTTTTTTTTTTTTTTTTTTTTTTTTTTTTTTTTTTTTTTTTTTTTTTTTTTTTTTTTTTTTTTTTTTTTTTTTTTTTTTTTTTTTTTTTTTTTTTTTTTTTTTTTTTTGGTTTTTCGAGACAGGGTCTCTCTGTGTAGCCCTGGCTGTCCTGGAACTCACTTTGTAGACCAGGCTGGCCTCGAACTCAGAAATCCACCTGCCTCTGCCTCCCGAGTGCTGGGATTAAAGGCGTGTGCCACCATGCCCGCTGCTTGTTTATTTCTTAAACAGATTATTTTGACATAAAATAAACACTTCAAAAACGAGAATTTGATTTATTCATTAATATCAGGGAATGAATGAGGTAGGTGTATGTGAGACTCTGGGGTGGGCACAGGCACTCCAGCTCTGAAGAGAAGCAAGTAGGGCAAGAGGGAGGTTGATGGAGAGATGTGTGTGCAGTGGAATTCCTTTGGGCTGGTAGGAAACTTGCCTTCTGTATATCCTTAGGGGAGACTTCTTTTGTAGATTTCTATTTTTACATTGAAAAGTTTATACATGAATATAGTGTGTTTTGGTCAAGCCCACCGTAATTTTTATTCCCAGTGTCAACCTCTCTCTCCTTCTCTATCTCTCCCTTCCTACTTACCTCCCTCCCTTCCTTCTTCTCAAAACCCACTTAGTGCCGCCTGTATGTACATGGATGGAGGACCATCTATTGGAGTGTAGGTAACCTGTCAGAGGCCACATCCATGAAGAAAACTTACTCTCCCATGATCCATGACAAGGATCCTCATGGAAGAAAGGATAGAAAGATTGTCAGAGCCAGAGACTATAACAGATGCCACCAGTCAAACACCATTTGCTGGAAATACAGGGCCTTTATACACATGAATGCACAAACAAATTTCAGTGTGGCAGAGGAGGGTCTCAAGAAATCTTACCTCTAGCTGAGGAGCCTTGGGCTGTAGATGTTAATGACCTACTGAACTACTGAGGGCATCGATTTCCTTTCTCACCTCCCTCCTCCACACACACTTCTGGATCTGCTCTTGGGCAAATAGTCAATCTTACTCAGATAGTGTCTTTCAGCTTCTGCCTAAAGGCAGTAGTTTTCAGCTCCCTTGGGGGCATGGCTGCCCTTGGTATAGCACACAGGCAAGTATAGGGACCATGGGTGGGCTGGCTGATCTTACCCACACTGCTCCTGAAGCTCTAATATGAAACTAATGTGCAGCTCTAATGAGAGCAGTTAACAAGATTTGATATGTGCTCTGCTCTGCACCTTGGTGTTTTCATTTCGGATATTCTTTAGCTGGTGCTAACCCCAGTTTTCTATTGCTGCTTAAAACTTAATGATTATTTTTTTCTTCTTTGTTTTTGTTTGTGTGTTTGTTTTATCTCCTTGGATGTGAAGAGAAAGGGGAGACACTCATTTGTTCAATAGTTACTATAAGTGTGGGATTGACAAATGACCTCAATATAGGGTCATTCCTGTACTCAAAATGAATTACAACACAATTGCACTTCTTTTCTATAGTCTGCAGTGTAATAGGTCTGACAACGCTATAGTCTGCTGACTATATAATTCTGTAGTATACTGATTCCAATGCTCCCTCACTCTGATTCAGTGCTCGGTATGGATCTGTTAGAAGGCCACATTCCATGATCATGAGACAACTCTCGGTAGCCCAGACAAAGTACAGAGTCCTGTTTCTTTGAGTTCCCATAAACTTGGTAGAGGTTACAGAGCTAAGATTTATCCTGCAGTAATTATCAAAATATCTAACATAAATATCACTCTACTTTCAGCATCATAAAGACTAAAAAAAAATAGGTTAGGGGGGTTGTAACATATGGGCTTTGACTGTCCTGTCAACAAAACTTCATCCTGACATTCCCTTCAAGTGTCATTTTTATATTTCAATGTTTATTATTTTTTCATCTAGTAAAACAAAATTATATAGTAATCAGATGTTATATAAACCTTCAAACTTTTGATGTGTTTCTTTTAAAGGGAAACAAAGATGTACCATGCAATAACAGAAACAGTAATATAGAATAAACAATATGGACTACTGTGATGTTATAGCATGGTATATTAACATGAGAGAGATTTGGTGCTTGAGAGTGGGGATAGAGGGAGACTGCTGACATTTTAAGAGTTACTCAGAGAGCCTGAGTGATAAGAATAGCTGCGTTCCATTCTTATCACCTCTGGGTGACTGGTAAATGAATATATGGGCCCCACATCTGTGACTTTCAGTGAAATTTAATATAGAACTTTCTAAGATGTAGAAAATAGAGAGTCTTTAGTATGGGTAGTGAGAGAGTTGACAATTCTTAATTTTATCCAATTAATTTAGGCAAATAGAATGCTGTTTTAATTACATAGACAATGAAGTCTAAATGATTATCTGAAAAAAACTCACAACCCTTCTACTTCCTGTGCCAATAACTCCCAAACAATTATCCTGCTTTCTGGACTCTGCCATCAAAGGGAAGAGGTGGTTTAGTGTGAGTCATGCAAGAGTGACTATGTCCTCATTGATAAAAACAAGATCCCAGCCTCAGAAACTCATCATGATGTCAATCTCTGTCATTCTTCCAGTCTTGGAGGGTTAAGAGAACATGGGGCATGACTAACTGACGACCGTAAGGACTTTTCATCCAGGAAACTTGGGGAGTTAAAAATAGTATCCTGGTGTTGAATCCAGTGGGGAGACAGTGAAGTCTAACCTTTTGAACTCAGCATAAGCCATGGCCACTCAAGAGTAAATCTGATTATGGCTCTGCCTGGAAACATGTAGTACAACTGTCTGGATTACTTTTCTTGGATGTATGAATATTTTGACTGTGAAGTATCAAGACTTAAGATATTCCGTTACTTTCAGAGGCTTATGTGGCAAAGGTTCCTGATGTTCCAGAGGCAAGTGATTAGACATTTATAAAAATTAAGAAACATCCTTTAATTAATCCATATGTCCGTCTAGCCGAGGATTAGTTGTAGAGAGGTATGTCTTATGACTCTTACTCCCAATTTTTCTTTTGTAAAAGTGTGCAGTGTTGGAGTCTAGCATCTCCGTCTGTAGAGTTATTGATAAAGACAGTCTGTCTCTGAACTTCACATTTCTTTTCTGGCGCCAGAAAGCTTTTGCTGGTGATGTCTTTATTCCAGTGGGCAATGACACTAAGATGATTTCACATCTGTCTTCACTTGAGGGTTCCAGCATTTGAATCATTTGATAATGCGGATGCAAAAGATGGAGAAAGCCAGAAACTGGGCAAGGGGGAACTAGACATGGATAACAGGCTATTTATTGATATTTTTTGTAAGTTATTGTTGGATGTTTCTCCTCTGTTGACAGAACGGAAACCAACAAGGGCAGTGACTCATTTCCTGGGCTGTCAGCTGGCCACCCTGTCACCTTTGGCAGTATCCAGGCACATGCACATGGGACCATCTCTTTAGCCACCAGTCCATTTTCTAAGGGAGGACTTTGGTGTAGTGCAATCTCTAAGCCAATCGTTAAGAGATTAAAGACATCAAACAGAGGGTGCTTTTCCACAAGGAGCAGTTTGCCTCCTGAAAAAGGCACCTTTGGTCTTCTTTAGGCTCAAAGAAAAACTGACTTCATTTAAAGGAAACAGGTTAGCTGTCTACCTCCCCTTCCTTTTCTCAGACAGATAATTCCCTAAGGACCTTCCACTCAACAGGACTGTTTGGAGATGCCATTGCCTAGTGATATTTGCATATCTGGTTTTCTCTGTTGTAAGGCAGCTAGACTGTGGGTGGTCTTGTTTTCTCCTTTTTAAAATCAAAGCAGCAACACAGATAAGGTTCTTCTCCCCTCCTCCCCTTTTGGAGTGTTTTGGACATGGACCCTTACCATTTTGTGAAATATTTTTGGTGTTCTTTCACAGGACTGGTCTCTCAAAGACCTGTTCTTAGAAGCTAAGTGGCCACATTAGAATAGAACAGAAAGAAAGGACAGTGATTTAGGTCTTTCACTTAATGCAAGTTAATTTTAAGAGCCAGTGCTAACTTTGAGTGATTTATTACTCATAAATTACTTCAAAGTTTCAGAATATTTACAGCTGATTTGTCTGGGTTTCCATTTAATCCTTAAAAATTACTTACTTTTAAGTGCAAGGGAAATTAATTCTTTCTAGTGCCACAGACTTGTGATAAGTTATATGTGCAAATGTATGTACACATCGACTGGGGTCAAGAAATTTGAAAACATTACATTTGAGTGGCAAAATCTTCATATGTTTTGAAAACTTCTGTAGAGGTGTTTGAGAAAGGTTCAGAAATGAGTCTATGACTTTTCAAGGGGAAAAAACAGATAAAGTCATGGGAACTCTCTCCCAAAAAATACCCAATCTAATTTAAAGATCAGATACCCAAGGACAGACCTCTCAAAATTAGTAAGGATAAAAAGCAAAATTGCATTGCAAACTGGTTAGTATGTGGCAGTATGTATATTAGGAAAAATCATTTTTTGTTTCTATTTATGAGGCAAATATCATTAGCATAAAGAAAATGTAACAATTTAGAAATTAAATTTTTGATCTTGATGTATGAAAATGTCAAAGTAAATAATGTTACTTTGTAAAATTAATGTAGACTAGTAAGAGAAAAAAGAAACTTAGTTGCTTTTAGACAATCATTAGCAACATCGTCTTGGAAATTAATACAGTTAACTTAGACAATATTGTAAGTCCCATGCCAGCCTTCTTCTCTACAACATCCTCAAAAAATAAAAATATCCTGGCTTGAAGTTCTATAGAAAGACAGCTAGGGGGTTCAGTAGTAACATAAGTAACACAGGATCTGGGTTCAATCCCTTTAGGGCATGTACAATAGTAAGGCATTTTGGTGAAGCCTAGACAAGCTGCTAAGCCCCAAGTCCCAAACCAGTGAGAAATGCCATCAACTAAAACAAAACAACCTCCCCCAAACACCCCCCCCCAAAAAAAAGTCAGCACAAAGGTCAGTACTTGAAGACTGTCATTTGTGGTTTTCCCTGACCTTCCTACAAATTTGCACACACATATGGATCTCTACCAACATGACAACACACATATGCACACATACCTACATACATACAAAACATAAGACAACAGGATTTTGCTTTCAACTCTTAAAACAGTGGTTTAGGATTAGATAGTTTCAGAACAGGATCTTACCAGACCTTTATAGAACAAGTAACATCAATATTCAAATTATTTTGATAAAAACACATTTTAAAAAGCTGAAGGAACTTTCATCAAATTATTCTGAAAAATAATAAAAAACAAAAACTGAAGGAATTTTCCTAATTTCCTAAATCATTTTATGAAGCTACTAATACCTAATTCAAAATCATACAAAGACTCACCACCCCCTCCAAAAAAAAGAAAGAAGATGGAAAATTTTTGCAAATCAAATTCAAGTACATATCAAAAAATTATCAAGTTGACTTTATCCAGAGATGCAAGGATGGTTTCATATGTATAAATCGATAAAAGTAATCTAACACATAAATAGATTAAAATAGAAAAAGACACCATCATTCCATTAAATGCAGTAAGGCCATTGACAAAATCTAATATCCCTTCATGAGAAAAGTCCTGGAAAGACTAGAGTTAATAGGGGTATATCTCAACATCATAAATACAATTTATAGCACATTCACAGCCAACATAAACTTGGAGAGAAAAGTCAAACCATTTCCACTAAAATTAGGAACAAGATAAGGAACCTCTGTTTCTTCCTACCTTTCTTTATAGTCCCTGAAATTTTAGCTAGACCTGAAGAAGATAAGGTCAAGGATATACAAATAAAAAGAAATTTAAAATATCTTTATTTGACAATGAAATTATTTTATACATAAAATACTTTAAAGACTCACCAGGAGACTTCTATAGTTGGTAAACACATTCAGATAAGTAGCTCGATACAAAATTAATGTAAACAATAGGTGGCATTCCTATATACAAATTAGAAAGAATATTTGGAAACAGTAACATTCACAGAGTCTCAAAAATTATTCTGGAATAATGTGAACAAAGTATGGAAAAGATTTATCTAAAACTCTAAGACATCTAAGAACAAAACTGAATATACCAGAAGGTGGTTGGGTTCTCCCATGTTCATGAATCTGTAGGATCAATTCTGTGAAAATGGACATCCTGTTAAAACACAAACTACAGATTCATGCAATCCTCATCAATATATCAACACATTTTTTCACAAAAATAAAAAAATAAAACATTAGATACTAATGTACTAAACAGGTGAGGAATTCAACATCCCAGAATCCAAGCTGGCTTAGAGATCTATAGTAACAAAACAACCTAGTATTGGAATAAAACACAGATTGTTTTCAACAGAATTGTGTTGAAGAACCAGAAATAAGTCCACATAACTATGAACACCTGATCATTGACAAGGAATTAAAAAAAAATACACACTAGAGGATAAACAAAATCTTCAAAAAATGATGATGGTGTAACTGGATTGCTAAATGTAGAAGATTAGAAATAAGTACATTTACGACCCTGCAAAAATCTTAACTTCAAATGGCTCAAGAACCTCAACATAAGATGCTCTTACATTGATAGAAGAGGAAGTAGGCAATAGGCTTGAACTCATTGGCACAGGAAAAAAAAATCTTTCTGAACAGAACACCAGTAGTACAGGCATTAAGATCAACAATTAATAAATGGGAAAAGTGTCTGTAGAACAAAGGATGCCATCATTTGGGTAACATAGTGGGTCTATAGAATGAGAAAAATATGTACTACTTATACCTCTGATAAAGGATTAGTATCTAGAATATACAAAAAAAAAGAAAAACAAATAAAACCAAACAAAACCTGAACACACACACACACACACACACACACACACACACACACACACAAATAAAAAACAATTAAAAATAGACTATAGAACTAAATAGAGAGCTCTCAAATAGCTCACAAATAGCTGAGAAATACCTTTAATAAGTTCAAAATCATTTGATGTTGGGGAAAGGCAAATTACGTAGCTTTGAAATTTCATCTTACACCAGTTAGAATGGCCAAAGACAATAAAACAAATGACAGCAGATGCTGGCCAGGATGCAGGGAAAGGAGAACTTATCATTGCTGGTGGGAGTGCAAACTGGTACAGCCTCTAAGGTTCCTTAAGAAGCTGAAAAATCTGCCTGCCAGAAGGTCTGACTATACCTCTCTTGGTCGTACAACCGGAGAGCTCCAAATCTTAGCACAGATATACTTCTCATCCATGTTTATTGCTGCTCTATTCAAAAGAGCCAGGAATTGAAAATAGCCTAGATGTCCATCAACTGGCAAATAAGTAATGAAAATATCATAGAATAGAATGCTACTTAGGTTTTAAGAAAAATGAAATTATGAAGTTTGCTGGTAAATGGGTAGACGAAGAAGTAATTATCCCAAGTGAGGTTACCTAGACAGAAAAATGCAAAGATTACATATTTTGTAATATATATGAGTGTTAGCTTTTAAGCTTATATGTATGTATTTAAATCAGAAAACACATAGACATCAGGTTGTTAATAAATACCAGGTAGGAAGATAGCCTCTAAGGAGAGGGAAATAGACATAGTAGAGTTTTTGTTTGTTTGTTTTTAATTTATTTTTTTTACTTATTCACTTTACATCCCTCCTACTGCCCCTTCCCAGTCACCCCTTCTACAATCCCCCCATTCCCCTTCCAATTCTCCTCTGAGCAGGTGGAATTGCCTGAGTACTCCCCCAACCCTAGCAAGTCTCTGTAAGGCTAGGTGCTTCTTCTCCTACTGATGCTAGACATGGCAATCCAGCTAGAACATATGTCACATACAGGCAGCAGCTTTAGGGATAGTCTCTGCTCCAGTTGTTTGGGACTAACATGAGGACAAAGCTGCACATCTGCTACATATGTATGGGAAAGAATAGGTCCAACCTGTGTATTTTTTATTTATCATTTTATTCGTTTACAAGTCAAATGATTTCCCCCTTTCCAGTTTCTGCTCCACAAAATCCCCTATCCCATGCCCCCTCCCCTTTGTCTCTATGAGGATGCTCCATCCATTCTGGCCTCACTGCTCTTGCACCCCCTACACTAGGGCATCAAGCCTCCACAGGACAAAGGGCCTCCCTTCCCACTGATACCAGATAAGGACATCCTCTGCTACATATGTATCACTCCATGTATAATCTTTGGTTGGTGGTTTAGTCCCTGAAAGCTCTGGGTGGCCCAGTTAGTTGATATCATTCTTCCTATTGTGGTGCAATCCTTTTCAGCTCCTTCAGTCCTTCCCTTAGCGCTTGCTTTGGAGGACAGGAACCTGGTATGGCTGTCCCCTGAGAGGCTCTGCCAGCACCTGACTAATACAGGTGCAGATACTCACAGCCACCCATCGGATTGAGCCTAGGGACCCCAATGGAAACCAATGAATTTTATTGGGATTACCTACATAAATATTGGTGAGGGATTTCTTACAAGCTCAAAAAATACTCAAAGACAGCAGCATCACCAAAGCTCACCAGAGCAAGGGTGACCACTCACAAAGGTGAGAACCTGGAGCTGACTGAACAGCCACAGACAGCTCAACAACCTGGAGAATATATTTCCAAGGTGATTCAGTTTGTCCAGATTCTCTTCTGGATCTTGTCTGAGAGTCTTTGTAGCTTAGTTTTTCTGAGAGGGACTCTGAGCAGCCTTTTCTGGGGAGGGAGGCCTCTAATGAATCAGGTTAGTTGCAGGGACTTCCTGAAGCTATTTTGATTCAATTACTTTCTTACCTAAGGAGATTCCCTGCAGGATGGAATGTTTCAATCAGGGAGGAAACTGCTAACAGCCAAATGTCAGCCTACATTCTTGGTATATAACTGGATGTTGGCCTACATGGAAGAACAAGACATAAGTGGAAACACAAACAATAGAAAAGGGGCAATAAAATTTTAGTAATAGCTGTAAAGTGTATTACTCATATATATATGATTCCTTAACTGTTTATAGTAAAATGAAGAATTTTGATGTCCTCTTGTTAACATTTACCTAAGAAACAAAAAACAGAAAATATGTTCCTATTCTTTGCTTTGGATAAGAAAAGGCTCCAAAATAGCGTTCTCCTATGGCTCTCAAAAGCCAACATAAAATTCATTAAGTTATTTTTAAATGTATAATAATTGTGTTCAGTTGTGCTTTTCAAGAAACGTAATTTATTTAGTAACTTAAACTTGTCAGATATTTTAAACACAGTGAGAGCACTCATAGCAAAGCTATTTCAGCTGTCTTCAAGAATCCACCAACTTACCTACATTTTTACCTAAGGTCCTGCCCATTCTGCCTTCCTGCACATGCTGTTATGTGTGCTGTCTCCTGGGAGGCCCTCCTTGCGCTTCTGCTTATTCAAGCTTGCTCTCCTGTTTACACTTCTGCATTTCCTCATCTTATTGGCTCTCAATGCCATCGCTCAAAAACCATATGTCTCCCTTTTGGTAGATTGCTTTTCAGTAGTCATTAATGTTGCCTTTCTTCCTTGGGTGCCTTTTTCTCAAGGGCTAGGGTTATGGGATAGACTGTCTTGTGTCTACTACAACCAACGTCAAGAGCCTGGAGTCAATTATTTTCATTTGTTATATACTAAGGCCTGCAAACAAGTTTTCAGTAGGAACAATTTGACTCAGAATAAGTTAAAACACTCTAATGAACAGAGTTCTTCTATATGAGGCCAGGAGGATTATCTTGACAGAAAGAATGTAAGAAGAAAAAGGATGACCATTTAGAGAGACTGGTGGTTTGAATTGTAATTTGTAATCAAAAGGTTCTGGCAAACTCGATGGACTGCGATCAGAGGTATTACTACCACGGATGTTCTGGGGCAGTAGTGAAAAATAAAGGACAGAGAGTAAGAATTTCCAGGATACTTCCTCATAAAATGTCAGCTAGCTTTCCCAAAGCAATGCTCACTGCAATGACAAATTCTTAGCAGTGGTCATTGGTCAGACATTCCGAAGTGTCATTGTGAGTGGAGTTTTCTTTTTGTTTAGTGTGTTCAGAGATATTTTTATTTCAGTGTATACAGTCACTCAAGTTGTTGGAGACCAAACCAAAGCCTGTGATCAGATTCAACTTCATTTTATTTAATCTGTTGTTTCTTTTATTAACAATATTCTTTGAGATATCAAGATTTTGAGAGTAAATCCAGGATCTGGAGTTTAGAAAATATATTCTGTGGTGTTTGAAGGCCAGCATAGTCACACTGCCTTATTCTCCAAAATCCCAGAGTGTGTACTCTCATCCTGTCTGTGTATCACAAGTGACTCATAGAGTTGTCTTCTGAGGAGGCTTTCTTTATGGGAATGGAGTCGGGCAAAAGGACATCTTTACTCAAATCCCCAGTGAACTCTGACTCGACCATTTAAAAAAGTGTGGCAAGGAATATAGAAGACAGATTTAAACATGTGAAGTATGACTCACCACCAGGGGCAGGACAGGCTCTAAGCTCTTCCCTGTCCCCATAGGAGAAGGTGAAATTTTCCTTCTAAAAATGTCAGTTTCTTATAAACTATGTCCACAGTGAAAGAAAGTAATATAATGATGGCTATATCTCACCCTAGAAGATATCATTCATTCATTCATTTACTAACAAATATTTTTTTAGGGGGGTATTCGAGACAGGGTTTCTCTATGTAGCCCTGGCTGTCCTGGAACTCACTTTGTAGACCAGGCTGGCCTCGAACTCAGAAATCCACCTGCCTCTGCCTCCCAAGTGCTGGGATTAAAGGCATGCGCCACCACGTGTCCTTATTTCCAGGTTCTTCTTTTAAAAAAATATCTACTTGGCAATGTGAGGATGACAAAGATTTTGTTTTCATCTTAGAGTTACAAGCCCATAAGAGGTGGTTGTGGTTGTTCAAAGGCCGAAGGTTCAATTGAAATGCCACATCACTGCAGATCTTTGGGGGGCAGTGTTAGCTGTCCTGTCTCACATCTACAATTTTGTAACTTTAATTTTTTTCAATGTCTACTTTTAATTATGTTTCTTAAATGTTTTAACCTCCCTTCTAGCTCACCACCCTCCAGAGGTAGTGAAAGAGAAAGGATATGGAGAAAAGTGGACTTGTTTAGAAATGATTATTTGGAGCAATCCTGGTCTATTGTTGTCTTGAAATCTGCAGCTCAGTTCCTACGTCAGCTACAGCAGCTCGACCCACTCCCAAAACACTTGATGGATATACTAGTAGTCCAATTTGGTAGTGTCCAGTTAGCAATAGAAGTGACATGACATAGCAGAGACAGCCAGGCCTAAACTTTGGCATGAGTCAGCAGGGAGGAATGGCAGGAAAGGTTCTCTGCTCTGCTTCTCTCAGTGAAGCTAAGATCAGTGAAGAAGGGGGACCCACAAACATTGCAAAGTTAACTTTATAAACAAGCCTAGCTCCATCTTTGTCACTGTCCATTGAGTTCTGTTTATTCCCTCCAAACATCACATGTCCTCCTCCATCTTGCTTCAGTACATGGGTCTGTCTCAGCTAACATTACTCTGCAATCAGCCAGAGACTGCAGAAACAAGAAGCTGCAGAACACCACCAGAAGTTTTCTTGTGAGTTTCTCTCTATGGCGTCCCAACAAATGCAGCTCAACTACACAATGTAAGGCAGACCAATACATGTGTGCCATTAGCAAAGATTCCTTCATGACCTGCTTGCTTTAGCAGAACATCATTTCTTCTGTGTCTGCTTCAGCAAAACGTTCCTTCATGAGTTTGCTTTAGCATTTCACACCTGGGTCCACTTCAGGAAAACACTCCTTCACATGTTTGCCCCAGTAAAACACCTTCCAACACAACTGACTTTCCAAAGATCCCTTAAGTTCCCACTTCACAATCTGGCCTCAGTTACCCATCTTCAGTCTTTTAAGAGTAAAAAGAAAGCCTTGGAAATACCTATCACCTTATCTGTCTGTCTATCTATCTATCTATCTATCTATCATCTACCTATGTACTTGTGAGTTGTCTGTTGCCATTTTCCCTTCCCTTCCCCCATTCCCTAATCCCTTCTGTCTTCCTTTGTTAGCACTGTAATACTGTGATGTTTAAAAAGAGCTGCTAGCCACATATCTATTAAACATTTGAAAATGAGTAATCTAATTGAAATGTACTGTAGGCACATATTACACAATAACTTTCAATACAAGTTTTAATATAGACAAATAATATAAATATGGAATTAACTAATTTTATGTTGATTATATACTGAAATGATTAAATTTGGGTATTTTAGGTCGGATATAATATTTTATTAAATTAATTTGTCATTTTCATATTGATGAGTATAAGAAAAAATTAAATTTACATATGTGGCTTACTTTGCAGTTTTTGTTTTGCTTTATTTTATTTTTTTAAAGACAGATTGTCAATTATGTAGCCCAGGCTGGTCTTAGTCAAGGCTCTCCTATTTTACCTTACATTTCTAGAGGATGATGCTGTTCCAATGATCTTTCCACATGGCCAGACAAACAATAAAAGATTCATAAACTATGGTCAAAGGGTAGCACAGCCCCTTGCTTCTACAAGCTCTGTAAAACACACATCCAAGCCCAAGTTATTATGTATATTCATTCCACATAAGAGGAACCTTTATTGGGGAACCCCTATGCCCAGAGCTCATCAATAGGCTGTGAAGACTTATTCCAGGCTCCAGTCAGATAGGAGGAAGATCAATTTGGTTTTCTCATTGGTCATCACAATATCATTTAAAGGAATGTCTTGAAAGATGAATTGCTTACCTTGTAAAGTCCGCCAAGTGATTGTCTGAAAATTTAAGACAGCCTCATTAATAAGAAGAGCCTCATGGCTCTTCATTGTTTTGGGGTGAATATAGCATTTTTATGTAGAACGGTGAATGAGGAGTAGTTATGTGAAAATGATAACTGCTAAGCACTCAGTGAAAGACTGTGTGCATGTGCTGTTGTGATGTTTCTGCCAGTTAGTAGAATAGACAGACTAGGAAATGTAGAAACATCTCCAAATATGCAGAAAAATATGTAGAGAAACCTTTGACTGTTCATTCTCCTCAGCTGGCATCCTCCTGGTTGGCAGGATGTTGCCTCTTACAATAATGAAGTGCATCGTACATACACTGACTTCTTCTCACTGACAAAGCTGCAAAGCTTCATCTCTGTCACTGTCGTTTCACCCTGTAGCTTCCTATGCTCTATTCTGCTAATCTGGGTGATATGGCAAAATACTACAGTATATCATGCCATCTCTGAAATCGAAACCCTGGAGAACGTCCTTGTTGACTTTCTAGCAACAGCCCAAAGCCCAGCAGGGCCATCCAGTTTATGCATGTGTGGGTTCCCCCGGGCTTCTTGCCTTCATTTCTCCTTTCTTAGGAGGCACAAGTCTAAGAATTTCCTTTGTTGGAAATTGTTTCATAGAGCAAGGATTTTGTAATTGGAATGACCAAGTCCTTCTTTACTATAATTAAAATTTGGTATTGTAACATCAGTGTCTGTTTTCTGGGGCATCTGGGAATAGAAAAGGACACAAGCTGAGAAATATGCCCAAGGCAGTCAACTTTATTTGTACAATATTATTCAAACTTAGTGATAAGTGCAAAAATTTTAAGTTTGAAACGTTTACTGGACTCTTGTAGATGCATCTGTGTTCTATTTCTGCAAAATGATTTTCTGTCCAGCTAACATATATTTCAACTTCATCCTTCCTTTATTATTCAGTCCATGTGCAGGGGGTTCTTCAACTTACAGTGAAAGTGGCAACTTATAAAATCAAAGTGTGAAGAAGTTTGCACACTTCTTAAAAATGAAGTTGGCTCGATTTTAGACACTGAAAAAAAATAGCAAAGTTTGTAATTTCATTTAGATTCCTAGATGGAGGCAGTGAATCAACCTCTAAGGAGAGAAACACCTTTTAGATCCTGAGAATGCAGTTCATTTTTAGCAACCCCCTTTTTAAGAATGGTGGAAATGGTGGGCTAAAGGTAACTTGCTCGAGGCAGCATGCTGATTAACCATGAAGAAAACTACTGGCTTATTATAGACATGGAAATGTTTGTGACAACCAAAGAGGGTTGCTACCTCTTATTTCAAGGGAAAAAATCATAAAAATAAGGAGTTGTGTCAAGTAAACTTGTTGTCCTTTCAACATTGCTCTCTTCTAAGCTGTTTTCTTTTTTTAATTGAACCCCGACTGTTGGACTGACCCTCCAGGCTGTAAACAGTTCCCTGGAACAAAGACAGGATGAACCAACCAAGAAATAATCAATGATTAAATGTGTGTATCATGCGCATTCAGATTATTTTTGTATATTGGCTTAATACGGAGGACAATGCAGAAGAATTATTTTAAAAAGATCCATTTGGGGGGCTAGAGAGATGGCTCAGTGGTTAAGAGCTTTTCCAAAAGTCCTGAGTTCAATTCACAGCAACCACATGGTGGCTCACAATCACCTAAAATGGGATCTGATGCCCTCTTCTGGTGTGTTTGAAGAGAGCAATAGTGGGCTAATACATGTAAAAAAAAAATCTTAAAAAAAAAAGATAAATCTTATCTTGACATGGGCAAGGCTCTTCTGTACCCTGGTGAAGAAAACTCCTGTGACCTCAGCCTGAGATGAAGCAAATTCATTCAATTACCCCTCAAAATTGTGCTACTGGAAACAAAATGTAAAACAGCGATGAGGACTAGGTCTCAGAGATAGCTCAGAAGTTGTACTCAAGCTGTGGCACACACTGTGATCTAACCCAGTAAGGTACCAGGTTGGCCTCACCATTGGCCTTCTAGTGGGGGATCTTCCTTAAGGCAGGATTTACCCTCACACAAAATTTTCAAACAGAACCCACTGGATATAGCACTAATTTAGCCTCTTGTATAGTTGATGGATGAAGAATTTCCTCTTGGAACTAAATTATAGGGCTTGTTGAAGTTGTTCTTGCCTGATCTGTTATTTGGAGGTAATTTTCCAAAAGGGCAGGACAAATGGCCATGAGCTAGAATAGGAATCACCATGAGCAGCTGGCTTGCTGTGGCCAGCACATCCCTTTGGAATCCACCTCCACCAGCCTCCCACGCCTCGGCCCCTGCTGCCCAGAGAGGAGACCTGGATGACAAAGTTGGACTTTCTTAGACCCTTCACTTCCTTTCATAATGAAGCCACAAGAATGGCACCTTCCCGCCCATGTTGGCACCCAGGTTTCCATAACATAGCATCTTGTCCAGACATGCTTACAAAGAGGCAAGCTCTTGCCTTCGCTCATTCTTCATCATCCCTGATTACAACCTTCTGTCAATCTTGCCCACACTCCCAGTGTCGAATGGATGATAAACCCCATGAACCGATGGGACCTGTGTCAGCATAAGCTGCAAGTTAGTCAGATTTGCTTTGACCTAGGGTCCGTTGAATGCAAAGGGAGTATAGTTGAAATCTCCCTTGTCTAATTAAGCAGAAGTGACCTTTGATAGGGTGGCTTCTGATAAGGTCAAAGAGCAAGGTCCAACCTGTTACAGCTGGTCATTGCTGCTAAAGGAGGAATAGCTGAATTTTAACAAGGCAACTTCCTCATTGACCAGCTAAACTGGAGCCTTGATTTCCTCAAGCCTTGGAGATTGGTTCTGTCTCAGTTCCCAAAATGAGAGCTGTCTCAATACTTTATAGAGGTTTTCACAAGGAAGGGTGATAGACTTATCCCTAGGTGGCAACCTATTCACAAATACCTTTGTACCACTGACCTCTTTCAATTGATTCACAACAGGCACCTGTGGCTCCCATTTGCACTGGTGACTTTATCCAAATTTAGATGGTGAACATAACTACTCTGAAAACTCACATTCAGATAGCTTATGGTGATGAGGGCTGAAGAAACCTGAGAAATTAGTCATCAGATCTGAACCATGCTCAGTGAGCTCACCTGTTCACCTAGCCCAGGGTAGATCACAAGTTACAGAATCAAGGCATCCTTTCCAGTCTCTGCCACGACTGTCAGGAAAGGTGTGGCAGCCTGTATTCACGGTAAGGACTTCTGGAAGGCTGATTCATGAGGAATGGTCTGGAAAAAAATGACCCCAATGTCCCTTGCTTAAGATATGTCAATTCCAGAGAAAGGGAATTATCTGTAGGTCTTTGGAAGGAACAAAAATTGGATACAAACTACCATAAGGGTAAGACAATGAAACCGAAGATAAGATTTATGAAACTATAGACCTGGGGAATGTGATCCAAGAAGCCAGTTATTATTGTCACACCCATATACAGGTTCTTTCTTAGCCTTGTTTGTCTGGATACTTGTTTCTTTCATCATCATTATTCTTACTACTATTATTAATCATTCTATTCATTTATATTTCAAATGATAGCCCCCTACCCAGTTACCCCCTTCATCCTGCCCCCTCCTCTTTGTCTCTATGAGGGTGTTTCTCCACCCATTCACCCACTCCTGCCTCACCCCTCTAGCATCTACACCGAGGCATCAAGGCTCCCTCCCCTCACACTGATGTCAGATAAGGCCATCCTCTGCTACATATGTATCTGGAATCCTGGCTCTTTCCATGTATACTCGTTGGTTGGTGATTTAGTCCCTGGGAGCTCTGGGTGGTCCAGTTAGTTGATATTGTTATTCTTATGGGGTTGCAATCCCCTTTAGCTCCTTCAGTTTTTCCCCTTGGAGACCTGTTTCTACCAGCAGCATTCATATATTACAGAGAAACATGCCGAATTCCTTTGGGATGTTGCCCCTTCCCCACAGTGCAGGTCCTGTGTTCTGGTAGAGTTCAAGACCAAGACCACTCGTATTTCCTTGGAGACAGTCAGCATCAATTAAATACCATATATTTGTCAATTAAATAAAATGTATTTGTATATACAAAGCATGTTTTGTTTTTTGTTTGTTTGTTTGGTTATTTTGCTTTGTTTCTTTGTGTTTTCTTTTGTCAATTCCCTTCCAACCTAGAGTGGGAAGCACAGGCTGGAGTAAATCCTGCTATCTTGTTTCCATGAGGTCCCAGAGAATGTGGATCATGGTGGTAGTGTTTGGCTCCTGATAAAGCCCTGCATAATTTCCCCATGTGTAACATTTAAAGAATTTAGACTTTTTTTTTTATAGTTGTTTTCAAACTATAATCATTGATGTCATGCTTGTTACATATTACCTGAACATGGTATGCAAGCTACCAGAAGAAAAAAAGAAACCAACAATACTACTTAGCTGTGAAGCCTACAGACCACAGCAATAGCCAGCCAGGCAGATGCTCCTAAAGGTGTAGTAGTGGCACTTATGTCTTAGGAATAACCATCAGCTGTCTAATCTAATACAGAGCCTGCTCAATAGGACAGAATTAATGCCACCCAGAACCACCCACCTAGAACTAGGACAAAGATATAGCCTAATGTCTAAAGTCTTTTAACTCCTGAGGGGCTGTTCTGTTTTGTTCTGTTCTGTTTTGTTTGTTTGTTTGTCTGTTTGTTTGTTTTGAGTCTTAGAGGACATTGAAAAAGAGAGTCCATGCAAAACATTTTTCCTCCCTGTGAATACAGATTGGGGTGTAGCAGCACCGAGTCCTATAAATCACATCTCTCTTTAAAAAATTATGTTTGAGGCGTTCATACATGAATACTATATTTATATCATTTCTGCTTCTCCAACTGCAGCACATGGCCCACCCCAACCTGCTTCTTCTCAAAATTATGACCTAGTCACACATCTAATTATTTTAATATATATGTGTGTGTGTGTGTGTTTGTACTCGAATCTGCATATTTATATGTGCACATGCACACACACTCATGATGGACAGAAAAGGGATCCCTTGGTTCTAGAGTTACAGTTATAAGCTGTCCTACAGGGGAGCTGGAGCTGAGCTTGTATTGTATGCATAAATAAATTCCACTGACTTCATTGAGTGTAGCTTGTATGTGTATTTAGGGCTGACACTGGGCTTGACAACCTATCAGAGGATGCATCTCTGGAGTAGGTTGATTCTACTCTTAGCAGCTGTTGATTGCTTGTAGTTCTTCATCTAGGGGGCTTGGCCTCATATGATTTTCCTCAATTCACATTCAGATGTCATCTAGTCTTCTGGCAAGTCTTGTTTTAGATAACAGCAGTATGGAGACTTAGTGGCTGCAACGTCCCTATCAGATATTGAAAACTATCACAGCCGATCCCTGTACTGGTATTCTGGCTCCTAGAATCTTTCTGTGCCTACTTCCTGATATTCCCTGGACCTTAGGTGTAGAATCCATGCTGTAGCCATTATCAGCTGGGGCTGGCTCACTTCACTCATGATTAATTCTTCTCTGTATTTTTACTGCTTATAGCTTTCTATCATGGTCTCCATCTTTTGCAAAACGAAGTTTCTTTGAAGGAGGCTGAGAGCTACAGGCTTTGCTGTAGATAAGGAGGAGTATTTATAGTGTGGTTAAGACTTTTACAGATTTAGCAATGGGCCACTAGAAGGTTTTCCTTCTAGCTATATTCTTTTCAAATAATTAGTCTCATTCATTCCTCCTTTGTTGCAATGTTATCAGCCAATCCTGGGCACTGTGTTAATTTGGTCAGCACTTCAGAGCCCATAGTCCTTCCAAGTGGTTTACCTTATTCGCTCCTCTTTGTAGAATGATATTATCACTCAACAGTGGACACTGCATTTTAGGCTCAGTACTCTGTCACACATATTATGGTTTCAAAAGATTGTTTAGTATTTGAGAATGCTTGGGGAAGAATTGCTCATATCTTTGAACTCTTTCTTTACCCTAGGTTAAAGCAAGTTCATTGTCTAAGTGGTCAAGCCTGGCTGGTGGTGTTTTCTGTTCCTAGCTATCCTTTCTGGAAACCACAGGAATTTTGATCTTCTGACCATTTGTCCTCCATCAGGCCCAAATGTTTAAAGGGCATTGTTTTTATGTGCCAATGATTGCAGTATTTGCATGTGCAAATCATCTAATTACTTAACTACCCAAATTGTGCAAGCAACTAAGATAATTATGAACTTGGAAAATTGCTTTAAGAATTTAACCCTGGAAAAAGTATGATAGCGGAAAATGAGTACTGGGCTGGGAGTTTCTTGCGAGGTTAATTTTGTTGTTGTTGTTTAGTGGAGAGCTTTGTCTGGGGCTGATGAAGCTGCTGCTTGTCTCAGTTTTGACATCTAGGGAATGAAGTCCTATTTGTCCTACCTTGTTTCAATGTGTCAGGGCAGAGGGAAGGTCACATAGGATGAAACTGAAGCTTGTGTTTAACGTCAGTTAAGCTCATGAGAGATAAGAGCCTTGGGCCAGTCACATGAACTTTGAGCAAACAAACTAAACATTTACCACCAGGCTATATCTGCCTCAATTGTAATGACTTAGATGCTCCTGTCAGTTAGAAGATATTGGTTTGAAAGTGATCTTTATGGACATTCATATCAGATACTGAATATACTCAGGGCTTCCTTGCTTCATAATAACTTAGTGTATACAACAATTTGTCTTGAATAGCTTTAAAACTCCCATTGCATTCTTTGCTGGAGAGGGAGGGTAGGGGAGCAGGGCAGGGGGAGGATATAGGGGACTTTTGGATAACACTTGAAATGTAAATGAAGAAACTCTCTAATAATAAATTTTAAAAAGTGAAAAAAAAAAGAAGATGTATGCTTATGAGGTTGGAACTCTTAAAATTTGCAAGAACACATATCCATGGCTATTTTTTAAGACATAAAAATTAAATGAAGACCACTTTGGCCATAAGCTTAAAATGAGTTCTACAGAAAAAGAATGTCTCATTATTCTCACACAACCATCTTCCTGACAGTTCATCAGCAGAGCATCATCTAGCATAAAGAGTAGTCTCAAATTCTCATTAGATACCCAACTCTTCAGGCTGCAGTGAGGTTCTAAAGTGCTTGGAAATGGTACAGACTCTGAAGTCCATAGATGTACCCAATGCTTTGAGGTAACATCTGAAAGTACAAGGTAAGATCAGAACAACAGCCCTGGAGTCTCATCTGACTCTCTACTAACTAGAAGGTACTGTATGGCCTCTCAGCACAGAAGTCTCCGGAAAGGAAAGAGCACATTGGACTTTAGAAAGGGTGTGTCAAAGATCATGGACCACTAAGTCATCTCTGCTCAGTGACTTGGCAGGAAGTAGAATCATCACCTCCCTTTGGAGTCACAATATGTCTGAAACTGTGTTTATTCTGGTAAAATAAACAGTCATTAGCATGATTCACATTTCCCCCAGCTTTTGGAAAGGACAGATAAATGTTCTACTATTATGCCCCCTCCTTTACCTCAGTCCTTTGCCGAATGATGTGTTTATATGAGTAGCTACCATTGCTTAAGTATGTATGATACACCTATTCTTAGGCTTAAGAAAAATTGTGCCTCGGTTATTTTAGCCTTGGCAATGGATTTAGGGATTTGGCATTATTCTTCTTGTAAGTTTTCAAGCCTGGGAATAGATGCTTGCTGGGTTTGAGGATCCTCTGTAAGCTCACACTGGCTGGCTTTTATTCATAAGTATTCCAAGGTACTAACTGCCTCTTGAACATGTTCCACCAATGACTCTAAGATCTTCCTTATACAGAATGACTCCTATCTCTATGTGTGGTCATCGCACACAGATAAGAAGACACAGGCCCTTCCATGTCTTGAGTTCTTCCACAGCATTTGGCAACAAAACCTAATAATTAGTAACACCTTCCCAGACTCTGATTTACATCCTCCCTTCCAGTTTGTCTTCCTACTACCTGAAGATAGGGCAAGAGCAGTAACCTGCAGAATGGATTCTGTGACAGTGTAAGGGATACTGAATCCTTCCACCCCAGTCACATTCCCAGGTTCTCACTGGTTTTAATCAGTGTGACTGACACATCCCACTTCTATCAGGAAGCAGCTCTGTTGTGGGGCTGAGGATGCAATAATGAGGCAATCATCTTACAGGAGACATACAGGGCATGACAGCAACATTTGAGTTAGGGCTAAGGAAGGCATCCCTGATCAATACTCTCACTGAATATTCTGCCTAGTTCTGTAGAATATAATCTCTGATCAAGTCAATGTCTTGTGGGGTTTCTTCTTTTAATGTCTATATAATTGTTTGCTGTTGAAATCTATAATATAACATTAAACATTCTTTTCCTTCTTTTCTTCCTTCCTTTTTTTGTTATTTTATTTTATTTGAAATAGTATCTTACTCTGTATTTCAGGCCATTTAAAACTCACAATGTAGTCCAGACAATCTCTCTACCTCAGCGTCTTGTGTGTTGGTACTACGTGTTAGCCAGTGTGCCCAGTTTAAGCAGTAAATATTCTTTTCCACCACTCCCAGGGATAAATGTGGGAACTGATTGGTGTGCACTCATCGGGCTGCTGTGGCAGCGCATAAACCTTGCCTGTGTCTAAAATGACAAAGCTCACTATTTCGCAGGGTAACTTCTCTAGACCTCTGGTAGCCAGTATATATAGGTGACCGCTGAGCATTTGAAAAGTTGACCAGGTGAATCCAAGTGTGATGTAGACATAAAATCCACATTGTATTTCAAAGACAGAATAGAAAAATAATCTATAGTATCCTTTACTAACAGTCTAATGTGAATTAAAAACTAAATTATATGTTGGAATTAATGGTTTAAATAAAACAAATTCTTACATTAATTGTCCTTCTTGCTCCTTTATAAGGGGGCATATATTAAATTGACTAGTACATGTACTAGTTGTGGTGGACTACTGTGTATGTCAATTGTAGTGACATGTAATAGTTCTCTATTATATGGTGATCACCACATATGCATGCTGTTTAGAAGAAAGTTTTGCTTTCTGATAAATCATTCCTCAAAAAGAAATGTCTTGAACCAATGTTATTTTTTCTCTCTTTTCTTGACTGCCTGTCAGCTCTTACTAAAAAATATTTTAGGTACACTCTAGATGATGGTAAGAAATTGTAGAAACTCTCAAAGGAGAATATTAGGAGGAAATCATAAAAATCTCAGAATTTAGAAAAATAATGAGGGATAAATTTAGCATATAAATTTTTTCTTTAGAAGTACTTCTTTAGTTATAACTTCATAAACTTGATTGTTTTTCTTAAAATGAAATAAAGATCATGGGATTTTCTTGTGGTCAGCATCTCTGGTTTCAAAGTAAATTTAACTAAAGTCATTATGATTAGAGGCTTAGTGGTCACTAAATTTTGCCTGAGAGCAGGGCATGGTGGATCATGCTTCTAACTCCCACATTCCAGAGGCAGGTACAGGAGCATGGCCTGAGTTCCAGAAGATCCTGGCAAGCAGTAGATTTCAGCCTTGCTGCCCTGTGAGACCTTGTCTCAAGCAATTGAATAAACAAACCCAAGATGATTTTTTCACAAAAGAGCTTCTTATGGAAATTTATATTCTAGCCATGTACATTTTTCAGTATGGGGATGGGATAATCCCCTCATTTTTATTTATACAGTGTCTTGTTTCCACTAGCAGAAACAAATATGGCACATTTATAGTATTTATAAATATAATTGAAATAAAATTTCCAGTTTTCTTATGTTACCTTTCACAAAAAACAAAAAACAAAAAACAAAAAACATCCCCCCCCCCATAATGCTTTTATTATTTGGGAATTTCATAAAATGCACCCTGGTTACACTCACTTCCCATTCTGCCCATATCCACCCCCCCCACCCTTCTAAACTCTTCCCTTCCCCAGAAAAAAAAAAGAAAAGAAAGAAACAGGTCCAATTTGTGGTGCTTATGTACTCATTGGAGACTGGTTGCATTCCCAGTGGCCTGCCTTAAAGAGAATTGAATCCTTCTCCACTTCCCACTCCAGAGTGCTATACTATAGTCAATTGTGAACTGCTATACTTTATGATAATTTTAAAGGACTCTTCAATACCTTCCTGTCTGGAATGTTTCTTTCCTTTCTTTTTGTGCTGGAGAAGTTGGCACAGCAGCCTTCAGTATCCCTCCTTCTCAGTTTTGAGTCTGCAGTCATCAATACCCCTGCAAAAGATGTTCCCCTTGTCTATAGCAGCGGGCAGCAGCACAGGGATCGTGGAGTTCAGGATTCGCTCGGGCAGCAGCATGGAATGTGTATATCACCATGGTTTCCAGCTGTAGTACAGATCCAGGACATCAATGTGACTTACAGCTGTAGCAATGGTTTCTGGTGTCAGTGCAGATCTTATTATGGAAGTTTTTTGAGGAGACTTAACCCAGAAAATAACCCATTCTTCATCTCAGATATCTTGTTGCTCAATTGGCAGGCTAGTCCTAGAGACAACAGGACTAGGCAGGCCTAGACTTGAGCCTCCATGATACTTAAGGACCAGTTCTACCATGCAAGGATGCTCCTTTGTCCTCCCTGGCTGCACTCCCAAACCTGTTTCCATCACTGTGTCTCTATCTGCTTTTCTCTGCTGCCTGCCTTCTCAGCTCTACCTCTCTTCCACCTCACATCTGCAAAGAGGGAGTTTGGTAGAGGCTGGAAGATCATTAAGACCGAGGTCAGCCTAGTCCACAGAGTGAGTTCCAGGACAGCAAGGGCTACACAGAGAAGCCCGTCTCCAAACAAACAAATAAACAAACAAACAAGATTTCTAACTCTGAATTTCTTATTTGTCTGAGGGGAAATATTTACCTAATTTTATCTATAATCAAAGACATTGCCATGAGTAATTTTCTTTCTGTGTCTGTTATCTGACATGGAATGTTTTATTTGATGAGAAATAGATTAGGCGCATTATTCTAAAGATGTTTTCAACACTTCTAAAACTGAAGTTTTGAAATTAGTAGTGGAGAGAAATAGATTATTGAATTATAAACAGAAAGCACATGTAATTGAAAGGATACTACAACTATTCCATTATCTTTCTTTTTATTATTTATTTCATACAACATATTTTCTCACATTTTTTCCCCATCCCAATTCCTTCCAGAGTCTCCTCATATACTACAAACTACGTTTTTCTCTCTCTCATTGCAAAAAACAGTAAAAATTAAAAGTAAATGAAAATCAAAACAACAAAGAAAAACAGTAAGACAAAAATATCAATTCCATAGCAAGACTAAATATAAAACTTGGAATGGATTTTGTGTTAGACAGCTGCTCCTGGACATGGGCACTTCCCTGAAGTGTGGGTGACATGGCTTTGCTCATTCCATTGAAGAAAATTGATTTTTCCCTTTGCCTGCAGGTATCAATTGAAAATAAGTTCTTGGTTGGGGTAGGGGTTGGTCTTTGTGGCTACTTCTCTGTCTTTTATTTATTTTCTACATTCTTATAGCTATTATGTCACCAATTTTTAACTGTCTTATAAAAAAGGTCAAATAATACCTTTACAGCTTTCAATTGCTCTAGAAAAACTCGTTTGCTAAAACCATCTTAGTGTTAGAATATTATTATTTAATTGTGTTGTTAGTAATAACAATAGTAATTTTACAGACTAATCAATCAGCATCTATTATTGTCCCACTCTGAATACTAATCTTTTATAAGTTCTGATAATACCTACACTGGGAAATGCTGCTACTTCAAGGCTATGGACTGATTGACAGCTCTTAGAGCTGTAATTCTGTTTTTTCTGTTTGCATACTTTTATTTTTTATTAGTATTTATTAATTATATAAATCAATGAGTCTTATTATGACATTTCACACATGCATGTAATTTATTTTGGTCATCTTTAGCACTCTATTTTCATGCTCTGGCCAACCCCAAGCTCCATGCCCTTCTTTTACACACACACACACACACACACACACACACACACACACACAGTGAGTTATGTATATCTAGATATATGTAGTATATGTACATATTTGTGTATATACGTACATGCATAAGACACACATGTATATGAGCAACAGAAATAGTTTCAGTCGATGGGTTGAATTTATCCATACACAAACACACACACACACACACACACACACACACACATTTTATATATATATATATATATATATATATATATATATATATATATATTCACATACATACATACATACATATAAGAGGATAGATAGAAACAATCCACTGACTGAATCCATTTAGAGTTGCTCATATGTATATCTTCTTAGGGTTGAACTAGGTAATGAATAACCAATTAGGAGCTCACCCCTGGGAATACACTGACTTTCCCTCTCAACAGCCATTATTTGCCCATAGTTCTTCATCTACGGGGAAGGGGGCATGTGAGATTTTCTCAGCCCAGGTTGACTTGTCAGTAGGTGTTTCCATTGCTCAAGTCCTGTTTAGGCAGTCCTATTGCTAAGATTTTATGGGGGGCAGCTTCCCTGACATGTACAGAAGACACTATCTTGCAGCAGATATCCTGATCTTCTGGCTCTCAAATCTTTCCACAACCTTTTCCAGGATGTTTCCTGAGCCTTGGGTGCATGGGGGTTTATGTTAGAGCTGTATCAGTTGTGTGTCCACTCCAGCCCCACATGCCAGGTGTTTACTACATTTTGACCAGTTGTGGGTTGCTGCAACAGTCTCCATTTGTAGCATCAAGAAGCTTTTTTGGTGAAGGCTAAGAGATATACTTAACTGTGGGTATAAAGATATGTTTTTATCATCAAGTTAGAAAGTCTGAGGAAAGTGGCAGTGACTTCTCTCTTAGGTTCCTTGGCCTTCCCAGCCTTGGATAGTAGGCTAGATTACAGTATCCAGAGTGAATCCCTTTCTGTTGAGCAGCCTTAAATCCAGATAGGCAACAATTGATTACTCCAAAATGTAAGAACCACTATTGTAACTTTAGGGATATCTGGCTATGCTGGTCATTACCGTTTTATAAGCTTCACAGCTGCATTCACTGGAGTATTATTGATTAAGTCCTGGTCAGTTCTTGCACAGTTCCTCTGAGTCCTGTCTGAAATGTGTGGTGGTATCTTCAGCAATAGAACATACCTTCAAATTCTGAGAGGCAGTCTAAGGCCATGGCACTAATCAATAATGTTTGGGGAGTCCCTTGAACTCCCCTAACAACTGGCAATGAGTTTCTCATACATGGTACTGCTGGTTTTGCTGGACCTCCTTTTTCTCTATTTGTTTTTCCTACCCTTCCCCCTCCCTAGGTAAATCCCTCTTTCCCTTTTTCCTATTTCATCCTTCTCAACACCTGTGTCCTTTTACACTCCTCTGAGAAGCTTCTCCCCATTTTGACTTTCCTAGTTTCCCAGGTTACTATTTGCTGTGTATTCACATCTCAAGATTCAGAGTTAGGCATGATAAATAAGAGGGAACACATGGCATTTTTCTTTCTGTGTCTAGGTTACTTCACTCTGAATGATCTTTTCTAGTTCTGTCTGTTTACCTGCAAGTTCCAAGATTTAAAGTTTCTTTTCAGCTGAGTAGTATTTCATAGTGTGTATGTACCACATTTCCATTTGTACATTTATCAGCTGAAGGACATTTTGGTTCTTTTCATTTCCTAGCTGCTGTGCATTGAGCAGCAATGGACATGGCTGAGCAAGGATGAGGAGAACAGGATGTAGAGTCTTTTGGGTACATACCAAGAAGGTACCAATGATATGCTTACTTTTAGCTTGTTGAGAATTCACCAAACTGATATTTATAGTGGCTATACTAGATTGTAGTCCCACTGATAGTGAATTAGGGTTCCCCACTGCCCATGTTCTTGCCAGCATTTGTTGCTGGTTGTTTCATTTACCTTAGATATTCTGACTAGCAAAATATCAAATAATAAAGTATTTTAAATTTTTATTTCTCTAATTTTTAAGAATTATGAATATTTCTTGAGCTATATCTTAGCCATTTTTATTTGTTATTTGAAGAACTCTCTGCTGATATCCTTAGTCCATATTTATCTTTATTTTTATTTTTTAATTGGATATTTTTTTGTTTACATTTCAAATGTCATCCACTTTTCTGTTTCCCCTCTGAAAACCCCTATCCCACCCCCCTTATCCTGCTTCTATGAGGGTGCTTCCCCACCTCCCAATCACTCCTGCCTCACTGCCCTAGAATTACTCTATACTGTGGCATCAAGCCTTCACAGGACCAAGGGCCCCCGCACCCCATCAATGACAGATAAGGCTTCTTCAGCTCCTTCATTTCTTCTTCTAACTCCTCCACTGGGGTACCTGTGCTCAGTCCAATGGATGGCTTCGAGCATCCGCATGTAAATTGGTCAGGATCTGGCAGAGCCTCTCAGGAGACAGCTGTATCAGGCCCCTGTCAGCAAGCACTTGTTGGCATCAGCAATAGTGTCTGGGTTTGCTGTTTGCATGTGGAATGGATCTCCAGGTGAGGCAATCTCTGGATGGCCTTTCTTCAGTCTCTGTCCCAGTCTTTGTCACTGTAATTTCTTTAGACAAGAGAAGTTCTGGGTTAAAATTTTGAAGATGGGTGGGTGGCCCCTTCTCTCAACCGTGGGGCCATGCCTAACCTCTGGATATGGTCTTGTCATGTTCTGCCCCCCCCCCCCTTTGTGGAGTATTTCAGCTAATGTCATCTCTGTGGGGTCCTGGGAGGATCTTGCTTTCCTGGCATCTGGGACCAGTTCCAGATTGCTACCCTTAGTTCCCCATTCCCCATTGCTACACCCCTTTGTTCAATTTCCTGACCCTCTGTATATTTCCTCCATCTCCTTCCATGCCTGATTCTGCCCCTCTTTCCCCCACTCTTCCTCCTCTCTTCCGCCCAAGTCTTCCCTACCCTCTATTACCCTTGATTATATTGTTCTCCCTTCAAAGTAGGACTGAAGCATCCACTCTTTGGTCTTTCTTCCTCTTGAGCTTCATGTGGTCCATGAGTTGTATGATGGGTATCCCATGCTCTTTGTCTATTATCCACTTACCAGTGAGTACATACCATGTGTGTGTTCTTTTGTGACTGAATTATCTCACTCGGGATGATATTTTCTAGATCCAACCATTTGCCTGCAAATTTCGTGAAGTCATTGTTTTAAATAGCTCCATTGTTTAAATGTACCACATTTTCTGTATCAATTGTGTTGTTTCCAGCTTCTAGCTATTATAAATATGGCTGCTATGAGCATAGTAGAGCATGTGTCCTTATTACATGTTGGAGCATCTTCTGAGTATATGGTCAGGAGTGGTATAGCTGGATCCTCAGGTAGTACTATGTTCAATTTTCTGAGGAACCATCAGACTGATTTCCAGAGTGATTGTACCAGCTTGCAATCCCACTAGCAATGGAGGAGTGTTCCTCTGATTATATGGCCAGTTTTGGAGAAGGTATCATGAGGTGATAAGAAAGTATATTGTTTTGTTTTAGGATTAAATGTTCCATAGAAACCTGTTAAATCTAATTGGCTCATAACTTCTGTTAGTTTCATTGTGTCTCTGTTTAGTATCTGTTTCCATGATCTGACCATTGATGAGAGTGAGGTGTTAAAGCCTCCCACTGTTATTGTGTGAGGTGCAATGTGTACTTTGAGCTTTAGTAAAGTTTCTTTCATGAATGGGAGCATACTTGCACTTGGAGCAAGTATTTGAGAGTTCATCTTGGTAGATTTTTTTCTTTGATGAATATGAAGTGTCCTTCCTTGTCTTTTTTGATAACTTTAGGTTGGAAGTTGATTTTTTAACAACATTTTTTATTAAATATTTTCTTCATTTACAATTAAAATGCTATCCCCAAATGTCCCTTATACCCTCCTTCCACCCTGCTCTACAACTTCCCACTTCCTGGCCCTGGTATTCCTTGTATTGGGGCATATAATCTTTACAAGACCAAGGGTCTCTCCCCCCAATGATGGCTAATTGGGCTATCTTCTGCTACATATACAGCTAGAGACACGAGCTCAGGGGGTACTGGTTAGTTCATATTGCTGTTCCTCCTATAGGTTTACAGACCTCTTCAGCTCCTTGGGCACTTTCTCTAGCTCCTCCATTGGGAGCCATGCGTTACATCCAATAGATGACTCTGAGCACCCACTTCTGTATTTGCCAGACACTGGCATAGCTTCACAAGAGTCAGATATATCAGGGTCCTGTCGGCAAAATCTTACTGGCATATGCAGTTGTGTCTGCGTTTGGTGGTTGATTATGGTATGAATCCCTGGATGGGGCAGTCTCTGCATGGTCCTGGAAGTCTATTTTATTATTGGGTATGATCAAAAAGGTGTAACATAGGTTAAAAGAAAGTTAGCTTTAAATTGGTGACTTAGGATTGGAGTCGTTTTAAATAACAACATGTGGTAAAAACCAGCCCAGAAAACTAGGCCTCTAGGATACTTCTAAATTGATATAATTTTTTATGTAATTTTAAAAAATTTTTTTCGAGACACGGTTTCTCTGTATAGCCCTGACTATCTTGGAACTCACTTTGTAGACCAGGCTGGCCTCAAACTCAGAAATCTGCCTGCCTCTGCCTCCCAAGTGCTGGGATTAAAGGTGCGTGACAGTTCTTATCCTAGAAAGTAGACTTATAGAGATAAGATTTAAAAAATGTCTCTTTAATGAAGCATTAAAATTTGCACTGTCATGCATTCATATGTATAAATTTGTGGCCAAACTCATAACAGTAAAGTGATGTTTCTGGTATTGATTTTTAAGATGATAAATTGTTTAAAATTGGGTTTTGCTCACCAAAAGTTATATATATATATATATATATATATATATATATATATATACTTGGTGTTCCAAATTAGATTAAAGCAGATATTAGAACTGGCTATAACAGTTATAACAGTAAAGTATTTTAGATGTTTTGTCAACAATTTAATGTTACCCATGTGTCTTAGTTAGGGTTTTACTGCTGTGAACAGACACCATGACCAAGGCAAGTCTTACAAAAAACAACATTTAATTGGGGATGGCTTACAGGTTCGGAGGTTCAGTCTATTATCATCAGGGTGGGAGCATGGCAGTATGCAGGCAGGCATGGCACAGGCAGACCTGAGAGTTCTACATCTTCATCCAAAGGCTGCTAGTGGAAGACTGACTCCCAGGCAACTAGGGTGAGGGTCTTAAGCCCACACCCACAGTCCCACATCTATTCCAACCAGGTCACACCTATTCTAACAAGGCCACACCTCCAAATGGTGCCACTCCCTGGTCCAAGAATATACAAACCATCACACCATATAACTGAGACCTTTTATAATTCTCAAAGACAAGGTATTGTGGAACTTTGAAAACTATATCTTCTTTAAAAACAAAGAAGGGGAGGAATTATATCCCTGTGCACATTATTTAAATCACAATTTTATTTTTAAAAATTTTAAATTTTGATGTCAAAGAACTTACTAAATGCCTTATAGTATCTTAAAACTAGACATGCTCATGTCTAGGTGAGATGAAAAGGATCTACTTATTGGCTTATGGCTTGATCTTGAACAGCTACCCTATATTGGGGAAGAGGGAGTGCTTAGGTCTTCTCCACAGAATGCTGCAGAAGCATGACAACTGCCAGAATGATTCATGCAACAGGCTGACCTGTGAGTTCACTGAATGTCATGACTATGGTGACAAGAAAGCTGATTTGGGTATATGTTTTTGACCTACCTTTGCTTGCCTTTGGCCCAGATTGGACAAGCTAAGCTGCCTTGCTTCAAGCTTTTTAACCTTATGGGACAGAGAACATTAGAGACCGTGGAAATTGACTTTAAATAGTCACAAGAAGTAGTTATAATGATTCTTCTCTTTCCTTTAATATGACCAGTTATTCTAACTCAATCTTGGACTGGTCTAGTCATAATTCCAATATTAGAGATTCCTATTATGAAGATAGCTAAAAATCTTTATTAGCTAACAAAGTTAACTTGGAGCTTAGCCGATTTACATGAGAAACAGCCTTTCTGTTGATTCTCAAAGCCACCTCCCCTACACCTGTAGGCCAGAGTTTGAGCTTGATCATTGCTAATTTGCAACTGAATGGAGTACCTGGACTTACAGAAAGAAGCTTTTATCCTGTTGCTTTTCAACTGTCTTGACTTGGTTTTTCAAGCTGGTCAGTCAACACCCTACAGGCTGTCTTCAGCAAGCATGCAGTATCACCTCCAGCAAGCGCAGGTGGCAGAAATTCATCGATATGAAGAAGCATTTTGAGTATATATTGTAGCTTTGGTCTGATTGGAATAAGGTGTGCTATGAGGGCCGGTTAGCCAATGACAGGCAACCAGATTTCTGAACTATATCAATCTAAGACAGAGGTATATGCCAAGAGGCCATGGTTTATTAATAATATACCACAGAGCCATGTTTGTGCAAAATAAACACAAACAAGCTGCATATTTTCTTTTGATGGATAAGAATAGTTTGTGAAAAATCTGAGTCCCCAAGCCAGGCTCGGCCACCAGTCACCATAATTCCCAGGCAGGACCATGGAGCATAAATATATTTTATGCCCCAGTCAAGCTAATTTTTATTATATATTTAGGGAGGAATTGTAGCCTCCCCCATCCTTGAAGTAGGCTGATTCAGACTGTTGCCATTGAGTATGAGACCACCTGGGGTGTAGCCTTCTGACCTAGATGCCTCTATTGTTCTGTCACATGTGCTGCTCTTCTCCAAGACATGCTACCTGCTGAGAGACCCTTGAGATTTTCCTGAGACAACACCTGTCAGATTGTCAGATCACCTATAGGCTGGCAACAGACATCAAGAATGGATTGGCAGGGAATGGGCCTCCCCCCTTTATAAGCACAGACTCTTAGTAAACTTTGGGGCCTTGATCAGAGAACATTGTCTTGGCCTCCATTATTTCTCTCGACATTTTCTCCCATACAGTTCCTACCTTCCACTCAGGAACACAGCATGGCCACAGGTGGCTACAGCCTTTTATTGGGGGAATTGAGTCCATTGATCTTAAGATGTATTAAGGAATAGTGATTGTTGCTTCCTGGAGCTTGGCACAGGGTCAACTCCAGGGTGCAGATATGAAATGGGGAGGATTCTGTCCCAGGCTGCTTCTCAATTCCTGTGTCCTAAGGGCTTTGGGCAGGTCTCTCTTGGGCCAGGAATTTGAGCAGAAGCAGTGGTCTCACCTGTGCTCTCAGGTGTGTCAGCACTCCTGGGAGACAAGCTCTCTCCTGGTAGAATTTGGATATAGAGAGCCTGGTTTTATCACCAGGCCATATTTTTAAATTGGCTTATTTGTTCTTTGATTCTGTTTTCTGAGTTCCTCATATATTAATCCTCTGTCAGATGTATAGTTAGCAAAGATTCCCTACCATTACTCAGGTTATTTATTTATTTATTTATTTAGGGTGTTAAAGACAGAGTTTCTCTGTGTAGGTCTGGCTGTCCTGGAACTCAGTCTGTATACTAAGCTTGTTTCCAACTCACAGAGACCTGCCTGCCTCTGCCTCCCAGGTGTTGATCTTAAAGACATGCACCATTGCTGCTTGGCACTGGACTCTTTTTTTTTTTTTTCCAAGTTGGTTGTTTATTTAGCTGTGAAAAAGTGTTTTAATTCTATGAAGTCACACTTGTTGATTTTTGGCCTTAATTCTTTGGCAAACAATCCTATTCAGAAAATCCTTTCTTACATCTGTATCATGTATAGTGTCTCCTGTATTTTCTTCTAGTTTCAAGGTTTCCTGTTTTTCATTTAGGTCTTTGACCTGAAAGACCCATAACATGAGGACTCGCCCATGTTCTGACTCAGGAGCGGTGACACCCCAAATCACTTATGAGAAATGGTCTTGATGCAAACAGCAAGAGGATTTTTATTCCAAGAGCACTCTGGGACCCACAGTCATACCCCATGCAGGATTAGAGGACCGTGGGCCCCAAGTAGCTGAGAGAGTGGGTATTTAAAGGAAAAAAACACAACTCAAGGGGATGAGGAGGCCGTTGTTAGAAAATACCAAAAATACCAGTTAAGAGTCAATGAGGAAGTGAAAAGTCACAGGAGTCACAAGGTATACCTGGTAATTGTGTGGGTTATTTCTTAAGACAGTTTCTATGAGCCCCTAACAATAGCACATTTGCATAGTGGGTTGGTTCCAGGAGCGGTCAGGGTGGGTCAGGGTGACTTTCTTTGAAGGAACACTTTCTGAACCCAGGAAGCAGGTGGGTGGAGGAATGTTGCTATCTGTTTTATGATTAGCATGCCTTGGATCATTGAGTCACAAAGGTCACATTCTCAAGCCTGGGCCTAAAGCCCTAGTTTTTAAGTTTCACTTTTTCAGACCCATTTGGGGTTAGCTTTTGTGGAAGGTGATAGATATGGGTCTGTTTTCATTCTTCTACATGTGGACACCCAGTTTTCCCAGCATCATTTGTTGAAGATGCTTTAATTTCTCTGGCTTATGTCTTTGGTGTCTTCATCAAATAGCAGATGGCTGAAGTTACATGTGTTCATGTTTGAATCTTCATTTGTGTTGCATTCATCTACATCCCTGTTTCTGTGCTAGTACTATAGTATTGTTTTTATCACCATGACTCTGTAATATATCTTGAGATGTGGAATGATAGTACCTCTAGCATTGTTTCTTCTGTTCATGATTGTTTTGGTTAGCTGGGATCCCTTGTGGTTTCATATGAATTTTAGGATAGCTTTGTTTAGTTTTTTGTGAAGAATGGGATGGTGATTTTGTACAGTAGAGAATCTTTCGCAGCTATACTTCTGACAAGGAATACTATCCATATAAACAGCTATGTTGCAGATGCCCACAATAAAGACATTGGTCATGTCATCACTTCAATCTTGATATGTTTAAATCTAAAAAGGACATTCATGACTTTTCTGTAGAAGTGATTTTTGTATTTGTAAATAATCCGCATGAATACCCTTTGAACAAAACAATCCCAGTATTATGGCAGTAGTTCTGGTCTCTGAAATCCTTGCACTAGGGCAGCAGCAAAGGCGGAAGTATCGGGAGTTCAAAGCCAGCCTCAGCTGGACAGTAAGTATGAAGTCAGCCTAGTTTAGTCATTCTCAACCTTGCTAATGCTGTGACCCTGTATATAGTTTCTCATGTTGCAGTAATCTGCAACCATAAGGTTATTTTTGCTTCTACTTCATAACTGTAACTTTGCTGATGTTTTGAATTAAAATTTGTCTATCTGATATGCAGGATATATGATATGCATCTTCTGTGAAAGGGTCCTTTGACTCTCAAAGTGTTTGCAACCCACAGGTTGAGAATCTTTGGTCTAAGCTAAATGGTGCCCTGCATTAAAACTACAAAACAAGACTTGTGTACAGTTTGAGATATCTTCATAGATTAATAGAACTGTAACCAGAAGGGAGATGTTGGCCCCCATGTCTCCAAAGGGGTTTCACCTTGAAACGTGGGCAGCTGATAGAGGAAAGGCAGCTGTTTGCACAGTGCAGCCATCTGGCTCTAACTTGCTAGTCACCGAGTTGAGAGGTTGGTCCTGGATACCTCAGTGCAAACTTCAGGCACTCCTGAGTCGTGTACTGCTGCAAGTGATTTCGGCTACTAACCTATGAAATCTTTCCTTTTCCATCCTAGATACTTACATAGTCAGTGGTCTGTGTAAATTTGGTACACTATCGAAAATTTGTCTCCTGAGTATCTCTGGGATACCAGTGCAATGTAAAGGCCTGGATTTCCACATTAAGCTGAACTGAGAGAGTTTTACAACTTAGAGGTGTGAAGGCAAAAGAACCCAGTCTTGGGTTATAGAACACGTGCCCCTCCCACTCCAATTCCAAACAATACAAAGCTGTGAAGAGATTGGCTGTTCAAGCAAACTGGGACCACTTTATGGAGTGGTTGCTCATAGCTAGCTTGGTGCTGAACAGTTGCTGAACCCAGCTCAAAGGTTTTCAGGATCTGTGTTGACTTTCAAAGTCACTCATGTGAAATTCAGGTAGTTTGGTTGGTGACAATCACAGACTCTTCTTCTGTTTTTCTGTTCATTTTCTGGGGAAAGATCCCTCACCCCCGCAACCCCCCTCCTGGAGGCATAGGCCCTGTGTGGTTCTCATTCTTCCATTCTCTCTATGTAGAATACCAAAACAGTTATTTCCCATGTTCCAGATGAAGTGGAAGCCTCACAGGCTTAATAAGACTCAGGTAAGTGAAAAAGTTGATGTTGGTGATGGGAAGGGTCTGTTGAGACAAACCTATTGTAAAGACAATATAAAATGTGGCCATTTCCTCCTTTACAACATTAGTATTCTAACACAGTTTATAGGCTAGAGATGAGCCTCCATTTAGTTTCTGGGTTTTTGAATCTGGTTATTAGTATGAAATGGGTGAGAGATAGTAACTGTAACTATGTCTCCACTGCCACTGGGATGACCCCAGCACCCTCACAATCACTCCGAATTATAGGAATAAGGCCATTTTCTAACACTATTGTTAACCCCAGGGAGGTGTATCAGGGCTTGTATTTAAAGTTTTTCTTTGGTCTCTGTGGGTGGTGTTTAGTGGCAGTGCATTAAGAAGCAAGTTCCAGGACATAGTAACCTAGTTAAGCAATTGATGACGTAAAGCTCTCTTTACCACAGGGGGTGAAGATACAGAAGATTCAGGGTTTGCTCTACAAGAGGATCTCCCATAGAAAAGCCAACACATGGTACTTGTTATCCTATTGGTTAGCATAAAGGGGGATGGAAAGTAACTTTAGCCAGGATTAGTAGGAAAAAGCTCTGATATGAACAAGCAAACTTTGAACTATGTCTCAAAGTAGGGGTTGAGCAGGTATGAAACCTCTTACTAGAAGATGTAACTGTATACCACAGCATCACAAACACACAGAATGGAGTACAATGAAGTCCAGGGAACAATGGACTGGAAGATGAAAGACATGAAGAAAGTAATGGATGGAAAATTTTTGGAAAAGTAGGAAAAGACAGGGAACTTGTGAGTCTAAGACATGTATTTTTTGTTGGTGTTATTTTGGTTTGTTAGTTTTTAGAAGCAATCTGATAATAAATTATCAGAAGAAACATGAGTTGCTCTGTGTATCAGGTTCAGTTGATGCCACTTATCAGTGTTATGAATTGTATGTTAACTGAAAACTTAATGGGAATATCTTCATGATAGTCTGGTTAAAAAATGAAACCAACCATCCAACAAACAAAACAAACAAACAAACAAACAAACAAAAAAAGCAAAAATCAAAAAACCAAAAACATCACCACCACAATGACAAAAACTTAATATAAAAATCTGGTAGAAATGAGGCTCTGTAACACTTCTGTAAGTAACCCCATCTTACACCTTCCAAAAGCAAGTAGAATAGACAAGTCCTCTTTTTACCCCTAATTTTAATCTGCTTATCTGTGTAGGCATTAACTGACTGATATGGCTGTAGCCATCCTGATTGAACTCTGTAGGTGACAACAGTGAAGGGGCTGGAAATTTTGGAATGCTGTGTCCCAGATAACGGTGAAGTATTTTATTTATAGCATGTGAGTCCATAAACTGAAAGGGCAAGAAATGAAGGGACAGAGCATCTTGTGTGAGTGCATAGGAAAACAGAAAGAAAGCCAAGCAAAGGGGTTTGCACTTTTTAAATTTCTAGGCTAACGTGGAATTATTCATAATTGTTACTACAGTAACGTAGTACGTATTCAGAGCCTGACTCCACCATAAACAGTCACTGTACAATAGGAATATCTGTTGTGAAAAATGCTGTTTTGTAATTTTCCATGACAAATCTCCTAAAATCCACTAGTGTGCATAGTACTGAGCCTTCCTTACTGACCCAGCATATGTCAGGGGGTTGATTCTCAGATGTAGTGTAATCAATTAACACACCCCAAGAGTATATGTAAATTTTCAGAGGAATAGCTAGGCTGATTTCCAGAGTGGTTGTACCAGCTTACACTCCCACCAACAATGGAGGAGTGTTCTCCACATCCTCGCCAGCATCTGCTGTCACCTGAGTTTTTGATCTTAGCTATTCTGACTGGTGTGAGGTGGATTCTCAGGGTAGTTTTGATTTGCATTTCCCTAGTGGCTAAGGATGTTGAACATTTCTTTAGGTGCTTCTCAGCCATTCGATATTCCTCAGTCGAAACTTTTTGTTTAGCTTTGTAGCCAATTTTTTAATAGGGTTATTTTATTCTCTGGAGTCTAACTTCCAGCTATACCATTCCTGGGCATATACCCAAAAGATTCTTGGTTGGGGGAGGAGGGATGGGATAGGGGGTTTCTGAGAAGGGTAAAACCAGGAAAGGGGATAACATTTGAAATGTAAATAAAGTATCCAATAAAAAATAAAAACTAAAAAAAAAAATGAGTATATGTAAAAATTATCTAGTTCATTATTTTTATTATTTTAAATGATCTGTTGTTTAAATGACTGGGGATGTTAGAAGATAATTTTTTTCTTCATCAATTTTTGACATTTTCAGTAAAATAAGCTTCATATAAATTTTCAGTTCATAGTGATACAAATTCACAGGGGAATTTTATCTGGGCTGCCAGTATTAGTTCTTGTATCATAGTCTATTGTAGTCCTGCATCACAGGGGACTTGCATAAATAGTTTAAAGTAGTCCAAAGAAGGTTAGCAGAGACTGGGAAGAGCATGTGTTAATGGTTGGTTAGTAGACACAATGTTCTGCTTCACCAAGAGAGATGAGTATAGATGTACTTTTACATTACAGGGCCAGTGCCATTAAGAACATGGGATTAAATATTTCAAAAATGACAGTTAAAGGGCTGAGCATATTTTGATTCAGCCCCCGTGATTTCTATTGCACACTGTTCCCAGTGTCCATCATTAAGGATGATGCCTTAAACTGTATGTACTCACCAAAAAGAAATGAAAACAATGTAAAGTAATAGTAGATTCACTTACTGCACCATGATGATCATTACCCAATTGTACAGAGTCAAAACACCACATTGTACTCACAAATATGTACCAACATTCTGTCAGTGAGAAACTATACTAGAAACACATTACATGTAGTTCTGGAACATGCAAGGAGTGTCAATAGAATGCTTGTTTTTGGAGTTTATGGAAGTATGTTAGAACAGGAGAGAGCTAGAAGCTGAAGATCCAACCTCCACTTCTGATACGTGGACTATTCTGGGAATACAAACTTATGCCCTTACAGCCTTAGAAACTTAATTCATTGAAGTAAAGCAAAGAGACTTGGAAGCACTAGGAAAGGTTAATATAAACACACTCCTTGTGGTGATTTCAGAAGAGCTGGCCAGGGAGAACAACTTCCCCATGGAGGTGATGCTTGCAAAGAGAAGATGAGACCTGGGATACAGCCTCTTGGACAGTTAAAGAGCTGAGCATATTTTGATTCAGCCCCCGTGATTTCTATTGCACACTGTTCCCAGTGTCCATTATTAAGGATGATGCCTTAAACTGTATGTACTTGCTTAATGGCAAAGATCTATGGGCATCCATTGCTATAATTTCCTAAGAAACAGCCTTTTTTCATATAAATGAACCGACATGAAACATTTCTTTTTCTTCTCGCACATGAGCCTAAAAACCCATAGTTTATTTTATTTTCATTCTACAATTTATATATGGACTCAAAAGGAAAATTACTTCACTCAACAGAATGATGCCTTGTTAGTATAAAAGGAACACACTGGTTCCTGAGGGGATCCACAGTTTTCAGAATGGGGAGAAATATAGTGTGTGTGTGTGTGTGTGTGTGTGTGTGTGTGTGTGTGTGTGTGTGTGTGTGTGTGTGTGTGTGTGTGTGTGAGAGAGAGAGAGAGAGAGAGAGAGAGAGAGAGAGAGAGAGAGAGATTTTTAATAGACAAAGTTACATGCAAATACTCTACCATGACCCTAGTATACATTTTTGAAAGGATTTTAACAGGAATAAAAGTTCATCACATGGATAGGGAATATAATTATAATTAGGGAGTCTGTTCAGTAAAATGCTGAAGCTCTCTGGTACAAACACTTTATTCAATTTACTAAGAGAGTCAGGCTGACTAGTATTGAGCTGCATGCTGACACACTCAAGCCTCTGTGTTTATAGTAAGCCTAGGTGATGAGCACATAGGTGAATGACAGTTTGTTAGTCTCTGGAGTTTTAAAATGTCTTGCTGTGTTGTACATGGCAATGGTGAAACACTGCTTGAGAGATGAGAACAGAGCTTTGGGTAAAACAATTTCCTATGGGAAAAGAATCACTACTAAGTAAGGATTTGTGACAAAATGAATTGAAAAAGACAATAACTTGATAACATATTCAAAACACTTTAGTGTATATCAAAATTAAGTTTCCTGGCAGGATTCCATGTTACATTACTTAACATAACCTTGAAAACTAACAAATACACACCTGCTGGCTAGTTTTAACTGTGATCTTGACACAAACTAGATCTGCCTAGGAATGGAGTCTTAATGGGGGAATTATTTACAGCTGGTTGTCTTATGAATATATATATATATATATATATATATATATATATATATATATATATATGGAATTTTCTTGATTATTAATTGATGTCAGGAGACCTAGCCCAGTATGAGTGGCACCACTCCCTATGCTGCGCTTTGAATGCTGTAAAAGTTAATAAAACTAATAAGAAGACAGCAATGATGCATGCATGTGTGATCCATGTATGTATACTCCCTCTGCTAATGTCTGTGGATATGATGTTTTCATTTCCTGCTTTGACTTCCCTATAATACTGGACTGTAACTGGGAATTATAAGAAAAATAAACCTTTTTCTTTACTAAGTTGATTTTTGTCAGAGTATTTTTTGACATAGCAATAGAAATACAAAGGAATTATAATTTTCTCAAAATATTACTAAGATTTTCAAAACTGAAGATGATCATATTCAATACTGTAGAGGAAGAAGGAAAAGAAACTTTGTTTTCCTCTTAGAAAAAGATGACTTAAGAAAAGACACTATATGTTTAGAGGAATCCTACTCATGAATTTGTCTCAATAAAATAATGTTTTATGCTACTGTACTTACTTATAGCAACAAAGACTAACTTCACCAATAGGAGGATATATATATATATATATATATATATATATATATATATATATATATATATATGAGTGTGTGTGTATGTATTTTAAAATTATGTTTCTTTGACTAAAAGACACCATTAATAAGATATCTCATTAAAGTTTTTCTTCTGGAACATTATATAAAGATATTCCAATCACTGACTTAGTGATGGATTTTCTTAGTGCAACAAAACAGCATTTATAGCACATAAGTAGTGAATATAGAGAAAAAGAAAAACACCAGAATGTTGAGGGGTAAGTAATTGTGAATGAAAACTGATAAAGGTAGACTTTGGATTTTCCTCTTCCCGTTTTACCACAATTGTAAATTTACAAAGCAAGTATGTTGCTATTGTTTTATTTTGTTTTGTTTTTTGTTTTTTGTTTTTTGTTTTTTGTTTTTTGTTTTGTTTGTTTGTTTGTTTTTCGAGACAAGGTTTCTCTGTATAACCCTGGCTATCTAGGAACTCACTTTGTAGACCAAGCTGGCCTCGAAACTCAGAAATCCACCTGCCTCTGCCTCCTGAGTGCTGGGATTAAAGGCATGTGCCACCATGCCCAGCTGTATTTTGCTATTGTAATTAGAAAAGAAACCTAAGCAGGTTGTGGGGCACACTTCTTGTAGTTCTACATGCTCAAGAGGCTGAGGGGTCACTTGAACCCAGGAGTTTCAGACTTATCTGGTCCATGTAGTAATATTTCACCTGAACCAAGGAAAACAACAAAAGCAATATGTTACCAAATAAACAAATCAATCTATTGAACATTAAGAACAATACTCCTGAAATAAACAAAGCAGACAAAAAATATAAGATTTAACAAAGCAGAAAATTAATATTGTAAACCTTTCTGGACCTGTGTGGGCTTCTCCTCTCTAGCTGCCTGCTGAAGGGCTTACCTTTGGGGGTTCACCTTCTCCATTCTCAGTTCTATGAAGTATTTTAATCAGGTCTTTTTGAAGGATTTTAAGCAGAAACACCCAAAGGAAGAAAGGGAGGAAAGTGGACAATATCAGGCTTCAGCATAACATGATCCAGTTCCCACCCACCTTGCTCTTCCTGACTATTTTGAACTCTTCTATCCTTCTGCCCTTCCTTCCTTCTCTTTTGTCAAAGATTGTATTCAAATTTCTTTTCAAGTACCCAAATACCTATAGATTGTTGAGAGTTCAGCAACCAAAGTCCTTTAAGACAGGAAAATTTTCATCTTGGCATTAAAATAAAAATAAAAAAACAATCACCTTGAACAAGTAGCTTAAAACGCTCTGTTTCCCCATTCCATTAGCCAAGAGATGGAGAATATCTTTTCTAGAACTTTCCTAACCAGCTCCACCTGCTCAGACTACTAATTTGTGTTTCTCTGTGATCTGCTGCTCTTACCTCAGACATTGGAGGTATTTTCCTCAAAACATGACTCCTTTTCCTACTTTCTTATTTCTACATCCCTTGGCTCCTGGCACAAGAAGAAGAGGGGTTAGATCTCTTTTAGAATATTTTCATTTGGTCTTAGACTGTGTTTAATTTGACTCACATTTAATTGCTTCCAAGTAAATGGATGAACAATTCTAAAAAATGCCCCTCTGTAGAGCATGCTGAGGTTAGAAGTCAGGGGAAGGAGCTGCCAATTACCTTCTCTTTAGACCTCTCTGAGTTCTTTTTGGAAAACGACATATTTTATTTGGGAGTTCAGCAGACAGTGACTCAAGTTTTGTATTGCTGGCCCTCTCACCCTGCTACCCTAGCAGGTAGGAGTCCCACACCTGTTGGGAAAGCCTGTGGAAGGAGGCCAGTTGGTTATTTTTCTCCAGCTTCCCAGTGTTCTTGAGGTCAGCAAGCAGTTCTGGTCATGTGTCTGATAGCTTGTCTTCTAGCTTCGCAGGAGACTTTACAAGCATCCTACCCTCTTTTCCTGTTCTGTGCAGCCCTTAAACAATATTGCACCTTCAATGGTAAATTCTTTCAGATCAGACAAAAAGAAAAATCACAGGGTAATGAGCATTTTGAAGGGAATGCTGGTTTGCATCACTGACTGTCGATTCTCGAAGAATCCACGGATACCCATCTCTATTCAATTCTGGAATCCTTTCCCTCCCTTCTGGAGAGGCAGTAGTTGGCTTTGGGCTTGATGCTGTTGGCTGTGTTAGCTTGTGCCTGGTGAGATAGCATGGGGAAAGTGCCAAGAAGTTGGGAGAAGTTGTGTCTCCCAGTGTTCACTCTTTGATCTTGCTTTTGGTCTTCTCAGCTCTTTACTTGAAGGGAAAAAGGCTGCCTGTAGCCGATCCAAAGCTTCCTTCCTGGTTATTTTCTCAAACTTGGCCTTGGAAATTTGCTGTAGACATATTTACTTGGCCCGTGGTACATTTGCTTAGTGCCTTTAAGCAAAGATGTTTTAAACATATTGGGCAGACACATGCACACATGCGTATGTATACACATAGGATGTCTACTCTTGGATCACTACACATTTCAAAATCGTAAGTCACATTAAGTCATATCTATAAGTAATTCATTACAGGTCTTCTAGCTACCCTCTACACAAAGTATGAATGGGATTTAAATTCTAGTCTTAGGAATTACTATTATTATTTTGAAACAGAATTTCACTCCATAAGGACCACACTGGTTTCTAACATACAATTTTACTGCCTATGCCTCTTGTGTGCTAAGATTATAGGCAGGGTGCTACTATGCCTGGTAGATCATGAATTCATAAAACATAGGGGAGCTCAACCATGAAGTCTGTAAAACATGGGTACCAACACAATGTTATCTTCCTACTAATTTATTTATTTTATAATATACCACATTCATATTACAAAGTTTAAATATATTACTTGGTGAAATGTATGTGCGCGCATGTGAGTGTGTGTTTGTGTGTGTGTGTGCCCAGGAAGATATTATATGAATTCTTCAAAGAGAAGAATTGTTTTTGTTCAGAAGCTGTGCTCATTTTTAGTGGTGTGGAGCTCATCAAACAAAGCAACACAGGGCAAGTCATTTCCATACTCCTCATTACACCCTGGCAGTATTTCCCAGCCCTCTTCTATTTATTAATGGAAAGAGGCAGGCAGACAACTTCATTTCAGAGATCATTGAGTGTTTACTAGGAATGATACCAGCAATGCTAATTGATCCCAGATTGCTCAGAGCCTATACATTTGCCAGGCTTTGGATGCTACTGTACTGATTTACATTTCTGTTTGGCAAAACAAGTCCCTGAGGGTCTTAAAATGTCTTTGTAACGTTGTCTAAGCAGTTACTGGTCACTTATGCCATGTGTCTGCTCACACAAGCATCTGAACAGCATTTTTTTTCCATAGCCACCTGCTTTCCTGTTCAACAACAACAAATACCTTTAATCTTTTGTTAAGTTCTGTTAAGTTTGTTTCCTTCACTTATGGCTTCATTAATAATCTAAGATGTATTAATTTCTGAATTTTCCCAATTCCACCATTGGGAGGTTATCATGTGTACAGTTAATGTAAATTGGCTTATATTTATAGGTCTACTCCTCTTTACTGGAGTGTATACAAACCTCTCCTCTTAGAGTTATTTTAGTACTACTTAATAATTATGCTTTAATTTTTCTAAAACAAACAAACAAACAAAGCATCAAACCATATTTTGTACAAAAAAAATATGTTTGAGTTGCTGGGAAAGTGCACCAAAGGATGTATAAATTAATAAAAAGGGTGAAACTGGACAAGTTACTTCAGATCCCAACTCTGCCTATTCTGACCGCTATGTTCTATATGCCAATGAGTGTTTCCAGCCGCCTCTCAGGCAAAACCAGACCTACTTAGTAGGATACACAATTTCTGGGAACTGACTGAAGTCTTAGTGGTTGATTTGGAACCATCAAGGGGATCTTGCTGAAGCTGATTGGGAGCCATTTGCATAAAAAGCTTGCTGAAAGCTAGGCCTAGGGTAGAACTCAGGCACCCATGTTTAGGTAAATCTGTGCTTGCCATCCCTGGACACCCCTTCTCTCTCTCTCTCTCTCTCTCTCTCTCTCTCTCTCTCTCTCTCTCTCTCTCTCTCTCTC
>LR749997.1:0-79270 GCA_902729485.2 Mus minutoides
AAAAAAAAAAAGTGCCAGCATCAGACTCTCTGGCACCCTGGGAGCAAAGGTGCTCACCCCTGGGCACTGTCCTTAGATGTTCTCAGTACACTCTGGAAAGAACCTAGTGAAATCACCGGGCTCTCAGAACTGTCACAATAACATGCTTGTGAGGGCTGGCGAGATGGCTCAGCAGTTAAGAGCACTGGCTGCTCTTCCAGAGAACCCAGGTTTGATATCCAGCACCCACTTGTGGCTCACAATAGTCTATAATTCCGATGCCCTCTTCTGGCCTCTGAGGATACCAGATGTATATGTGGTACACAGATATACATGCAGACAAAACACACATACACATAAAAAAAAAAAAAAGATTTTAAAATATGGTTCTAAAAACAGGTCCATTGAGCTGGGTGGTGGCACCACACTCTTTTAATCCCAGCACTGGGGAGGCAGAAGCAGGCTGAAACTCTGAGTTCAAGGCCAGCCTGGTCTACAGAGCAAGTTCCAGGACAGCCAGGGCTACACCCAGGAAACCCAGTCTTGAAAAGAACAAACAAGAAAACAGGCCTACTGGAGCTAAAGGTTAGATATTACATAGAAACAATAATCATGAGAGACAGAGACTGTCAACTTTCCTAGGAATCGGAGAAGTTAAGAATTTGCTAAAGGTCATACAGATAACCGATGAAATTAATGTTTGAACTGAAAGTGGGCTGACTCCAAATTCTGAGCTCTTTGCCAGCATTATAGCTGCCCTCAGTAACAAAACAAAACAAAACAAAACAACCAAGCAGACAAAATAAAACAACACCCCCACACATTTACAAGCTGCTCAGATATGACTGGCACACCCACAGGAGAACACGCCGGTGCTCTATATCTTAGACCCTCATCCTAGACCCTCCAGCCGTCATTTCTGATGGTGTTTTTTTTTTAGAGACAGCCACACACAGCAAGTTCACTTTAGTTTAATTGCCCCAGGGTTTGGTGGTTTTATAGAGTGTAACTAATGCAGAAAAGCACCATGATAAGGCAGCCTTATCACCACACTAATGGCCCCTAAATTCTATTAACACAGGTAAATAAATAGCCAAGATGTGCGGGTCCCAGGTGGCTCTTCTCAAACAAGTACAGGGTCTTTCCAAAGTGGGGAGGCTCAGTGGGGCCCCTAGTGGGATATAAAGATGGAGAAATATTTTTCCCTCGGGCTGGAAGGACAAAGCATAGTGAGATGCCAGTGGCTTCCATAGGGTAATGGTGAGGCCAGCGGCTTGAGCCAACTCTTTAAACAACTGGTTACATCGCTGTGGTGAAGTCAACCTCCCTCTCTGGACCTCAGTTTTGTTTTGTTTGTTTGTTTGGTTTGTTCTTCCCTGTCCCCCCTCCCTGTGCAATAGAGTTAAGGCTGTCGAGTTCAAAATATTGCCCAGATGTAACCTTCAAGGCACCAAGTATGACGTAGGTGAGGGGGTAGGAGTAGCCCTGAGAATGAGTCTATGTTGGATTTGAAAATGCCCAGGTCCAGCAGAGCCTCTCCATGCAGACTGTGTGTCTCTGTTAGTGTCAGGGTCACCAATCTCCCTGTGTAAACCTGCCGTGTCCCACCATATCCTTAACTTCCGTTGTTCTGGTCCGGACACCGGATCTCTCTCACCTCCCGGAAGGGCGTCTGGTTAGGGGGCCCAGGCTGGAGCAATTAAGTAAATTACTTTCACATGACCACCAGGACAACTCAACAAAAACAGGCACTTCCCCCAAATTTCCAGAGCCATATATTAGGATTCGTAGGGATTGACGGAGTAGGGGTTAGGTAATAGAAAGGCAAGCTGGATCAGGCATGGCTCTGCCACAGGCTATGTATCTTTTTAATTCCAGCCTTGGTTTTACTCATCTGTAAAATGGGAGTGGAAAAGAATAGGAAACGTAATAGCCAAGGTCTAGACGAAAAAATGAAGAAGACAATATCAAAGACTCTAAAACGCTGCTGGGGATGTAGCTCTGCCCGCAGAGTGCTTACCTAATAAGCACAAAGCCCTGAGTTCCATCTCCAGTACCGTATACTTGTACTCCCAGCATCCAGGAGAAGAAGACAGGAAGGTTGGAAGTTCAAGGTCATTCTTGGCTACATATCATTGAGACCAGCCTGGGGTATAGGAGACCTAGGGGGTTTTGTTGTTGTTGTTTTGTTTTCTTAAAGACTAGAGAGGTAGCTTTCTGGTTAAGAGCGCGTACTGTTCCTGCAGAGAACCTGATTTCATTTCCCAGCTTCCATGCTGGGAAGTTCACCATCACCTGTAACTGTATACAGCTCAAGGGAGATTTGATGGATGGCTTTGATCTCCATGGGCATCTGCATTCATATACACACATACATACAACTAAAAAAATTTAAAAGATTCTAGGACAACACTAGGTAGAGTCCCCTCCTGATCCAGGAAAGGACACTTCTGCATTGTGTTCTGCAAACACATTGTTGCTTCCTGGAATCTCTGGTACCTCAACACCAAATCCCCACAGATGGAGACTTGTGGGTCTTCTGCCCCCAATAGTTCTCTAGAACAAGTCTTATCTATATTCAGGAGGCAGAAGGTCCATATCCGTGGGGAGGACCATGGAGTTTCTTAACTAGTATGGACAGTGGTTGGTTGGAAGTCTCCTAACATCTTAGAAACAAATCATTTGCAGAGGGTTTCAAAAGTTTTTGTATGAAGTCACAGGAATCATTGGACCAGATCAAATGGAGAGCCTCTTCTCCCTGTACACTTCATTAACAGACTCATTACACGGCAGTAGGCCAGGTTATATGCAAAGGAATTACTGACCCACCTTTCTCCTTCCCATGGCTAACTGGTCCTGACTTACCCTCCCTTTTCTTTTCTGCTGCTTTGGCTTAAGATCTCACCACTTGTGCCTGTTGCTGTAATCGCACACCAACCTGGACCTTCCCCATTTCAGTCTTCTGTCCCTCCTCACAGAAGTCACAAAGTCACAATGCTCTTAATGCTTGGTTAATCTCTCTCTCTCTCTCTCTCTCTCTCTCTCTCTCTCTCTCTCTCTCTCTCCCTCCCTCCCTCTCCCTCCCTCCCTCTCCCTCTCTTTCCCTCTCTCTTTAGACAAAAAGTGACTTTTAAAAAAAAGATTTATTTTTATGTCTATGAATACTGTATCTGCACTGTATCTGCATGTACACCTGCATGCCAGAAGAGGGCATCAGATCACATCATAGATAGTTGTTAGCCATCATGTCATTGCTGAAACTTGAATTCAGGACCTCTGTTCCCTTAACAGCTGAGCCATCTCTTCAGCCCTGTTAGTGTCTCTTTGTTGTGGTTTATGAGAAAACTCATTGGCATTTAGAACATTCATAGTCTTCATTATTAGGGTGTCTCATCTCTCTATGCTCAAAAGATAATTTCAAAGTCGATTATGTTAGTTTCCCTTCTCTGAATATACCATGGTTGTTTTGCTTTTGTTTGTTTGGTTTGGTTTTATTGAAACAAGGTTTCTCTGTGTAACCCTGGCTGTTCTAGAACTCACTCTATATAGAGCAGCTTTGAACTCACAGAGATCCACCTGCCTCTACCTCCCAAGTGCTGGAATTTTGATTTTTTTTTTAAATAAAGACTTATTTTTACTTTTTATGTGCATATTTATTTTATGTTCATGGGTGTTTTGCCTGCATGAATAGGTGACTTCAGAGGCCAGAAGAGGGCGTCAGATCCCCTGGAACTGTAGTTAAAGATGGTTATAAGGTACTAGGAACCCAACCCAAGTCCTCTGCAAGAACAGCAACCCATTCTCTGCACCCAGCTTCCCATACTTTTAAAAGACATGGACTCTCTGCATAGACCAGGCTGGCCTAATGTCACAGAGCTCCATCCACTTGCCTTTGTCTCCTTAGTGCTGGTATAAAAGGCATGGCGATCCAGGCTGTACTAGGAATGTTTATGCTCACATCTCTTTGCCTCTTCATTTGGCCTGGAATTCTTTTGTACCAACCCCTGCAAAGATTTCCATCTTCAACACCTCCCAAAAGAACTACATTGCCTTCAGCTCCCACCCAGCCCTTACCAAACCATCTTTCTGCCTGTTCACCTGTAGGCTACGATTCCCACAAGAATGAAGAACAGACTAAGCTGCCTTCCTGTTTCTAGCACCACGAATGATCCCAAGGTGAACAATAAGTCCTCATAAACTGTATGTAGTCTGTTCTGAATGATCCGGAAGGCAGTTATTCTCTTCGTTTTATTTTGAGACAGGGTCTCTTGCGCGGCAGTTGGCCTGCAGCATAATGTAGCAGAGGTCGACCCTGAACTACTGATCCTTCTGCCCCGCACCTCCCAAGTGCTGGGATTACAGACGTGGGCTATGACACCCAGTTGATGAAGTTCTGGGATCAAACCCAGGGCTTCACGCATGCTAGGCAGACACTCTACCAATTAAGCTAAGTCCCCATGCCTTTCCTCATCTTGTCTTCTGCCCAGATCCTCGCCTTTGCCGTTTCCTCGTCACCTTTAGCCTAAGCTTCTTCAGTGAAAATTAAAAAGTTGGACAGACCGCAGTTCTTAAACTTGGATATGGATTCGAACAACCCAGAGTCCTGCCTAACAACGCAAATGTCAGTGTCCCACTGTCAGAGAGATTCCTTGGTCTGGGGTGGCTGAAGGGGACAAGAATCTGTTTCTATTAAAGTTCCAGGAAACGACTCACATATTTAGCTAGTTTGGGGCACCTCTGGCCCTGTGCAGGTTCTTGAGAACAGCGACAGGGGCAGATTCTCAGCCCAGCCCACACCTCTTCCTGGAGGCCGGCTGGTCCTAGTGTCCCGACTCCAGCGCCCTAGGCGAGGCGAGGCGCAGAGGGCAGCAGGCGGTGGGGGAGCCTTCAGAGCGCAGCCCCCGCGGGGCCCCGGTGGAGGCATTCGCGGGGCGGGCGGGCAAGGTCAGGGCCCGAGCCAGGGGCCCTGAGAGCCTCGCTCGCTCAGCGGCAGGAGTAAGTGGGACCATCTGCTTCACTCCTCCGAGGTCATTGCTTTGTGTCAAGCTCCCCATCCCCCTCGCTCCCCTCCCTCCTTCCTCCCGCTTTGCCCTTTGACTCCCGGGACTCAAAGGGAGAGAGAAGCACTTGAGGTTCTGATGAAAGTGGGAGTGTGATGGGGTGCGACACCAGCATCCGCGGCACGGCGCAGCGGCAGCCCCGAATCTCCGAAGCCAGAGCGCAAGGCGCGCGGTGCGCGATCTCGGTGCGCGGTCCAGGCGCGGGCGGCGTGCGCTCCCGCAGGAGGCAGTCCGGGTTCCCACAGCCCGCCGGGCCGGCCGGGCCCCTTTGAAGTGGCCGCAGCTGCACACCCCGCCCGGCGGCTAATCCGGGCCGACGCGGGCGTCCTCGCCCCCCTTCCCACTCCCCCGCATAGCAATAGTGTCCGCGCTGAATGGCACTGGCTAATTACCTCGCTCGCACCACCGCGGGTGAATGAGAGAATCCGACATTGTGTATGGCGAATGGAGAAAATAAGACAGCCATTGTCCTCGCACGCCAAACGAGGGTTTGATGTCGCTGAGGCGAGCGAAGCACCATTTCCCGCCACCCTATCCCTCTCCAGAGGTTCGAATTCCCCAACTAGGGCTGGCCCCTTGCTCCCTCCGGTGAGGTGAAACCGAGACAGCAATTCCTGTCTCCCAAAGAGAAAATGGACAAGACGGGAGCACCCGCTCCTGCTCCCACTACTGCTGACTCCTCAACCAGCCTTCTCCGTTCGCAGTCACCCTCCTCTGCTCTCCCAGTTCCATGCCTGAGTCTGAAAGCCAGGAAAGGCCTGCATTCACTAAGCCTTAATTAAATTTCGTAAGAACACATGAAACCATTGGCGGAACAGTGAGGAAAATTGTCCGCTTTGGGGTCCACCTGTGGGTCACCAACTGCAAGCAACCAAAAAGTTTAGAGAATGCTTGGGAGAGACTGGGGAATGAGCCAGCAGGACAGAATGACTCAGAGAAGCCTAGAAGAGACAGAAAACAAACAAGCAAATATAAATTAAAAAAAAAAAAATAACGGCACGATGAAGTCTTGGAGGCCAGGAAGCAGGATTTGAATCAGAAGCACTGAAGCCGCAGTTTTGAGGCAAACAACGGTCTTCCCTAGCAGGTTGATGGACTGATAGGTACCAGTGCGGGTTCCAGCCACAGAAAGGTGAAGACAGACTCCCCATCAGAAACCCCCTTGAGCCTGAGGCATTTCATCATCTATTAAGATAGTCAGCTCAGCTAAGAAATCAATCAGGACTAAAGGAAACTGATACAGACAGGCAAGCTGGTGGTCCTGCTGTGTAAGATGCTGCATTGGGCTGCTTGTCTTTTCCTCATCAATACCAAATAAGACAAGTAGCATGGAGAGCCCAACTTCCATATCAGGGGTGACTTCCCTTCACCCTCTGTTCTCCTTAGGGCTATAGGTGCCTGGTTTTAGTGAGTATCATCTTGTTGACAAAGACCAAAGAATTCTCCCTGCATGTGTAGAATTTTCTAATGCTCCTGCCATTGCAACATTGAAGGCTCTTTGCTGGCAGACACAGCCAACACCCCCCCCCCCCTTTAATTGGAGTAACCATCTACTTTGAGAAATAGCATTCAAGAACAGAGGGCTTGGGATGGAGCTCAGATAATAGCACCCACACACAAAGCCCTGAGTTCAAACCCCAGGACCACCGCATAAGCCTTGCACCCAGGAGGTGGGAGGATCAGAAGTTCAAGGTTATTCTCTTCTATGGAGTGAGGTCCAGGCCAGCCTGGGCTGTATGAGATCCTGTCTCAGGAGAGAATGGAACAACATTAGAAAGAGTAAGCAGCCACCAAGCAGCTCCTTGTGTTTAGCATTATTACCAAGTACTAGCTGAAATCACAAGGGAAAAGCATACTTCCACATTTTAAGTGTAGCTCATTGTTTTTCTCACTCGGTTTTGAAGCAAAATTTAGTAGAACCCTGATCCTAGCCCAGATGTGATCACAGTGTTTTCTTTCAGAACCCTAAGTAAGTCTTTGTCATGGACTCCTATTTCTTCTGCCTAAGGCTGTATCAGACCTTTTAAGCCTGCTTGGGTTCACAACACCTGCTGCTGTGAACTACTTATGTTTGAAAGATCTGCCTAGTTAGTCAATTTAGAGAATGGCAGAACAAAACAAAGAGATAAAGCAGAGTCGCTTTGTATAGGGTAGAGGCAGGCGGGTCAGGAGCTGCCCCCACCCGACCCATTCCCCCACCCCCCTCTCCCACCTCTAGTTCTTGAGCCCCTTCTGTAGAGCCATGAGGCTCTAAGATATGATGTTTAACTTTGTTTTCCTATAGAGAAGAAGAATTTATCCAAGGAAACAGATATTAGTAGCAGATCAAAGGCCATTTTTAATTTGATAGCAGCTACTACCTTCACTTTGTGCATGTGTGAATGCATGTGTGTATGCATGTGCTTGTGTGTGCACATGCATGTGCAGGCTACAGGTTGAATGTCAGGTGTTTTCCTCAGTCGTTCTTCAACTTATTTTTAAAATTATTTTATTTTTTAGTTTAGATTGTTATTCCTCTGTGTGTGTGTGTGTGAGAGAGAGAGTTTCAGAGAGAGAGAAAGAGAGAGAGAGATGCACATGCCATTGGAGGTCAGAAGAATGTGTCAGATCCCCTGAAGCTGGAGTTGCAGGCAGTTATGAGCTACCTGGCCCCTGGAAGTAGGTGCTAGGAACTGACCCGGGGTATGGGGTTTTCTGGAAGAGGATCAAGTGTTTCTAAATGGCTGAGCCATTTCTTTAGACCCCACCACTTTCATTTTTGAGACAGTCTCTCTGGCTTACCTAGAGATCACCAATTTGGCTAACTGAAATAATTGCCCAGAAATCTCCAGGGGTCCCCCTGTCTCTGTCTACCCAGCACTGGGACTATAGCACACATTGTTGCATCAGACTTTTTATATGGGTGCTGGAGATCAGAACTCAGGTCCTCACGCTTGTATGGCAAACACACCAAGTAAGTCATCTCTCTAACCTATAACCTTTATCTTACATGACTCAAATGCTCAAACAAAAATTGCATTCGTGTGCACGCACGTGTGAGCCTTTGTACTTTGAGCAGATTTCAGTGACAGTGTTGAATGCTTAATCCTCAGGTATATTACAATTTGGAAGATGGTCCACTATTCAAAAGCAACAGGAACCTCTGGCTCCAATTACATACTTTACTTTTAACTGGAGCCTATTTCGTCTCATACCTTACCAACCCAAATAAGTAACTTGTGAAAAAACCCTCCACAGGCAAGCCCTCTTCGAGGAGGAAGATAAGGATAATGACCATTTCCACAGCAACATCTGCCCGTGGGATGCTTTAGCACTGCTATGGTTGTGATGTTTACAAGTGACAGGAAGGTGGCCATGTATATGCATAGTCCTTCCAAAGAGGAGGCCCAAGAACTGGAGGGGAAAGGGAGCTTTATAGCCAGAGTCTGGCCTATTACTTCTTTTCAGGTTAAGGTCTGAAGCCTCCTGGAAATGCCTCTCACTTCCCTAGGAGAGAATCCCGAGTGGCATCACACAAGTGGACCCTTGCTAAGACCGTGGGTGACTAGAATGAACGTTAAGAGTACAGTCTAGGGGGCTGGTGAGATGGCTCAGCGGTTAAGAGCACCGATTGCTCTTCTGAAGGTCCTGAGTTCAAATCCCAGCAACCACATGGTGGCTCACAACCATCTGTAATGAGAGCTGACACCCTCTTCCGGAGTGTCTGAAGACAGCTACAGTGTACTTACATATAATAATAATAATAAATACATCTTTAAAAAAAAAAAGAGTACAGTCCAGGGCTGGTGAGATGGCTCAGCAGGTAAGAGCACCTGATTGCTCTTCCGAAGGTGATGAGTTCAAATCCCAGCAACCATATGGTGGCTCACAACCATCTGTAATGAGATCTGACTCCCTCTTCTGGAGTGTCTGAAGACAGCTACAGTGTACTTACATATAATAAATAAATAAAATCTTTAAAAAAAAAAAAGTACAGTCCAATGAAGAGAGATGGATAGAGCTGGGGAGATGGCTCAACAGTTAAGAGCACTGACTGCTCTTCTGGAGGTCTTGAGTTCAAATACCAGCAACCACATGGTGGCTCACAACCATCTGTAATGTGATCTGATGCCCTCTTCTGGTGTGTCTGAAAACAGCTATAGTGTACTTAGATAGAATAAATAAATAAATCTTAAAAGAAGGAGGAGGAAGAGGAGGAAGAGGAGGAGGAGGAAAGATGGATAAAACTCTTTGAGCCAAGAGCAGCTGGATGTAGGGACTGAGAAGCTCCCTGAGAATGGTTTAGGAGAAGCTGCTCTAACTCTTGGAGAGAAACTCAGCTTTATTTGTCTACTCCACCCTGGCTGTGGAGCTCCAGAAGGCAAGTGTACTGGCTAGTTTTGTGTCAACTTGACACAGCTGGAGTTATCACATAGAAGGAAGCTTCAGTTGAGGAAATGCCTCCATGAGATCCAAATGTAAGGTATTTTCTCAATTAGTGATCAAGGGGGAAAGGCCCCGTGTGGGTGGGACCATCTCTGGGCTGGTAGTCTTGGTTCTATAAGGGAGAGGTGAGCTCTATGCGCCTGTCCCAGAAGGCCTGAGGCTTCCTAAACCTCCAAAGAGCAAATCTGTTGACACAACCTAGTGGGTCCTCCTCAGATATGATGAAAGCTTCAGCATGCTGCGCTTGGTGGTGCGTGCTTGTATCTCAGCCCTTGGAGTTGTCTCAAAAGGAAAGATATCAGGCCGAGGCAGTGGGTAGATTGCTTGCCAGCATGCAGGAGGCTCTGGGTCTGATCTCCAGCACTGTATAAACCAGGCATGGTGGCACATGTCTGTAATCCCAGTGCTCTGAGATCAGAAGTTCGTGGTTATCATTGGCTGCACGTCAAGTTCAAGGCTAGCCTGGGATACATGAGATCCTCTCTTAATAATATAAATTAAGATATTACATTCAATTAGAAAGCACTATCATTTTATCTTGTAAAGTCTTAATCCCAGAAGCAGCAGGCAAGGTTGCTTGTTGTGATCTTAATTTTTGTCACAGTTTGATAAGATAATGATTGACTTGGGAATCCAAGTCAGCGACAAAGGAAGGGGCAGGAATCCAAACCGGCACAACGCTGGGCTGATTCCATCGAATACCATTACTGGGTGACCTGAGGCAGCAGGGACAGAATTTCCTGCAGGTGACACTACAGGAGTCAGGGCTTCTCTGGGCTTCTCGAGGAGCGAGGCGTAATTATCAGGGATCTCAAGAAAATCAAGGTGAAGAGGATTGTTGTCAAAAGAGTGACATTCTGTGTGTGCCGGGATGTAAGAGACATGGTAAAAGTCCCCCAAAGGAAAGGAGAAAACGAGCCAAATTTGAAGATGGCAGAAAAAGATGCAGGACTTGTTTATCCCAGGGTTTCAACTCTCTAAGGTCCTATTCAACACTGGCTTTGAAATTAAAACCCAAATCCCATTTGACCAATCAGCACATGGGAAAGATATTCTTCTGTCACAGTCATACATTCAGGACTTAGGACAAGGTTCTCAAGTTTCCAAGGCAGAGGTATGAGAAACAGACCAGTCAGGAGTCTGAGAAGCGGTGGGCAGGGGCAGAGTGATGCGGAGCTGTGTCCTCCCCGTTCTGATGTACTCTGGGCAGCATCACTGCTACTGGTGACACGCTCCGCCCATATTGGAGTCTGCTCTCCGGTAGCCTCTGAGACTCCTGCTTCTTCCCTCCCAATTTCAAATTGCAAATAGATTATCTAGCCCAGCCCCTTGGTCAGAAATCTTTGGCCAAGCCCACTGGGAAGAAGGGAGCTGGGAGCCCAGGGCCTTATCTCTCTTCCACTTTCCCCTGTAGTTCCAGATACCAGACTGCGCAGAAGTTAAGTTTTTAGTTAACCAGGCTAAGTGTTCCTATTCAAAGTGACCATAGCCAACTACAGGAGTAGGGACACTGAGACACTGGGTCCTGGATATCCAGAGCCAAGGAAGGAGACACACACAATGGCCCCGACATACATTGCACTTGGGCTGACACAGTTGCAAGGATGACTTGGCAGCAAAGGGTTAATAAACTAAAGAGATGGGAGGATGTGGGTTGGGAGGGGCACGGAGGGCTGCACTTCAGGCTGAGCACTGGACAGAACCAGAAGTACTGGGGTTGGGGAAGATCGGAGCCTGGAGCACCATGCATGTCAGTCAGCTGAGTCCCAAGAGGGTCTTGGAAGCCATGGTCCCTGCTCTTGCTTCTCACTCAAGAGATACAATGGCTGATCTGTTTTGGAGCCTCACAGGCACAGCTACTCCTCAGCAATAAGGTTCTCTGCCCTGTGCCCTTCCAGCAGATAGGTACCTATTGCCCTTCCCTATTTAGTAGGCTGCCGCCTTGTTCAAAGAGGCTAAGAAGGCAGGGGACCGCCATAGACTTCTCTGCAGATTAGTGGGAGGGGGTGTTCATCTGGCCTCCACAGCGGGCTGGGGGAGAGACTATAACCTTGGGCAGAGGTAGGCAGATAACTCCTGGAATCCGTTGGGCCATCCAGCCCCCAGGATTTTAGTTACTTCCTTGGTCAGGGGACAGCACAAGGACAATCAGCAGCGGTGAGCTGCTTCCTCCAGGCTGATTATGGTTCTTCCCTGCCACCCTCCTTCCCCTCCCCCCTCCTGCCAGGACCCCTGGGGAGAAGGAGCCATCACAAACCAAGCCAGTTCCTCTCCTGTGATTTGTTCTGAATTTTCAAACAAAGAGTAATTATGACAGATGCGGAGCAATCAGTATCATTATGCGTGGGGGAACAAGAAAGTGAAAGGGAGCCCAGGGACCCCTTGTGGGGGGAGGGGAATTTGTCTTCCCTCTTCAGGAACAGCCAACTCCCACCTCCACCTCCTGCAGCCCCAGCAAACCCAACTTCCCTGCCCCTCCAGGAAGGTAACCAATGTTCAGGCCTGAACATTGCCTGGGAGTTCCCAGCAGCGGCTCAGAGTAGGCGGAAGAGGAATACTCCTTGGCTGGGGTTCTAAGCTGCTGTTCTCTCGTTCAGGTCCCTGTCCCTACGAGTTATGGGTGTCTGGTGTGTTCCAGTGAGCACTGTAGCAGGCCAACCTGGCTTCTACCCTCAGCTTCCCCACTCCCTCCGTCCTCTCTAGCAAGCTAATCAATCATTTTGGACTCCTGTCTTCTGATCTGTAACAGAGCACTAGAAATACTAATGTAACTTTAATGGAAATTAAGTAAATGACCCCAGAGGGTGTTTATCACAGAGCAGCATTCCCCTCCATTATTACTAACTGGTCCACTCAAGTGCCAAGTCATATTCAGACTCCTGTATCCAGTGTGCTTTGGGAACTCATGAAGTCCTCTGCGATCTGCCATGGGTGTCAGCTATACTCATCAGAACTGCAACCATGATGAAATACAGAACTGAGACTTACAAGTCCCAGTTTGTCCCAGGGGAGGGGCACAAGGGACCTTCCATCCTTTTTCCGGAAGTAGAGGCCAGGGAAGTTCTTGGAGAAAGCCAGAATTCAGAGGGGGTGACAAACCAGAATGTCTCATAAATATCTGACATGGAAGTGGCTGGGAAAGGCCTGTAGGATGGGGTAGAAAGATGGGGTTGTGGGAACCTAGGTACAGACTGCCCTGGTTCAGGCCGGAAGAACAGTTTGCTGCCCAGGCTTAAAGACTGGGAGGCTCTTGGGTGTTCTAGACACCTCAGTTTAAAAAAAAAAAAACAAAAAAACCCAAAAAACTTGTTTTAAACCTTTTAGTGTGCCTGCATGTGCATCTGTATGAGTGTAAGTCACATATGTAGGGGCCCACAGAGGTCAGAAGAGAGTATCGGATCCCTGGAAACTAGGATTACAGATGGGTGTGAGTGGCTAGATGTGGGTACCAGGAACCAAACGCAGGTCCTCTGGGAGAGCGGCAATTGCTCTCACCTTTCCAATCCTGAAGGCTTGGTTTTTAAAGTCTGTAAACCCAAGTGTGGTGACGCATGCCTGTAATCCCAGCACTAGGAAGACAGGGAAGACAGCCATGAATTCAAGGTCAGCCTGGGCTGTGTAGGAAGACGCTGTACAACAACCAACCAACCAAACAAACAAACAAACAAAGCGAAGCTAGATTCACTCTCTAGTTTCTTCCAATTTTTCCTGGAGTCTAGGAAGGCCACTCAGGTCACAGTGGGGCGACTACTTTAGGATCTTTTTCTGCAGAATACTTTCTGGTGAAAGAGCTACAACTTGGTTCTCTCTCATGGTGGTCTGCCCCTCCTCTGCGTTTAGGTGGTCTGGTCTCCATCTGCCCACCCCAAGTCCCCAGGGCCTCTTGGTAGTCTCCACTCCTCCACATTCCAGTGGCCTTGGGGGCAGCAGCCAGACCAGAAAGTCCAGTTTCTGCCCATTATCAACTGCTAGCATCTCTTTGCAACCCAACACCAGCATTCCAGAGAGCAGCCCAGGGCTGCCCCACCTCACAGACAGGGTCAGTGTCCAGCAAGGGGGCAGCCAGGTTCTCAGATTCCTCTCAGTGAGGACTGACCTCTGGGGAGGCCCTGACTTGTGGGGGAAATCTGTGAAGCCCTTCTTTTGGGGTCCTCTTTGAGCCTCCCTCTCTTTGGCTCTCTGCAGAGGGGATCTGTTCCCATAGTAGAGGGTTCTCTGGAAGCAAAGAAAGTTAGAGAAATCACTATGGAGGAAGGTAGGCAAAATGGCAGGCCAGTGAAGGGGGAAGGAAGGGCTGAGGAGAAGCTAGGGGAAACTGGCCGTGGGGTTTGTTAAGGGCAAACACATCAAAGTCACCTCAGAGGAGGGCAGAGGTAGGGAGTGGATGGTAGTTCTGAGCAGCAGAGACAGAGGTGGTGCTGAGAAGCCGGTGGGGTCCAAGTCTCTAACCAGACTCTCCTGTGCCTAGGGTCAACCCACTTGCCCCTCTAGGCCCTCCACAGGGCCTTCTCCTACCTTCTTAGCATGAACTTCGGTGCCCAGGATTCCCTCCTTGGGAAGCACACAGCTGTTCTCCCCTTCATTTGAGAGCAGTAAATATCAGAGTTTTAGCAAGTCTTGGGACAGAGCTCAGAAATGAGGGAGAGGTTTCTTGGAGAGAGCTAGCACTTGTCCATAGGCTCACTTGGGATGGCAGACAGATTTGGGGACCCACCTAATGAATAAAAACTAGGAGCTAGATGAGTGGGGAGGAGCTAAGGCCATGCCCACCAGTCTAAGCAATGAGCCATGGCTCACCTGCTTCTCTCTCTCTCTCTCTTCCTCCCTCCCTCCTTCCCTCCCACCCACAAGGGTACAGCTAGAGAAATGCAGGATGCCATAGGTAAGCTGTGGACAGGGCAGACATTTTTGATGGAATTACTTACTTAGTCCAGTTAGTTTAAACAAAGATAGGAGGGAGCTGTCTGGTTTGTCATTCTGGATACCTTTCTGTTCCATTCCACTTTTATCAAGGGGGTGTAAAATAACCTTCAAGCTACTGTGCGAAAGTCTCTCTTCAAGACACACACACACACACACACACACACACACACACACACTCCAGCCTGCAGGGGCTCTCTGGAGAGGAGAGAGAAAGGCAATACAAGCAGGCCAGGAGTGAAAAAGTCCTTTCTCCCTAGGGGTGGGAAGGGGGCAGAGGGTTAAGGGGGGATGGGGGCCTGTTTCATTTGCAGGCTGCAAATGCCTCTCCTATTCACGGGCCCACATTCCCAGCCCAGGCGCCTGGGCACTGACAATGCAGAGACAGGAACAGAGAAGATTTGCACATTGTGTTTAAGGGGCCAGCTGGCTGCCTGCGACAGTGGAGCCAAGGTGTGGGAACCAGAAGCACTCAACCTCCACACTCGAGTCCTGCGGGTGGGGTGAGGGGCAGCCCTGAGCCCTGCACAGAGCTGGAGGCCTCCCTCCCATCAGGGCCAAAGTGCCTCGGGCTGTCAGGCCAGAGAGCAAGGTCCAGGGCAGGAGAGGAGACCCAAGACCCTTCTCAGAGGAGAATCAGGCAACTGAGTGTGAGTCACACCCCATCTGGTGGGGTCCACAGAGCTTCAGCTCCTCCAGAGAAGAACAGGCAGCCCATGGTCCTGCCCTGTGTGAAACACATGGTACTTTCAGATCCATTCTCCACGTTCACAGCCTCTGTTCCTTGGAACTGTGCTATCAACCCAGCGATTTCAGAAATGAAGGAGAGAGAGAGAGAGAGAGAGAGTGAGAGAGAGCACTTTGAGCCCAGAAGGCCACATGTTCATTTAGTTTTTACCAAGCTCCTCAGGCAGGGGATGTGAGATATACAAAAGCTGAGAAGCCCCCCCAGGAGCTTAAAATCTAGCTGAAGAGACAGATGGAGTGTGTAGCTATAAAACAGTTATTTAACAATGCAAGCAGCCATTGCCAAGGCTCTAACCTGAATGCCACAAACCACAATTGCTCCCAGCATAGGAGAGGAAGAAGAAAGGACTAAGTTCAAGGACTGACGAGGGACTGGGAAGGCAGAGGGCAAGAATGGAGGTGGGGGGGAGGCACAGCAGAGGCAGGTCTGCCCTGAGAGACTTATACAGAGATAGACCTGCACGCCACAGTCTCAGTGAGCTGTTCACGTGGGCAGGGCTCCTGGGGTCCCAAGAGGGCCTTTCCACTCTCTTTCTCTCTCTATCACCCCTCAAAACTTACTCAAAAATGCCAAACAGTGATCTACATGTGGGCTTGGGAGACAGTCTAGTCAGTAAAGTACTTGCCTTGCAAGCATGAGGACCTGAGTTCAATTCCCAGAGCGTGCTTGTAGGAAAGAAAAAGAGACATCAGTCCTAGTGCTCGGAAGGTGGGTACAGGCAGACTCCTGACGTTCTCTGGCCAGCCAGCCTACTCTACCTACCGTGGGAGCTCCAGGTCAGCAAGAGACCCTGTTTCAATACAAGGTGGGCTGGGTGTAGTAAGTCATGGTTTAAATTCCAATACTAGGGAGGTAGAGGCAGGTGCATCTCAATGAGTTTGAGGCCAATCTGTTTTACACAGTGAGTTCTAGGCCAGTCAAAGACACACAGTGAGACCTTGTCTTAAACAAAAGCAAGGGCTGGAGAGATGGCTCAGTGGTTAAGAGCACCGACTGCTCTTCCAGAGATCCCGAGTTCAAAATAAATAAATAAATCTTTTTAAAAATGTTTTTAAAAAACAACAAAACAAAACAAAACTCCCAGAATGATACCCAAGACTGTCCTTATATGTGTACACTTATATGTGTACACATGAACACACACACACATATACACACACACTCACACACAATTGACAAGTAATCACTTATTTATCACATGATAGAGGTGAACTGCCAGTGGGAAGTATGTCTACCTGTGGACACTCACCCACCAGTTGACATTTCAGCTTCAATACCTGTTTCTTGCCCTGACAGTAAATAGATGTCTTTGGAAAGCAGCGGAGGACATTTTCTTGGGTCCCCTCACTGAGTTGCCCTTCAAGGAGAGTGGGAAAGCTTTAGCTCCATACCTGGGCCTGGACCATTAGCTTCCAGGTGATGAAGACCTTCACAATAACATCCCCGGCCGGGGCCAAGACCCACTCCATACCACCCATCACTTTACTCAGGGTCCTGCAAACACACAGAGTCGCCCCAAGCAGCTCCTGCCTAGGCTCCTCCTGGCCCCACCCAAACGTAATTCCAGATTAAACATCCATCAGTCATGTGGAACGAGGATCCAGAGATGGTCTGCCTTCTCTCCCTCATGCATCCTGAGAATGGTTCCGCTCTTTGGAAGTTCCTATGGGTCTGAACTCTGGGTTCCCTCCTAGGAATCATGCCACAGCCAAGACTGGAGTCACAGCTCAGAATAGTAATAGTTCACCTGGTTGGTTCCTCATCAACAGTCAAAAGCCCTCTCTATGGCCTGTGCTGAGCTCTCCACACACATAATCCAGGAATCTGTCCCAAAGTCAGTGGGTAGTGGGGGGCAAAGGCCACAGCCACCAAGCCCAGGTCTGTTTGCTCTACCAGCCTACATCTGAACTAGGTCTGCCCAGCCTGTCTTGATTGTAGGCATAATGGTTTCTGTATGCTGTGTAAAGTTTACTCTTGTGTTATTCACATGCTGATTTCTCTGTCCTCATATCTTGTTTCAATCTGGAGGCAGCATTTTAATGTGTATACCAAGAATCTCTTGTCTTGGGTTTGTTTAAACAATTCTTACCATTTATTCTCTGCCTTGTCAATAAATGCTGATCACCCAATGGCTGGGCAGAATAGAGAATAGGGTGGGACATCTGCCAGCCAGAGGAAGGAGAATGGGGAGAGAGAGAGATTCAGATGGGCTGGGAAGATGGAGGGTTTGGAGCCATGAAGAAGGGGTGCAGAAACCCACCGGAAGCCCAAAGAGCCGGATCAATAATAATATGCAAGTATCATGGGATGGACAACACCGACCACTATCCAAGATACTCAGTATGTTTTTCCTAGGCATCAAGCCCTTTATTCTACTACCTCAACAAATGTTCCCAAAGCCCAGATACACTGAGGGGAGGGATTGCAGCCTTTGTCCAAATGGGTGTACAGTGACTCAAAAGGGTTAAGCAACATTTGCTTAGGGCCTCTGGTCAGTGAGTGGCTGAGTTGGTTCAAGCCCACTTAGCCTCTGCCCCTGAAGCCCTTGCACTATAGACTTCGCTAGGCCACCTGCAGTTTCTCAAACTAGAGATTATGATGTGAGATTAGGATTTAAGACTGAGTGGTCACTTAAGAGTCAGTCAGTTGTGGGTCAGCAGCACTGACCTCATCTGGACTATTATTAGATACAGAGATTAAAGCCTTGTCTAGATGCTTAGATTCAAATTCATACCTTACCAAGACCCTCAACTTGGGGAATCCTGCACTTGATCACAGGGTGTTTCTCTTTTATCCCCTCATGAGATTGGGACCAAGAATCAAGAGGCAGGATGGAGAGCTTCTACTGGAGAACAGAGAGTTAGGAACAGATCCCTTACTTATCTCTACCCCTTAAGGCTAGCCTACTTCCTTGCCTTTTTAAGCTTTTAAATGTACAGATGCTTTGCCCGCCTGCATGTCTATGTACCACATCTGTGCCTAAGGAAGCCAGAAGGAGCATTATATCCTCTGGGACTGGAGTTGTGGACATAAGTGCCACATAAGTGCTGGGAATTGAACCTGGGTCCTTTGGAATACCAACAAGTGAGCCATGTCTCCAGCCCTAAGGGGGCTTTTTGGAGTAAATCAGACAAAAATCTCATTCAGCAAGAGGGAGTCAATGCATGCGTCCCTCCAGAGGGATAGCAGAGGGTCTCTGTGGTGGTTAAGTCAGGGAAGGTTTACAATAGAACATGGAGCCCACAGTCTCATGGCCTGGTAGATTTCCCTGGAGCTTTCTCTGAATGGCAACAAGCGAGAAAGCCCAGGCTGGAAGTGGAATCAGGTAGTTTGCTTCATCCAAAGATTACCTCTGTGGCAGCCAAGATTACATTGGAAGGCTTAGTCTGTGAAGCTCACTTTAAACAAACATGTCGTTGTTTGTTGACATGTTTTGTTACCGAGTGGCTCCTGTCTGTCAGGCAGAGTTTAGGATGCACTGGTCCTCGTGACTCTCCTTCAGAGTGGGATGCTGCGTATGCATGTGTCATGGTCCAGGAGATTCGGCCAAGGGAACACAAACTCTACATCAGCAACTCTCAGTTTTCAACCCTCACACTATGAGCCTGTGAGGCAGCAAGGCAGAGAGTCCAAGCCTCCTGAGATCATGAGCTTGTAAGCTTAGAACCTCAGTCCCAAACTGCAATTCCAAGGCTAAAGCAGAGTCCAGCTTTGGGGAGAAGTGGACAGAGGGCCCTCTGACCTAGGGCTTGGATGCCTTAGCAGACCTGCCCGTAAGCAGTGCTAAGCAAGCTTATTCCTTCTACCCAGCCAACCCTGGAGTTCACCGGAGAAGCAGGGGTCCTAGAGGCCACTCATACCTTATCACAAAGCCACCCTCCCATATCCTACAACATCTGCAGGGCCAGCAGGCAAGGCCAGGGGATGAAAGCCAGGAGAAAATGGAGGCTGATAATCAGCTTTGAAGCTTCCCAGGGCCATTAGCCTGTGAAGTAAAAAGATGGAACCGCTTACACAGTTGCTTGGAGCCAAAGCAAGTCCCTATGGGGCACAGACTTAGAAGTGAGGGGAAGAGTATATGTCAGACTAACACTCAGAGATAATTCCCTTAGCTGTTTCTGGGATCCCAAAGAATTAACCCCAGGCCAGCTCCACCCACAGCTCAATTCCTTGCATTGCTAGCATTGAAAGAAACAAAACCTTTTTGTTGTTGTTGTTGTTGTTGTTGATGTTGTTGTTGTTGAGACAGGGTCTCTGTATTTAGCCTTGGCTGTCCTGGAACTTACAGGCCAGTCTGGATTCACTAATATAGACCAGGCTGGCCTTGAACTCACAGAGGTCTAATGGCAAGTAGTGAACTACCATGCCCAGCTCAAACAAAATATCTTTTTTTTTTTTTTTGGTTTTTTCGAGACAGGGTTTCTCTGTGTAGCCCTGGCTGTCCTGGAACTCACTCTGTAGACCAGGCTGGCCTCGAACTCAGAAATCCGCCTGCCTCTGCCTCCCGAGTGCTAGGATTAAAGGTGTGCGCCACCACGCCCAGCCAAACAAAATATCTTGAAGTTAACATCACACACAGAAAAAACAAAAACAAAACAAAACAAACAAACAAACAAAACCATTTAGTAGTAGGGAAATGGCTCAGTCAGTCTTCACACTGGTGAGGACCTAAGGTCAGCTCTCCAGAACCAACCTAAAAAGGCTGGACCAGGGCTGGGGAGGTAGGGGCAGGAGGACCCCTGGGGTTTGCTGGTCAGTTGGTCTAGCTAAGTCAGCGAGCTCTGAGTTCAACGGGAGACACTATTCTAAAAAGGAAGGTTGACTCCATTGACGCAGGGCAGTGGTGGTGCACGCCTTTAATCCCAGCACTTGGGAGGGAGAGGAAGGCGAATTTCTGAGTTGGAGGCCAGCTTGGTCTACACGACATTAACTTCTGCCCTCCACACATACGTTCACGTCCCCTCATATGTATACATACATGAACATGTACACATATCACACACATACAATGAGGCTGAGAGGTAGATTGCTAACTGAGTATGTTTAAATCCCTGTGTTTGATTTCCAGCATAAAAAAGAAGAAAAACCATATCTACCTCTGAGCCTTTATCTCCCAGGATCCTTTGTGGTGATGCAAAGACCCAACAGCCTCTACCTTTCTGCACTAAAACAGGCCATAGCATCGTGGAAGGACTCATGACCTTCCATGTCATCACTGCCACCCAGAAGACTGTGGATGGCCACTCTGGGAAGGTGTGGTGTGATGTCTAGGGAGCTGCCCAGAACATCACCCCAGCACCCACCAGCACTGCCAAGGCCGTGGGCAAGGTAATCTCAGAGCTGAATGAGAAGCTCATTGGCATGTCTTTCTATGTTTCTACCCCCAGTGTCTGACATGCCGCATGGAGAAAGCTGCCAAGTATGATAACATCAAGGTGGTAAAGGGGGCTAGAGATGGCTCAGTGGCTGAGAGCACTGACTGCTCTTCCAGAGGTCTTGAGTTCAATTCCCAGCAACTACATGGTGGCTCACGACCATCTGTAATGGGATCTGATGCCCTCTTCTGGTGTGTCTGAAGACAGCTATAATATATTCATATAATAAAATAAATAAATAAATACATCTTTAATAAAGGAAAAAGAAGGTGATGAAGCAGGCATCTAAGGACCCACCAAAGGACATCCTGGACTACGCCAAGGGCCAGCTTGTCCCCTAAGTCTTTAACAGAGATACCCACCCTTCCACCTTTGATGCATTGTTCTCAATGACAACTTTATAATCTCATTTTCTGGTATGAAAATAGATATGGCTACAGCAACAGAGTAGTTGACCTCGTGGCCTACATGTGGCTTCCAAGAAATAAGAAGCCTGGGACTACACACTCCTATAAGAAGAGAGAGAGAGAGAGAGAGAGAGAAGAGAGAGAGAGAGAGAGAGAGGCCCTTGGGTGCTAAGGACACCCTGTCTGAACTCTTCTCTCCCTAGAACTGACCATCTCCTCTCAAAGTTTCCATTCCAGATCCACAGAAGAATTAGAGGGGGCTTATTTTCTTGGATACCATCAATAAAGTTCACTGTATCCACAAAATGAATGAATGAATGAATGAATGAATGAATGAATGAAACAGGGCAGCTTTTCCCTGGGAAGTCTCATCCCTCCCATCGCCAGACTCCAGGTCTTCCTCTGGTTCCCGCTCACACACCCTGCCATCTGCTCAGAGGCTATATGGGTCTCCCTTGCCTGGTGCAGAGGGCCAGCGCCAGGGGTTGCTGAGCCAGAAGTGATTCCCATCTCTAAGTCCAGGGCTGCTTCCCAGCAAGCTCCATATGGGGGCCTGGATCAGTCTTCCTCAGAACAAAGCGGGCATCCTCAGCCCAGCAAGAGGGCTCCTGCCTGGAACAATTCATCACTCACCAGCCTGTTCAAAGTAACAGTACTAATGTCCTCTGAGCCAGGAAGAGACTTGTCAGCGTTCAGAGGGAAGGAGGCAGCGCGCCATAGGAGGTAAGTGGGAGGGCACAGAGTTCAGGTTGCCCGGGCTGCAGGCTGCCTCTTCTGACTCCCAGAATGTCACCACTGAATCCCACCCTCTTCTGGGCCCAGAATTCTCATCTCTAAAAGGGGAGGTTACCACATGTCTCCCTCAGTCACTGTGAAGAGTCAGTGAGGTAAGTCACATACAGCATTCTGAGCACCCAGCAAGTACTAAATACATGTTGGTGATCATTAGTACCAAAGCCAAAGTGGCTTTCTAGGAACAGCTGCCTCCCTGAAGTACAGAGATCTAGGATGGAGACCACTGGCCTCAACTCTTGCTGTTTTTCAAGGACAGTGTCCTTCCTTCCTTCCTTCCTTCCTTCCTTCCTTCCTTCCTCTCTACTTTCTTCCTTCTCCTCAAATAAATCTCTTTTCTTCCTGACCTTTCTTTCTTTCTTTCTTTCTTTCTTTCTTTCTTTCTTTCTTTCTTTCTTTCTTTCTTTCTTTCTTGTGTGCATGCTCAAGTGGGGTATGTGTGTGTAATAGGTGTGTGTGTGTGTGTGTGTGTGTGTGTGTGTGTGTGTATGTGTGTGTATGTGGCCAGAGGTCAATTTCAGGTGTCTTCCTCAGTGACATGGTCCACCGAGTTTCTCTCCTTGGCACCTGTGGCACCAGTTCAGCTGCACTGTCTGGACAGTGGGCTCCAGGAACCCTCCCGTCTCTAGTTCCCCAGCACTGGGATTCAGGCTGCTGCTACCACGCCCAGCTTTTTATAAGGATTCTAGGGCTCAGACCCAGGTCCTCAAGCCTGTGCAGCAATGACTTGGCTAACTAGGTTGTTTCCCGAGCACCTACTGTATGTTTTTTTTGTTGTTGTTGTTTTGCTATTAAAGAAAAATTTTGACCAGTTTGAGACTCATTACTGGCATAGTGAAGTCTTATCCTACTCGGAGTATTTTAAAGTTAACCTATAACTAAAATTTTCATGTCACTAAAATGTCCCTTCAAATATCTAAGTGTCCCCACAGAATAAGGCAAATTTTTCTATTTTCAAACACTAGGACCATATTTAATGGACCAGGATGCTCTTGTATGACATACATGTGAAAACCTTCATAGGCCAAAGGAAGGCATGGACGAGGCCTCGCCTCCAGCCTGTGAGTCTTTGGCTTCATTCTTGTCAGTTTACATTCCAGTCATGAAAAAACAGCACATGACATAACTGTGCCATCTAAAGTCACCACTGTGCCACCTGTCAACTGAGCCAAGCTAGAAAGTCTGTTCTTTTGAGCTTTACAAAATATAAGCCTCCTCCCGTGCCCTTGTGATGTAGATTGACCCTGGTCACCAGTCTGGTTTATACAAGGGACAAAAGGGACACGTACTTACTTGCAGCCTGGATACGAGCCTTCCGACTGACCAGCAGCCCAAAGCGATTCTGAGCCACACATTCATAGTCACCCTCATCTGAAGGGCTACCTCCTTGCTCCAGCCTGAAGTGGTGGATCAGCAAGGAGCCATTGGCCAGCAGGGTGGTGTGGGCGCCCTCCGGGAGCTCTGCTCCATTCTTCCTCCAGGAGACTTGCACTGGAGGGGTGCCCTCCACTTTGCAGCCCAGCACTATGGGCTGCCCAGGGTTGGCAATATCATCATTTGGCTCCACAGAAAATGCCAGTTCAGCAGAATGGCCCAGACCTGAATTGGGGAAGGGGAAACGGGAGGAAAGAAGATGTGAGCACGAAGTGTACATACAGCCAGGAAGAATTCCATACACAGAGATGTCAAGTTCCATAGTCCCATGTACCCACTGCATGCCTGTGGTGTATCTGTCAGCTAAACAGGAGTCCCTAATGTACACACAAACTTTATGTATTACAAATGCCACCCCGTGCAGTGTTTTACTTAAATTCAACCGCTGTAGAAGAGTGAATACCATTTATACCACTCGCTCTTTCACAAATAAGAAAACCGAAACCTGGAGATGTTAGGTGACGTGCCCAGGACCTCACAATTGGTCTATGTAAATCTGAGTCTTCAAGGGTTGGAAAGATGGCTCAGTGGTTAAAAACGCTGGCTGTTCTTCCAGAGGACTCAGGTTCAATTTCCAGCACCCACATGGGGAACACAGCAACCATCTGTACCCAGTGTTGAGGCTCTCATGCCCTCTATTAGCCTCCATGGAAGCCAGGCGTGGAGAAGCACAGATGTGTAGGGAAGAAAAGCACCCTCGCACATAAAATGAACTAAGATTTTTTAAAAAAATCAGTCTCAAAGGCAAGACTGATTTCAACACTGCCTCCGCTTTCGTGATCACCCTGAACAGGCACTGAAGCCTCACAGACATTCAGGATGGAATCTTAAAAATTCAGTGCGATCCCAGCTTCTCCTCATCAACTATTTAAATCAAGGAACAGCAATGTGGCTCGCGTCTCGTGGTTGCTTGAATGATTAACAAGAGAGCACTGCAGAAAATTAAAATCCCTAAAGCAATGCAAAGGGCTGAGATGTAGCTCATTTGGTAGAATGTTTGCCTCAGATGCATAAAATCCTGGTTTCCTTCCCTAGCACTGAAACCCAGCATGGTTGCCTGTAATTCCAGCACTGGTGGGATGGAGGTGTGAGGATCAAGAATTAAAGTGAGAGGCATTTTGGCTTTTCACATACAAGGGAGACAACATGTCCCCTCACTGTGATTAAAAACAACATCAACAACAACAATTAAGCTTTGTGTGGGCCATATGCACCTTTAATCCCAGCACTCAGGAGGCAGAGTCAGGTGGATCTCTGAGTCCCAAGCCAGTCTGATCTACAGAGGAAATTCCAAGGCAGCCAGTGCTACACAAAGAAACCCTGTCTCCAAAAAACCCCAAGAAGCGGCCGGGCGTGGTGGGCGCACACCTTTAATCCCAGCACGGGAGGCAGAGGCAGGTGGATTTCTGAGTTTGAGGCTAGCCTGGTCTACAAAGTGAGTTCCAAGACAGCTAGGGCTATACAGAGAAACCCTGTCTCAAAACAAACAAACAAACAAAACAAAAACCTAAAAATCAGGGTGACATAGAAATAAATCGGGTTTCTATTTGCTGGTAAAACTTGGTCTAGTTCCTGGTAGGGAGACCCAGTATTCAGTATATGGGCTGTGTATGGCCTGTCCTCCTTATCCCATGCTCTGGGTGTTGTTTCTTTGGCCTTTGTTATAAGGAGAGTTGGGGAATAGTAAACATCAATTTACATTTCCCAAATTTAGCAGAAAACGGTTGTGTACCTAGAGTCTTCACTCCTGGATAACCTCAGGATAAAAAAGAGCGGGAGGTGAGTGTGGGAGGGACGAGTGAGTCAAGGCCCAGGCAGAAGGAATAGGCTCTCATATCCCAGAGGTGACAGCAAGCCTCTCCAGCAAGTACTTTACCAGATCAGTTATGCCTTCACTCTAAGAGAAACAAGCCCTCTTGGTCTAAAGGGGCGGGCACCGAGCCCCCACCTCACATTTCCAGGGAACTAGTGACCCTGGACCCGGCTCCTCCCTCGCAGACTCAAGCCCCTCCCTGCTGGGTGAGACCTAGTGGGGTGGAGGGTCTAGGATTGCCTTCACTGTAGGATAAGGACAGTTTAAGACACTTGAGGCTCACAGTCGTTCAAATCCTTTACATCCTCCACATATCGTAAGTCTGAGCCACCTCCTCCCCCAATCCAACCCCTCTGTAGCTATGGGGATAAAGTTTCTCTCGGGTGCAGATGCAATATTTTGCTTTTTAGGAAGGAAAGAATAATCCAAATGTGTGTCTGCGAAGGACTTGAGACAGAGGGAGGGCTTAGATCCACATCCTTCTTTGCTGAGATGAATCTTTTACAGCCCGGGAAGAAGCGACGGGTGTCCGGGAGAAGCCAGGGCACGGACTCCTAGAGAGCTCCCTCGGGGAAGGGCGGGGCCCTGGGCAGCACCGCTGGCAGGCGCTTGCCCTGGGCGACCCTTTCCTCCAGCTCTCCCAGCCCTTGGCAGGATCGCCCACTCCGTCCACCAGGAATCTTTCCTTCCTGTTCGTCGGATACCCCCGTACCCAGTCCCAACCAGCCCTTAACCCTGGGGGATGCTTTTTCAACCCAATGCAGTAGAGTCCCGGACCCCCGACCCCGATCTGCCGCTTCCGGCTTCGTTCGCCTCGGGCTACTCAGGGTCCCCAGCCGAGCTCTGTGCACCCGGGCTCGCCTTCCACTGTTGGGACTCCTCCGCTCTTTCTCCTCGGGCTTGTTTCCTCCACTGTGCACTGCCAGCCTGCCTGGCAACTCCCGCTTTGCTCCGCTCCCAGCTCCTCTGCCCAGAATGGGGTCCTGCCCTGAACCTATCCTGAGCCCCGAGGGCGTAGAGAACCGAGTTCCGGCCCTCTGCCGGGGTTCTTCCACTGAACCCATGCAGTCCTTCAAACTACCGGCAGCCCTGCCGGAGTGGGTTTCCCCGTGCCCGCAGCGCGCTGTCCCGCCAGGTCACTCCAGCACGCGCTCCTAGCGCAGTGTCCCGGGGTCCGCCCCTCTCGCCTGGGTCCAGAAGCTCACCCAGGCTTGGCGCTGGTAGTGGCAACAGCAGCAGCAGCAGCAGCGGCAGCGGCAGCGGCGGCGGCGGCGGCGGCAGCAACGGCAGCAGAAACCCGGGCCGGCGCAGCGCGGGCAGGCGGCGCGGGGACGCGGTGCGCGGCTCAGCCATCGGTCTCTCGGTCCGCTGGGCTCGGCGACGCAGGGCGCTGCTCAGGGCGGGTAGGGGGGGGGGTCTCACGGGCTCACAGCGTCCCGCGGGGCCGGCGCCGGGGCCGGGGCCGGGGCTCGGGCCGGGGCCGAGCCCGGGCGGCGGGAGGCTGGGGCCGCATGCCGGCCTTAGCGGGGATCGGGTATCACGGAGAGCGCCGCTTGCGCCATCTTGCACCCACGGCGGCGATCTGTCAGCCGCGCCCGGGGTGCGCGCTCCGCACTCCGCCCGCGCCCGCACCGCCCTCCTCCTCTGCCCGCCGCCCCCCTCTCCTCCCCTCCCCCAGCCCCCTCTCCCTGGAGGCCGGGTCTGGGGAACAAAAGAGCCGGCAAGCGCTTTAAGCGGCCGGACATTCCCGGCTGCGCAGCGGACGCGCCCCCTGCGCTTTGAACTGCAGCGGGAGCTGCCGCGCCGACCCGGGCTGCAGTAGGGTATCCGCTCCTCGTGGTTCGTGTGGACTTGAGGATCTGGGAAAGTGAAGACTGTGAGAGAGGGTCCCAGCTGCGGAAAAACACGCAAAACTGAGGGGTTTGAGTCCCCCACTTTCTCAGCGGGGTCTCTTCCACTATGCCCAACTCTGTGTTTTAAAGACAATTCCCTTAAAACTGCTCAAAGTTGTTAGCCATTCGGTGTCCTCTAGGTTCCTTGTCCTATTCAAGGGATGAGTCGTGTAGCTTCAAGGCTGGCTTCTCAAGACTAAGTTAGGGCACTCCCGTAGGTGATCTGGGAAGAGCACCCCTAGCATGACAATAAGAGCCCCATAGAAACCTGAGACCCCTCCCAGTTCTGCCTGCTGTCCAGCCCAGTCATTCTCACCGAGTTGGTTTGAAACCTGAAGACAACACTATCTTCCCTCAACTTTGCAGATCTTTAAGAGCAAGGGTCCAGGTAAATGACCTGTAGCTGGGTCAGCACACGTGAAGGTACAGTCGCCAGCAACTTCTCTTTGCCATAGTATCTGATGTCTCACATATGGGAAGACAGCTCTTCAGAGAGACATATATGTGCTGCCCAGGTTGATGCTGAGTCGTGTCTTTTTACTACTGTATGCAGCCATGTGTTGGGGTCCGACTTGATGGGGGAGTCCATCAAAATTACAGAGCACCCACTTTATCCTGGTGGCAGTGTCTGTCTCTGGCAGGATTTGGAGGCAAGAGTGTAATGGCTTCTCACCTCTCCTAGCCCAGTGTAGCTTTGAATCCACTTTGTAGTAGAGGGTGACCTTGGATTGTTTAATCCTCCTGCCTCCACCTTCCCAAGTTCGAGGAGTACCAGTATTTGTCACCATGCTTTCATACAGGTAAATAAAGAAGGCTTGGTTCAGCAGGGAAAGGTACCTGCAGCCAAGCCTGACTCACCAGCATCCCTGGAACCTACATGGTTGAAAAAGAAAATAACACCCATAGGAAATTACTCTCTGACAGCGAGCCACACTTGCTCCATGGCACATGTACAAACACACACACACATAGACACATACACACTCACACAGAGTAAATAGATAAAATGTCCTGCAATTCTCTAATTTAAATCTAATTTTAAAAACTTTCAGGGCTGGTGAGATGGCTCAGCGGGTTAAAGCACCCGACTGCTCTTCCGAAGGTGATGAGTTCAAATCCCAGCAACCACATGGTGGCTTACAACCACCCATAACAAGATCTGACGCCCTCCTCTGGTGCGTCTGAAGTCAGCTACAGCATACTTAAGAATAATAAGAAATGAATCCTTGGATTTCTGAGTTCGAGGCCAGCCTGGTCTACAGAGTGAGTTCCAGGACAGCCAGGGCTATACAGAGAAACCCTGTCTCGAAAAACAAAACAAAACAAAACAACAACAACAACTTTCAGAAGAGTCCAGGATAATGGCACACATCTTTAATCCCAGTACTTGGGAAGCAGAGGCACGTGGATCTCTGTGAGATCAAGGCCACCCTGATCTACATATAGAGTTATAGGGCAGCCAGGGCTACATAGTGAGACCCTGTCTAAAACAACACAACACAAAACAAAAAGCCAAGAACAGGTGGCACACACCTTTAATCCAGCACTCAGGAGAGAGGCAGAGGCAGAGGCAGAGGCAGAGGCAGAGGCAGAGGCAGAGGCAGAGGCAGAGGCAGNAAACAAACAAACAAACAAATAAATAACAAAAGAGAAAACCTTTAGGCCTCTAGAAATCAGATGTCTGTCCACAGGCAGATCTGCATTAATATAAGCCTGAGAAGATAGCCTGCAATCCTGTGAGCAGAGCAGAGACCCCAGTCTGCCAATGCCACAAAAGGATTCATTGAGGAAGGGTCAGAGTGAGGCCTCTACAGACAACAGGGAAGGTAGTACTGAAGAAGGGGCCTTCGTACGGCCTGGAATGCCCTCCTGCAGGCCTTGAATTATCAACCACCCCTTATTGGCATGTTCTGGACTCCAGAGAGGTCAAATTGGTGTCCTGAATTGCTGTCATTTTAAATTCATCTTGACAAGTGTTTAATTCTTCTTTATCACAACCCGTGGTCTGAGAGCGATATGCAAATAATGACTATTCTGCTGCATGCAAAATGTGCAGTATCTCTCTGTATGATCTGTCAATTAACTCTGAGCCTGGCCCACCAGCCACTTTGGGGGTGGTCTTGGGCATGACAGCTTCTGCTGGCCTATGATTCCTTCCACTGAAAAGGTACTTTCTGGGCTCCTTAAAGATCTCAGCAGAAGGCAGCTGTCAGCTGTGATCCTGAGATATGTGGAGTGTGGGTCTGAGCATGGAGAGTTCTGAGACTGTGTAAACACCTGAGGGTGTTTGTGAAGAAGCACATGCAGGGTGAACCTGATGGCTCACTGATAGCAGGTACATCCCAGGTCAGCTATGACACAGCTCAGCACATCGCTGGACCACAAAGCATGTCACAATTTCAAAGGGTCAGCAGGGATCTGATACACTCCTCCAACTTAAGAGGCATGCAAGTGGTGTGCCTGTGTATGTGCAGGCAAACACTCATTACACATGCTAGGTAAGTATTCAACTGCACAATGACATTTGCAGTCCCTTTTTTTTTTTTTTTGGTTTTTCAAGACAGGGTTTCTCTGTGTAGCCCTGGCTGTCCTGGAACTCACTCTGTAGACCAGGTTGGCCTTGAACTCAGAAATCCACCTGCCTCTGCCTCCCGGGTTCTGAGATTAAAGACAAGCGCCACCATACCTGGCTGAAGCTTTAGTTGTGTGTGTTTTGTTTTTGTTTTTGTTTTTTTTCTTGGACCCATCTTCTTTCTACTTTCAAAATTTACTGTTTCCTATCCTGGCAGGAAATAAACCTCCTGGGCCAGGAAGACACTGAGGAAACTCTAGTTAGTTGGTTCCAGAAAGAACATATCTTGAGGCTGAGGGATGGCTTATCGCTCTTGCAGGGGATCCTGATTTGGTTCTCAGTGCCACTACTGAATGGCTCACTCCTACTGGAAAATCTAGTTCCAGGGCATCTGAAGTGCTCTGACCTCTGTGTAAACCAGCATGCAAAAATCTTTAAAGTTAAGAGAGCAACATGTCAGGCTCGGAGAGATGCCTCAACAGGTTAAGAGCACTCACTGACTGCTCTTCCGAAGGTCCTGAGTTCAAATCCCAGCAACCACATGGTGGCTCACAACCATCCGTAATGAGATTGGATGCCCTCTTCTGAAGACAGCTACGGCGTACACTAAATAAATAAATAAATAAATAAATAAATAAATAAATCTTTTTTTTTAAAAAAAGAGAGAGAGCAACATGTCTGGAAAATAGTTTATTAATTCTTTACAGGGACAGATACATGATCAACGCCTTAGTGTAACAATAAAGAATATTATATTTGTAAGGAGGAAGCATGATGCTGGAAAGTGCAATTTAATAACCCAGCACACACTAAGCGCAGGTAAACGAGTGAAGCATGTAAGTATCACGTACACTTGTCATGCTTTGAGAAAAGAAATTCTTAAATGAGACTCCAAAGAACTTAAGGCATCCATGGCAAACGACAAAGGGACTAATGCCCTGTAAAAGGCCAAAAGACTTTCCTAATAAGACCTGCTGCTACAAAGTCACAAAGCTAACACTCCCCAGTTACTCAGAACCCAAATCATATATAGTGCTAGTGAGTTCTGGCTACTTTCTTATCAACTGTGAGTTATAGGCAGAAACCAGATTTATTACTTATTTGCTTTTGAGAAACAATTTTCCACCCAGCCTAATGGGTTATAAATTGTCTCATTTGCAGCTATTTAATTTAAACCAGAACCTCAGTGCTTGTTAAACAAGAACATGAGGAATGACTAGGTGGTGTGATGCTAAGAGCCTACTGTTAAAACGGTTATTTCATTCAAGGCAAGGAGGGGAAAAAAAAATCTAACCAGGAAAACAAAATGAGGCTTTTGACCTTCAGAGCAATGAAGAAACATACGGTGGTGTCGGCCGTGGCCACTTTGAATGCTATAGAAGTCATTCAAGTGACAATCCTGTCTTTAATGAGATACGAAGCCAGCATTAATAATCTTTAATGTTATCATAGGCTGGCTGGAGAGGGGAGGAGCAGGAAATGTGGGTGGGGTCAAACATGAGTGACACACAAGGCTAATAAACACAGACACTTTCAGAAGCTGCAACTCCACTGAAAGACATAAAAAATAAAATAAAATTTAAAAAAGGGAAAATAGACTGGTTATTTCTAATTTGGCCCAGAAGCTAAAGTTAACACTTGATGTGCCAGCCAGTTAAAATAGAGGGAGATGTGCAGAAAGTGAGCACAGATCCCACTGGATTCCACAATTCTGGGACACGGTGGGTGAGAAATCAGAGAGATGGTATGGCTTTTGTGACTCAGGAAATACCAGTCAGGCTTGGCCCTGCGTGTAATATGATTTCGGGATTCAGGGTAAAGAAAGATAAAATAAAATGAGCCAGCCACCCTTTTCCTATGCAAAGACTTCCCTTACAGTATCTTAGAGGAGACTCTTTGCTACTCTGAATCCAGGTTCAGGGCTCCAGGGTCAGGGAACTGAGCCATGGCAGCCCCAGTAGCTCCCCTCTCCTCACCCCTTCAGTTTCAGCCAGGAGTGCACGTCAAAAGCACACACCCATCTCTCTGTGCAGGGTGGCAGCCATTTTTTTTCAGCCTCTTGGTTTCACTCCCTACCCCTTCTTGGGGGTTCCCCCGTGTAGCCTGGACTCATCTCTTCCATCGAAAGCCTTCTCATCTCAATACCAAGGGGAGGGCAGCTAGGGCAGCTACAAGGTCTTTTCCAGATCTACTTGGAGTGGGTCATCTGCCCAGGAAGGCGGTTGGCAGGGGAGCTGTGGGGATCCAGGGGTCACACTATGGTCTGAAGCAGACATGAGGTAGTCATGTTGTTAGGAAAGGGTGCATAGGTTGAACTCAGGGACGAGAAACACAGGACATAAAGACAAGCGTGGCAGCCGGGCGTGGTGGCGCACGCCTTTAATCCCAGCACTCGGGAGGCAGAGGCAGGCGGATTTCTGAGTTCGAGGCCAGCCTGGTCTACAAAGTGAGTTCCAGGACAGCCAGGGCTATACAGAGAAACTCTGTCTCAAAAAACCAAAAAAAAAAAAAAAAAAAAAAAGACAAGCGTGGCAGACAGAAATGAAAACAGCAGTGAGGAAACCAGGGGCATCATGGGTAAGAGAAGGGCCCCATGATAATGGAGCAAGATGACATGAGACAGATCACCAGAACAATGAAGGGGCAGAGTGGGACAGGGGGCGAAAGAAGATTTCCCAAACCAGGCACTTCCCAGATTACAAAATTAGGTACAGAGTTGCTCAAAGGAGAGAGGAGCTGAGCTGGGTTCACCCAGCCATCTGGACCTTAGGAGGCTAGGGGGATGACAGCCATGCTGTTGTAGGCTGCGGTGTCATAGGCCTGTGGAGTTGACTGGCACTCCGCTCAGCACAGCTGACAGAAGAGGGGCTGGTGCTGTCTTTGCAGACACAGCACTGGAGACACTCTCAGAGTGTAATAAAAGGCTAGGTGACAAGGCTAAAGCTCAGAGAGCTGGCACTGATCACTGTTACACCATCCTGCCACGGAGGGTCAATTAGGCCACAGTGACTGCTACATAGGGAGAGGTTTCCCAGCTCAACCAGCGCACACACATACACGTGACTTCACACGTGTCCATCACACGGAGCTGTGTCTCAAGTCCCTCCTGTATCACATATGTGATGCGGGATATGGGGGGGGGAGAGTAAAGTTCTCCCCCACCCCAGCCAAAGGATCCTAAGAGGCTCCAAGGACTTGTGGATATCTCTAGAACACACATGTGTGGCCATGCATGGCATGTCCTTGAGCCATATCTGCCTTCTGCTCAGGGAACCTGAGTAGAGGAGACGGGGGCCCTGGGAAGGTTTGGGCTGACTGCTAGAGGACACAGGGCTTTGAGCTGGCAGCTTTTCCCAGGGGCCTCCTCTACAGCAGTACTGGGCTGGAGGTCTGAGCAGGAGCAGGAGGCACTGGCTGCTTCTGGCAAGCAGGTGAGCCTCTCTGGCCCACTGGTTGCTGGTTGGCAACCTCCCAGCTCCCTGCCCAGCCAGTCTGCTCCTTGAGACAGATCTACAGCTCCAGAGGTGGAAGGCAGAGTCTCTGCAGGCAGCGGTTCCTCGGGCTCCAGGTCTTGGAGGTGGAGGTCAGGACATCCTTTGGATGCACCAAAGTCCGAGTGGACAATGACCTCGGCCTCCACCTGATTCCTGCAGGCTGGGGACGGCTTCTTTCTCCCGTTGCTCTGGCAGAGTGGAGAACAAAAGTCTAGGTGAGTACCACTGAGAATGGTCTTCAGAAAAATGATCAACGTATTGGGGGGTGGGGGGAGAGGCTGACTCCCCATTAGACGATACAAGCACTATTCCACCCCAGAGGAGAGGATGCTCAGGCTCTAGCAGAGACGAGGAATACAGAATGTCACACGAGGCGCTGGCCGTATCTGAGGGGCTAAGGCCACCTTCGGATACCCTGTAAGTCTACTACTGTGAGTCACTTAGGACCAGGTAAAGAAGGGAGTGCTCGGGGCTGGTGAGATGGCTCAGCGGGTAAGAGCACCCGACTGCTCTTCCGAAGGTGATAAGTTCAAATCCCAGCATCCACATGGTGGCTCACAACCATCTGTAACGAGATCTGGCGCCCTCTTCTGGAGTGTCTGAAGACAGCTACAGTGTACTTACATATAATAAATAAAATAAATCTTAAAAAAAAAAAAAAAANTGAAGCTCCCAAGCTTGCTGGACTCTTTCTTTCTTTCTTTCTTTCTTTCTTTCTTTCTTTCTTTCTTTCTTTCTTTCTTTCTTTTTTTTTTTTTTGGTTTTTCGAGACAGAGTTTCTCTGTGTAGCCCTGGCTGTCCTGGAACTCACTCTGTAGACCAGGCTGGCCTCGAACTCAGAAATCCGCCTGCCTCTGCCTCCCGAGTGCTGGGATTAAAGGCGTGCGCCACCACGCCCGGCTGCTGGACTCTTTCTTATTGCAGAGGAGAGTGGAGAGATGGGAGGACTGACTGTCCACTTGGTCAGGGTGGGCCACCGGGGCACCTGGCCTATGGAGGTCTCACCTTAATCTGGGGCCAGCCCTACTTGGCCACAGCAAAAGCCACCAGCCTCTTTTCTCCATATTAGGTAAGTGAAGAGAGGTATGGGTGCTCTCGCAGACACAGCTCTGGGACCCTCCCAGGAGGTATGGGCAGGCTTTCTCTGGATGGCTCTGTGTGTGTGTGTGTGTGTGTGTGTGTGTGTGTGTGTGCATCTCACCATCAGAAGTTGTGCTCTGGTGCCCCCTGGTGTTTGATTTGGGAATGGGTTCGTGTGAGTCCCTGACCCGAAGAGACTACATACAGTCTCACCTTTCTCTTGGAGTGGCCCCGGCAATCTGAAACACTACCACCCATAAGGCTGTGCACTTCAGCCTTGTCTTCTACATCTGACGGTGGTGGGGACCAATCCTGGGGACGGGGATGCACGAGGGACTCCAACTCATGGGCAGCAGGGACACTGGGGGGCCCAAGCCGAGCTCTTGAGTAGAGTGCGGGGTTTCCTGGTGTTCCTGAGGAGGACAATCCGGGGAGGGCTTCCCTGCGATCAACAGAACAAAGCTATGGGTCACACAAGAGTGGATTTGGTTTCCTGGTGTGGTGAGATCAACCAGAAAGGAAGGAATACAGTCCACTCGGCCCGACCCCTTAGATGGCACCCCTCCTTGTATGGTGAGATGGAGCTTTTCCATCCAAGCTAAGAGGGAAGCCCACAGGTAGCTCAGCCTGCTGTTACTGAGGGAGTACTGGGGCTTCCCTAAGTTTATTACACATTCTCATGAGAACAACGCCTCAATCCTTCATCTCAGAATCCTAATAAATAAATTATCGACTTGTTTTGTGCTACTGAGGGTGGCTGGCGCCCAGGGCCTCACATGGGGGCAAATGTAGCACTGAACTTCACTCCACCTCCATAGCCCTATCTATACTGGGGCTTCGGGGGCAGCAGGGAAGGACACACTCCTTTGTCCACTTTGCAGCCCTTCCTGGTAACTCTCTTGGTCTCAGTGGTTCCCTGGTTCACCTGTGGGAGCTTCGTCGTAGGCCAGCACACATGCAGGCCAGGAGGCAGAGAAGGCCCAGGCAGACACCCACGATGATGCCTGTGACGGCGTGCACATCCAAGGAGTCTGCGGGGGAGAACAGTGTAATTCCAGGTCAGTAGGAAGCAGTGCTCATAAACCAGGGCAGAGATCAAAGGTGTGCACCACCACACCTGGTTTGGAAGCTCACTCCCTTCTGATCGGAATAGAGAGAGCCACAGGACCTTACTGGAACTCATACTGAGTCCACCATGGTCTTCCCTGCTGTACAGAATCACACAAAACTGGACTATATAGAATCAGTTTTTCAGTGAAGTAGTTTTCCTCCCGGCAACAAGGGTTCTCATGGTGTATATATGTATAACCAAGGTGGGCTCTAGGTGTACACATGTGTGTGTCATGTCTGTATATGTTCACATAAGGGCATGTATATGTAGTGTGGAGATCAGAGGTCTACATCACCTGACTTCCCCAATCCCTCTCAGCCCCAGAGATATCCTGTCTCTGCATCCTCAGCAAGGGTTACAGCAGATGCAGCCACAGCCAAGCTTTATGCGGGTGGGGGGCGGGGCATTTGGACTCAGGGCCTTGCGCTCCTCAGCTCTATGTGTGGCTAATGCCCCTCTGGCCCATCTTCACATCTTCAATAATTTACAATAAGGGGCTTGGGGATCTCATTTTGTATCTTTTTTTTAAAATTTTTTTAAAGATTTATTTTATTTATTATATGTAAGTACACTGTAGCTGTCTTCAGACACTCCAGAAGAGGGCGCCAGATCTCGTTACAGATGGTTGTGAGCCACCATGTGGATGCTGGGATTTGAACTTATCACCTTCGGAAGAACAGTCGGGTGCTCTTACCCGCTGAGCCATCTCACCAGCCCCCTCATTTTGTATCTTAATTGAGCCCTGTGAGTGTCTATCCAGTCTGCTGACCACTTCTTCACAGAACTCAGGAGCTCACCCAACCCTCCAAGCAAAGCAAGATCCCCACGAAACCAACTCTCTGATGTCCTCCCTCCGACCTTCGCATATGCACTGTGCCAAACACACACACACACACACACACACACACACACACACACACAGACACACACAGACACACACAGACACACACACACACACACGCACACACATACATACACACATACACACACATACATACACACATACACACACACATACATACACANGCACTGAAGATGTTTCCTGTGGTGGGAAGTGGTAGGAGACAGGGTGGCAGGAGGCCAAAGCACCACGGGCAAGCCAACTTTGCACCCAGACAGTAGCTTCAGCCTCCAATCCCAGAGACCCTTGGAACAAAAGGACAAGGAGGGGGGGTGCAGGGGTGCGGGGGTGTGGGGGTGGGCATCCTTACCCTCTGTGGTAAGCAGTGTCCACTGGTGTTCGGGCTGGGTGTGGTTGTTGCTGTAGAGAATTAGATACTCCACAATCTCACCATTGGGCTCCGTGGGGGGACACCAATGTAATCGAACGGTGGATGGTGTCAGGGGGCTCAGGCGGAGGTCAGAAGGAGGTGTTGAAGGCCCTACAGCATAGAGGAAGGGGTGAAGAGTCAGAGACACAGCCCCAACTAAGGGTTAGGGGATGAGGGCACAGCCTCCTCTTCTTCTTCCTTCCTTGGACCCAGCAAATGGTGGCACAGGTGGGGAGCGGGCAGTGGCTACTCACGGTCAGGCAGGGTGGAGCGTTCTACGACGGAGCCAAAGGGCCCATCCATATCCACTCCGTGGGACTGTACCGCAAACTCGTACTTGGTAAATGGTTTCAGACCGCCAATGAGAATGTCTTCTCCAGAGCTTCCAGAAGAAGGGATAAGACTAGTGCCCTCAGACAGGCCTCAAGCCAGGCAGAACCCCAGACAGAACCCCAGACAGAAGCCCCTGCCTCCAGCCAGGCCCCGCCCTGGAGGGAGCTGCTCGTTGGGCCCACAACCTCCCCTCTCACACACAGCCAGGCAAACCACAGAGGCTAGACATACGCCATCCCATGTCTAATCTCCAAAGCAGACCTTTCTCTCCTCTGGGACGACTTCCTGAATTAATCTAAGTTATTCTGCACCTGGGGGACCAATCGCTTCTGAAGTATCTGTCCTCGGCTTAGTTATTCTCTGTGTTGGCTTTCACAGGGCATCTTCCCAATCAGAACAGCAGCTCCCTAAGCTGTGTTCCAAATGATGGGAGGGCAGGGTCCCAGCCAACAGATGGAAACCTCTAGTCTTGCATCTGCTCTCACTAAAGGGTGACCACACATTCTGCGATTGGGGGATGGAGGAATCCCATCCCTCATTGTTACTCCTCAGGTCAGCAGTCATGGAAGAGACATCTGTGTAGATCCTGGGTGTGGCCTCACCACAGATGAACCCGCTAGTCTACCACCCCAGCTACCCCCCCCCCACTGATACCTGGTATAGTAGGTGACCAGGGAGGCATTCCTGAGCCCCCAGGGGCCGAAGCGTACAGTGTAGTTGACAATCTTGACAGTGGTAAAATCTGGCTTCTTCCACCGAAGCCAAATGGAAGTGGAGCTGTTTGACTCTGCGTGGACATGGGCAGGAGGCAGCGGCGGCCCCCTCTGGATAGGCAGGTCTAGAGGGGGAAACCCAAGTGTGGGGAGAGTGGGTGGATGTTCATGGTCTCAGTAGGTTTAATTTGGCCTTTCCCCGCTCTTATTTTTGAGGCAGAATCTCATTATGTAGTAGCCTAGGCTGGCCTGTAATCCTCCATCCTTGTGCCTCTGGTCCTCTAGCACAGGGGTTACAGCTGTGTGATACCACAGCTGGCACTGGGCTTCTCTTGTGATCTTGTGAGTTGGGTGGCATTATTCCTACTGCAACTGAGGCTCACAAGAATGGAAGTAATTTTTTTTTTTTTTTTGCCTAGGTCACACACACAGAGTGACTGTGACACATCCCATGGCTGATGAGAATGTGACAGAGAAAGCATGCCCTGGCTCTGGAGCCAGGCTCCATTGCTGCCACTTCCTAACTATGTATGTGGCTTTAGAGAAGTTGTGTAACCTCTCTGTGCCATCATTTTCTATTCTTATACAGATCTGACGACAGTACCTACATCTTGACATTCTTCTTCTTTTCTTTATATTCACTTCTTTAAAATATTTAAAATTCTGGGGGCTGGAGAGATGGCTCAGCAGTTAAGCACTGACTGCTCTTCCAGAGGTCCTGAGTTCAATTCCCAGCAACCACATGGTGGCTCACAACCATCTATAATGGGATCTAGTGACCTCTTTTGCTGTGTCTGAAGACAGCAAGAGTGACAGTGTACTCACACATATAAATAAATACATCTTTAAAAAATATTTAAAGGCCGGGCTTGGTGGAGTACGCCTTTAATCCCAGCACTTGGGAGGCAGAGGCAGGTGGATTTCTGAGTTCGAGGCCAGCCTGGTCTACAGAGTGAGTTCCAGGACAGCCAGGGCTATACAGAGAAACCCTGTCTCAAAAAAACAAAACAAAACAAAAATTTTAAATTCTTAACTCCTGCATCTTCTCAGTCACACATTTATTTGTTGTGTGGAGGGGAGGGAGGGAGCGTGCTGCTGTGTGCATGTGGGGGAGCAGAGGACAATTTGGGGGAGCCCAGAAACCAAGCTCAGGTCACGTAGCATGTAGCAAGCACCTTTCCTGCTGAACCATCTCAATGTCCCCTCATGAGAGTTCTTAGGAGGCTGAGTTAGTTAAAGCTTACAAAGCAGGTAGAAGACTGTCTGGGAAAGTGTATACTATTTGGTGATAACAAATGTTTATTAGATAAGCATAAACTCCAAGAGAGCAGATATCTTATTCATGTTGTTCATTACTAAGTTTCCAGAACAGAGCTGGCATGTGGTAGGTACTTAGGTAAAATATTTACTCAATGAAAAAACAAACTAGCTGGAATTAGAACCCAGGTTTCTTGACTTCTGAGTGTCAGGCTGGATCGTCAGGATGACAAACCACTGTATTGTGCCTGCCCCTGCTTAAGAATTATGGGATGGAGCTGGAGAGATGGCTCAGTGGTTGAGAGCACTGACTGCTTTTCAAGAGGTCTGGAGTTCAATTCCCAGAAGCCACAACCATCTGTAATGGGATCTGGTGCCCTCTTCCTGTGTGTTTGAAGACAACTACAATGTACTCATATACATAAAATAAGTAAGTAAATCTTAAAAAAAAAAAAAAAGATTTATGGGATAATCTGATGGACCGTGTGGTATATGTGGATGTGATCGAAAAAGCTGTCTAAAGGTTAAAGTTTGAGCCAGGAACCACGCATCTGACACAGATTTTCTCTTTCCAATCTCTCCCGTTTGCTCTGCTTAGCTTGAGAATGAGGGGCATGTCTGTCTAGAGCAGGAGGATTCCTGCCCAGGAGGGTGGGCCGGGTGGCTGTGGCAGGCACACCGCTTGCTGGCTGATAAGGAAAAGGAAAAGAAGGCTCTGAGATCCCCCTGCCTTCCCCTCACCTGGTGTGGGCGCCTTCTCTGTCTTGCCCTTCCACACAGCAGCGTAGCCGTCCTCGTGTTTGTTGAAAGCTACGAGCTTCACCTCATACAGCCTGCCAGGAACTGGGAAAGGCCATGAGTGTCACTCTCCGTGCGCTTAGCTTGCCCATGACCCTCCCAAGCCCAAGCCCAAGCCTACTCACCTAACTGGGTCAGTTCATACTGCTTCACTTTCTTCTTCAGCCGCACGGGCCCGACGTCCCAAGCCTGATCTCCACGGCCCCCTGGGGGGCGGTCACCATCTGCCTCCTCCTCTGTTCCCACCTCTCGCCAGTAGAGTTTGTATCCAGAGATCTGGGTGGGGTGAGGGGGCGGCTGCCATGACACCACCAGGGACTCCATCTTTGCCCTCACCTTCAATTCTGCAGGGGCAAAGGGAACTGGGGGGGGGGGCAGAGGAAGATGATGGGGGACAAGGGGAAGAGAATGAGGAGTGAAGTGGTCAGGGAGGTGAGCCGGTGCAGGGAGGGCAGGGGCGGAGCACAGCATAGAGCTGTGCCTGGGCTTTCCCTACTGCTCCACTCTGCCACCTCCCGGTGGGTTTGAGCTCTGCATGTTAGCTGCGCAGGCGCGTCTGCCGGGCACGCACAAGAGACAGCAGGGGGCGCTTCTGCACAGGCCCGCGGTCAAGGAGCAGAGGGGCTTCTGCAGGTCTCTTGAGTTAGTATGGGCAAGGGGCTGCTGAGATCATGAGGGAGGTTTGGAACCATAAACACGATGAGCAACACTCGGAGCCCAAGAGAGTAGAGGGTTGGCTGTATGTCAGACCCCATTTCAAACATTTTGTATATGTATTTTAAATTTTTTTTTTCGAGATAGGGTTTCTCTGTATAGCCCTGGCTGTCTTGAAACTCACTCTGTAGACCAGGCTGGCCTCGAACTCAGAAATCCGCCTGCCTCTGCCTCCAGAGTGCTGGGATTAAAGGCGTGTGCCACCACGCCCGGCTGTATTTTAAAAGTATTTATTTAATTTATGTGCGTGCTTGTGGTGGTCAGAGGCCGCAAGTTGTAGACTCACTCATCATATAAATTCTGGGGAGACACTGGGAGTCGGATCCCCAGAAAAAGGAACAAGCCCCCTTTATTAGCTGGTCTATCTTGGCAGTCTTTGTATATTTTTACTTCATTCTTATAATTTTTTTAAGTGCTGGGATTAAAGGCAGATGTCACAACCACCCGGCCAGTTTTTTTTTTTTAAGCTATAGCTTGTCTAATGTCTGAATATGGTAGCTGACTTTGTAGTCATTTTTCTTTTCTTTTTTCTTTTCTGGTTTCTCGAGACAGGATTTCTCTGTGTAACCTTGTTGTAGACCAGGCTGTCTTCAAATTCAGAAATCTGCCTGCCTCTACCTCTTGAGTGCTGGGATTAAAGGCGTGCGCCTCCACTAGTACCTGTCTCCTTTGTAGCCATTTAACCACTCTACTGTTTGGGCCTCTTGGCAAAGCCAGCTAGCTTTTAATGGGTTCCTTCCTTTTTCTTTGATACAGAGTTTCATACCTCCTAGGCTGGTCCCAAACTCACTAGGTAGGTGAGGCAGACCTTGAACTTCCGGGATCAGAGGCATGCTGGGTTTCTGCGGTCCTGGGGATTGAATTTAGTGCTTTGTACATGCTAGGCAAGCACTCTGCCAAATGAGCAGTGGTCTCAACCCAAGGAGCTCCTGTTCTGTGCCAACCACTCTGTATAATTATAATTACTAGTCCTGCTACCACCCTTGGTAGTACTGAAGCTTTAGAGATGTGAGTGGCTTGTCAAAGTCACAGAGTGAACAGGGAGATATTTGAGCCCAGCCCCTCACTCCTACACCCAGGCCTCCTGGGTGCATCAAATGTTTGTGGGGTGGGGTGGGGTGAGGGCAATAACAGGTCTCTGCAGGGAGGTAGCCCTGGTTCCAAGGCCACTGAGCACCTGTCCCCGCTGTCCAGTCTGCCCGTGTAGCTTCATACCATGGCTCTGGTTGTGCACGCCAGGCGTCCTATGCTGCATCCACTGCGAAGGGACTCCGTAGCCAGCCCCAGTGCCAGCTGAAATCCGAACTCGGTACACCTTGTTTGGCTGAAGTGAGTTTAACGTAAGTTGTGTCTCATTTCCGGGCACCTCAGTGGAGAAAACCTGATCTTCTGGGACAAAAAGGATAGGCTGCTGGGTGTCCTTCATTGGGGACCATTGATCTCTAAATTTACCACATTGACTTTCCCATTTCAGGTCCCCAAGGTCCTCTGGGCACCGACCCCTCAGCACAGAGGCAGGTTTCACGCCTTCAGGTTGACCCTTGGCTTCTACCTATCGTTGCTGAAGCCCATTGGCCTCGGTTCCACATGGAGAAACCAAGGCATGCACTTTTCCTCCCTGTGAACCACCAACAATAGCCAGGACACACCTCTTGCACAGGCTTGATGGCTGGCTAAGGGCACTAAACAGTCCCTGGTGTCAGGAGCCCTGACTGCTGTCTCCCGTCAGCCTCCTGCCTCTCTCTTTAGCTTTACCCTGACCCTCATCCCTTTCCTTTTCCTCACTCTCCATTCCTTTCCAGACCACATCACCTCCCCAGACCAACATCATCTTCCCAGTAGGAGCAGCCTATACTTCATGTGCACTCCTGCAGCCTCCCACCTCTTCTCTAGTGTGTAAACCAGAAGATTTCTGGGGCTGGAGAGATGGCTCAATTGTTTTATTTTATTATATGTAAGTACACTGTAGCTGTCCTCAGACACTCCAGAAGAGGGAGCCAGATCTCGTTACGGATGGTTGTGAGCCACCATGTCGTTGCTGGGATTTGAACTTATCACCTTCAGAAGAGCAGTCAGGTGCTCTTACCCGCTGAGCCATCTCACCAGCCCCCGAGATGGCTCAATTGTTAGGAGCACTGACTGCTCTTCCAGAGGTCCTGAGTTCAATTCTCAGCAACCACACTGTGGCTCACAACCATCTCTACTGGGATCTGATGCCCTCTTCTTGCATGCAGGTGGACGTGCAGATAGAGAACTCATATACATAAAATAAATAAATACATCTTAAAAAATAAACAAACACAAAAACCTAGAAGGGTTCTAAGGATCCACTAGGTAAATTACTTCCTTCACAGAAAGGAAACTGAGTCCAAGGCTCCACTGATTATCCTCCTTATCTGTGCACAGGCTACTGACCCTCTTTGTCTTCCCTTTTCCTCAACTGCCCTGAAACACTGTGTCTGTCTGTGTGTGTCCATGAGTGTGAGTATTCACCTATGTGCAGGTACATGTGGGTACACATACATGTGGAGGTCAGATGACAACCTCTGTTGTCATTTCTCTGGTATTATCTACCTTCTCATCTGCACAGGGAATCTCGCTGGCCTGAAACTCACTGGTTTAGCCCAGTAAGCTCAAGGTGTCCCCCTGTCTCCACCTCCCCTGAGCTGGGATTACAAGCAGGCACCTACCATTGTGCCAAGCTTTTTTTTTTTTTTTTAATATGAAGTCTGAGATTGAACTCAGACCATTGGGCTTGCACATGTACTTTACACATTGAGCTATCTATCTAGTCTCCCAATGCTCTTTTCCAGGGCTTTCCCATCCCATACCCCAATTAGGCTCCACTTCCACTGACAACGTCCCTCCTCTAGGGGAGGACCCCCATTCCCACTGACATCTCTGTACTTCCCCGGCCCCACTCACCTTCCTTCCCCAAACCATACTCTATCTTGTACTTCAGCACCTGTCCATTGCTCAGGCTGGAGGGCAGGGGCAGCCATGCCACCCTGATGTCCGAGGGGTTGGGACTGGACAGGGTAAGCTGGGGTGCTGTGCTGGGAACTGAGACAGAAGAACATTGGCGTGAGCTCCGCTCCACCGACAGGGAAGACACGGTCAGGAGTGATCAGAGGCTTGCCCAGGTCACACAGCAAGTCAGAAGTAAGCCCAGGCCCAGGATCTGAGGGAGGGAGGGAGGGAGCCTCTCAGGGGAGCCCTAAGCTGGAGGATGCGGAGACATCCTTTCTATCCCAAGGCTAGTGGACAGTGTGGGCCAGAAGCTTTGGTATCCAGTGGCTGGGTAGTACATGAGCTTTAGGAAGAAGGGCCGCATGATACTGGGGCTCAGAGCTGGGCTCAAGACCCATCTGCCCTGCTGAGCTAGGTAAGTCATTTTCATTTTCTGAGCCTCAGTTTCCCCCATTTTACACTGGGAAGAAGAACCTCTGCCCACTGCTTTATAGGGCACAACAGACATCACAAGGCAGGGAAGAGGGCCTTGGGCCACACTGTCCCTGAGTGGGAGTGTCTCTGGATCCCAGGTCACTGCAGGTTCAGAGGTCCTACCATCGTCCAGTGTATGCACCAGGGCTGGGCTGGAGGTTCGGCTGGCCCCCAGCTGGGAGTAGGCCACCACGTAGAACTCATAATCCGTGTTGGGTTCCAGGTCCCGAACCTGCAGCTCTGTGGTGTCATTGTTTACTGCAAACTGGTACTCCACATTGTCCACTCCTGAGGTGGTAGCACGGGGGACAAAGGGACTGTCACAGCCCACTCCATGTCTGACCAGCTGGAGACTGTCTGGGGATCCTACTGGTCTATGTATAGCTAAATCGTCACAGACAATTTAGGGTGAAGGATAGAAATGCCTCTGCCATCTAGTCTACTTATTGCATTAATTCCATAATAGGCCAGGAAGCTCCCCATGCTAGCTGAAGAATCCCCTCCTGCAGTTAGTTAGCTGAGGTGGAAGATGGCTCCTTTAACCCTGGAAAGAGGTGTTCTCTCTGGGAAGGAGTGCGTGTACACTCCATTTTCTAATACTAGACTGATGATCACTTCCCAGTAGGATTGCTCCCCATCCCTTCTCATCTTTAATTATCCATCCCATACTTGCCCTAATTGGGATCCCGCGGTCAAGAGTAGACATACCCCTTGCCTTTTGGTAGTGAAGAGAGAAGCCAATGATTTGCTCGCTGTGCAACTCAGGCCGTTCCCAGGCCACCAGCACAGAGGAGCTGCTCAGTGGCGTGGCTGTGACCCGAGTCGGGGCGCTGGGCAGCCCTTCGCGCACCACTACCGCCAGGGGCGCAGCGGCACAGGCGGTTCCCGCGCTGTTCTCTGCTACGCACTGGTAGTAGCCAGCGTCCTGCAGGCCGATCTGAGTGATGACCAAGCTGCCGCCACCGCCCTGCACCTTGACGCGCCCGTTGGGTCGCAACGGGGCCCCGTCATGCAGCCAGTGCAGCGTGGGCCGTGGCTCCCCGGACGCGCGGCACACGAAGCGCGCGGTGCTGGCCCGGGTCCGTGAGAGCGCCTCGGGCGCCTGCGAGATGGCTGGGGCAGCTGAGGGGCAGAAGGGAGACTCTGACCAGAGGGCCTACTAACACCGCGCCCCAGCCTCACCCTGAGGTCCTCTCCCCTAGTCACCCGGGCCCAGCTCTGGTCCACTAGCCTCAGCCCCTCCCGGGCTAGTCTTCCTTTCTCCCAGCGCCCAGCAGATTTCCAGCTTTTGCGCTCTAGGCTGTAACTTCACTTTCTCCTTCCCGTGGCCTCCTATACCCAGCAGTTACTCCAGCTTTCAGCAAGCCTGGCCCCCCAGTTTTCTGTTGTATTGAGAAAGCTCTTTTATAGCCCAGGTTGGCCTTGAATTTCTGATCTGCCCGCCTCAGCATCACCCCAGCTGACTAATCCCAGCATTCCCAGGAGACAGAGACAGGAGATTCCCCAGAAGTCCCCAGGCCAGCTAGCCTGGAGTATGTAGTAAACAAGAAACCTTGCCTTACTCACTTAGTCTGTGACCTCAATACACTCACTCACCATGGCCTGCGAATACCTACACTCATAGGGACTTAATAGCCTAAGACATTGTCATTGTTTAATAACTTTGTTTTTGAAATAGGCTTTTCACTCTGTAGCTGGTCTCAACTCTGTAGCTTGGGCTGGTATCGAACAAACGCTCCTGCCACAGCTTTCCCAATGCTACCACGTACAGATTCTGGGCTTCACACCCCTCAGACCATTCCACTGTCCCCTCCCATAACATCACCCCACTCCTGCTCACCTGCACTCTCACTCCAGGCTTTAAATACCCCTCTCCTCCATCCCTGTCTCATATCGCCCCATCCATCCTCCCAGCTACCGAATCCAGTCTTCCAACAATCACCATCAGAAAATTCAGACTCCTCTCACGTAGTCCCCCCACATTTAGTCTTCTAGGACCGCCCCTTCTCCCTCTAACACACACTCATCCTTACCAAGCACTCGGAGCTCAGCAGCCGCAGTGGCGAAGTCGCGCGTGCGGGGCTTGTTGGCTCGGCAGACATAGACTCCAGAGTGCCGAGGCTGCGCGCTGGCGATGAGTAGATTGGTCCGGCCCAGAACGATGACATCCGTGGAGATAGGCTTCCCATCTGGTGACAGAGAAGGAGCAGGCTGGAGGGGGATGCTGGAACTGTCCCTCTACACCCTCTCCAACTACGAGGTTCCCACTACACCCCTGCAAAGCTGCATCACAGATGCTGGCTTGAGTCCCAGTTCCTTCTAACTCTGATCCCTAGGTGGAAAAGCAGATGGAAGGTGGGTAAACAATGGCTAAATGGTCTCTGGTGGGCGGAGCAGAAATTTCATACAAATCTCTCTCTCTCTACCTCTCTCTACCTCTCTCTCTCTGTCTCTCTGTCTCTCTCTCTCTCTGTGTGTGTGTCTGTCTGTCTGTCTCTGTCTCTCTGTCCCTCGCTCTCTCTGTCTCTCTGTGTCTCTCTCTCCTCCCACCCCCAGAATTTTTTGAGGCACGGTTTCTCTGAGTAGCTCTGGTTACCCTGGAACTTGCTCTGTAGACCAGGCTGGCCTCAAACTCAGAGCTCTGTCTACCTCTGCCTCCCCAGTGCTGGGATTAAGGACGTATGCCACCACCACTGGGCTTTAATACAACCTTCTTTAGACTTTATTATTGCATGAATGTGTGTACATGTGAGCATGCTTGCATGTGCTATGGAAGTCAAAGGACAACTCTGAGGAGTCAATTCTCTCCTTCCATCTTTATGCAGAAGCTCCTGACTTGGAGCCTGTGAGATACTGTACCATCTTGCCCACTCCCCAGTCTCCTCCTCCTCTTTCCTAAGCACTCACCCTGTCGGACCCAGGACACAAAAGGGGTGGGATCAGCAGAGGCCACACACTCCATCACTACACTCTGTCCAGACACCACCGTGGTGTTCTCTGGGGCTGCCACAATGACCACATCCTGGCCCCTGGTAGCCTCCAAGGACCCTGTAGTGAAGATAGGACAGGGTCAGCTTGCCACTCACTGCTTCTGAATGCCCAAAGCAGGGGGCCTGGGGTGTCATGGTTCTTTCTGTCAGAAGGGGAAAGCAACTGCCAAGCAGAGCTGGTGTAGGCCTTGGAGCTCTTTCTCTTGGAGCCAGAAGAATGCTCTCCGACACAAGTGAAGCCCACAAGTTACTGGGTAGACCTTACCTCCCCCATATTTCCCCACCCAAATCCAGCTCCCATGGCATCTGCCTTAGACTCAGCACCCAGTTCTAGAGCTAAGGCTGTCTATGAGTCGTTGTGTGAGTGAGGCAGATGCCTTTCCAAGGTGCCTCAGAGTTCTACAAGCAAAAGGTGGGCTGTTGTTTTTAGCAGAGAAGCTTCGCGATGTGTTTCTGTGTCCAACTCTCCTTGTGGCAGAACGTTGAACACCTGGTTTGTCCAGCAGGGGGAAGCATAGACCTAGTGCTGGAGAGTACGCCAAGATGGCCTGGAGCCTCAGAAGCTCAGGGACAGGAGGATGGAAACAGTGAAGAGGAGGGATGACACAGGTGAGCGACCTTGGGGGAGGCTTGCAGTGAGATCTGTGGAGCAGCTGCTGAATGCCAGACACTTTCCATTCCCATCTCAGGGTCACACAGATGGTGAGGAGAGTCAGGATTCAAAATAGGTCTTCGTGACCCCCCAAACCGGTGTCCTTGCACCTAATCCTGGCAGGAGCTTTTCAAAGAGAGGCAGAAAAGAGACTTCCAGCTACAGGTGCTTGCTGCCAAGTCTGACGGATCCCAGGAACCCACTAAGTGGAAGAAGACAACTGACTTCCACAAATCCTTCTCTGTTCATGAGTGCTATGGGACCTCTGCATGAACACACAAAATAAATGTTAAGCCGGGCGTGGTGGCGCACGCCCTTAATCCCAGCACTCAGGAGGCAGAGGCAGGCGGATTTCTGAGTTTGAGGCCAGCCTGGTCTACAAAGTGAGTTCCAGGACAGCCAGGGCTACACAGAGAAACCCTGCCTTGAAAAACCAAAAATAAATAAATAATAATAATAATAATAATAATAATAATAATAATAAATGTTTTTTTAAAATGGGAAAAAGAAAAAGAAAGGCCAAAAAGGACCAGAGTACAGGTGAGGAGGCAGACTGGCATATATAAGGAGATTGGATGGGCCTCTTGCCCACAGTCCTTAAGGCACCTGGAAGGGCAGAAGGGACCAGAGGCTGCAGGGCATTTTGATACCTTGCCTGTTCACCAGTTCTTGTTCAACCATAGGAAACACAGACACCCCATAAGAAGGAACAACCCCTCCCCCAACACATACACACTGCCAGTTGGAGTCCCAAATCCTAGGTCTATCCCATGTAGAACTACTACCCAATCAGCTTTCCGAAGACCTGGGTCTAGTCCCTTTCATTCCCGGTATAGCTGTCCCCAGAAATCCCCTTACCTCTGAGGGCCACAGTGAGCGAGGCCTCCTGGCTGAATCGTTGGCGGGCTGAATTGGTGGCCACACAGCGGTAGGAGCCTGCGTCACTGTCCTGGACATCCAGGATCTGGAGGACGCCATTGGGAAGAGTGATGAGCCTTGGGAAGGAGCAGAGGGAGCCCGTGAGGTGGGGAAAGGCGATAGAGGGGGTGGCCCGGAGGGACAGAAATGCCAATCCAAACTTTAAGATAGAACCTTACCTAACAGACTGGCAAAGACCAAAAGGTTTACTAACAGCTCAGGCGGGTGGGTAAGGAAATCACGGAAGGCACATCTGTCCAGCAGGCATCACCCAGGACACTCTCCTTTCTGGACAAGCTGGTAGCATGATCCAACAGCAAGGAGCTGTTCATCTAGCCCTAGGACTTCTGGGACTCTCTACCACAGTCTCTGACACACGCAGCACATGCATGTTAGTGTTTACTGCAGCCCTGTGCAGAGGCTAGAAACTGTTGGGTGTATCCTGCCTTCACAGGTGTGGGCACCTCCTGCAATGTGTGCTTTGGTGCCGCAGGATAACACACTCGTGTTACTCAGAGCCAAATTCTTACTAGTTTGTGCATGTACTGAATGTCCCCAGAGAAGGAAGTTGTTTCTGAGGAGGGGGTCGGGTAGCCTGGAAGCTGGAGGGGTGAGAAACCTAACTTTTTATTACACACATACACCATTTTAAGAATTTGGAGCCGGGCGTGGTGGCACATGCCTTTAATCCCAGCACTCGGGAGGCAGAGGCAGGCGGATTCCTGAGTTCGAGGCCAGCCTGGTCTACAAAGTGAGTTCCAGGACAGCCAGGGCTATACAGAGAAACCCTGTCTCGAAAACAAAACAAAACAAAACAAAACAAAACAAAACAAAAAACAAAAAAAAAGAACTTGGATGTTTTAAGTCTTTTTTTCCCCCACCCCCAGAAGATTAAAAACCAACAACAGAAACAGTGTTTGTTATGTATGCGTTGGCGCAGGTGCCTGCAAAGCTGAGGAAAGGGTTGGCATTGCAGATGGAGCTGCAGTTACTGGCAGTTGCGAGTGGCTTGATGTGGTGCTGGGAGCTAACTCTGGAGGAATAACTCGCATTTGCAACTGCTAAGCCAGTCATCTCTCTGCTTGCTCCACCTTTATTAACCTCTTACCTGCGTTTCCTTTCCCTCTTCTTAACAAAAATTCCCTTATTCCCTCATCCCTGACCCTCAAAGGAATCCCAAGAGGCAGGAGAATCACAACCTCCATTTTATGGTAACAAAATTGAATCTCAGGGTAGGGCGTTCACCCAGGGTCTTCATGCTGGAGCCGTTAAAGCCCAAAACCAGGGGCTGGGGATATGGCTCCATTAATTGAAGGCTTGTCTAGTATGCACCAGACCCCGCTTCCATCTTCAGCACTGTGCGAACCAGTAACGCTCCACGCTTGTAATGACAGCGTTAGGGAGGTGGAGGCAGGAGGATCAGAAGCTGAAGGCCATCCTGTGCCACACAGTGTGCTGGAGGCCATTGTAGATGATGTGACACTATGCCACAAGACATCTCGAGCCCAGGTCTCCTGGTCCTAGAGGCCAAGTTCAGGCTCCTACTCATAGCTAGGTGTGGCTGTGGGATGGATGGGTGTGGTTTCCAATAGTTTCCACCCAGTAATCCACATAGCAATTTAGAGGGCCAGGGAGATGAGGGCCTGCAGGAGAGAAGGTTGAGAAAGCCAGGAGACTTTGCTTGAGAAACTTGGGGCAGAGAGGTTGAGGAATGGTGGGCACTGAGTATGTTCAACCAATCAGGAGGTAATGAGGCCTTCTACGGGGGTCAGCTCCAGGTAGTGAAAATCTTAAATGTACAGACTGGGTGGAACCAGAGGGCAACAGGGCATTGGGTGCTGGGGAAGGCTGTTTGTTCCTGGAGAAGCAGGGGCTGAGGAAACCTAGGGATGGGAGCGGTGAGATGGCCAATGCACTGAAGAAGGGTATTGGGAGACATTCAAGGCAGGGGCTTGGGAATATGGTGGGACCAGTCCTTCCTGCCCAGGTGAGCCTTTGTCCCACACCCAACCTCTCACCTCAGTTCCAGATGCACTCACAAGTGTGCTAAGGTAGAGAGGTGGGCGCGGGGAAGCAGGAGAAACATGTAGGGAAACAACGTCTGGGCCAGTACCCAGCCTACTGCCATGAGAAACCAGATGAGAAGGACCACCCCTCATGGCTGAGGCTACCTCACATGCTGCAATCTGTGGCTTTTCCTTTCCCTCCATCCTCCAGCCAGACAGTTCCCCTGGGGGATTACTTCCCATTTTCGAATCTTGGTGTCAGGAAAGGGAGCACCAAGTGCTGAGAGCAAACCTGTTCCTTTTTTTTTTTTTTTTTCAGAGACAGGGTTTCTCTGTATAGCCCTGGCTGTCCTGGAACTCACTAAGTAGACCAGGCTGGCCTCGAACTCAGAAATCTGCCTGCCTCTGCCTCCCAAGTGCTGGGATTAAAAGCATGCGCCACCACACTGGGCTAAACCTGTTCCTTAAGTACTAGCATTTCCTTCACTTTGTGTACAGGAACGATCTGCTCCTTCCTCGGGCACAGAGCTGTAGCTGCAGCCAGAGGCAAGGTGCTGGGCTGCCTCCCCAGGGCTGTCTAAACCTGTTCTGGTTTTGTTACAATGTGGTTTTAGAAGCTCTGGCTTCTGAAAGATGTCTGAGAGATATTGGTTAGTAGGGGAGAAGTTACAAAATAGTGCTTAAGAAGCAATTCTGCGGCTGGAGAGATGGCTCAGCAGTTAAGAGCACTGATTGCTCTTCTAGAGGTCCTGAGTTCAAATTCCAGCAACCACATGGTGGCTCACAACCATCTGTAATGGCCCTCTTCTGGTGAAGAAGACAGCTACAGTGTACTCATATACATAAAAAATAAACAAACAAACAAAAAAACAAAACAAAAACCTCGTGTGCGCACACAAATATTTAAAATAAACAAAAAAGAAGCAATTCTGATTTGGGGAAACATAAACAACAGGTTGAGGCACATGAAGAGAAGGCTATGGTTGGCAAAGCTTTTGTAGTGCTTAGGGTTCCCTTTGTGAGGGGAATTGTTGGGTACTCTTATTTGTTGAATTTTACAAAATGAAAAAAAATTTTTTTTTGAGCTAGGCTGGTCTGGAACAGGGTTGAGGATGAGTGAGGGTGAGCATGTCAAAGGACACGGTGGGATACTCAAAACCGTAAGGCCTGCGTTCAGTCAGCAGGAGACTTCCCTTTGCTTTATGAAATGTTGTGCATTCTGGCATTTTAATATAAATTCTTTTTTTAGTCTCATTCATGGCTGGCTCCCATGGAAGAAAAAGTATCCCCTGTTACTAGAGATGAATGTAAGTGGGGCTAGGGTGGAGCTCAGGTGGGAGAGTGGATTGTCTAGCATACACAAAACTCTGGATGTGCTGGGTCCTAAACTCAGCACCTCATGGATAAGGTATGGTAGCACATGCCTGCAGTTGTAGCCCTTAGGAGGTAGAAGCAGGAGAACTAGGAGTTCAAAGCCAGCCTAGGCCACATGGGACCCCCCCCCTTTCTGCCTTTAAATAGATAGACAGACAGATAGACAGATGGACAGACAGACAGATAGATGGATGGATGGATGGTGGATGATTGGACAGACAGATAGATAGGTGGGTAGATCATAAATACCAGGGAACTGCCTTAGTGTTTAGCCTTTGTCATTGGTTACAAAAATATGTGCCTTCCCCCTGACAGAGTGTATTTGTGCTACAAATGCTCACAGTCAACTCTAAGGAATGCGATCTCTTGTGACCACTGAGCTGAGTTTATCACTAGAATATTTGTATATCTGGGCACATGCAAAAATACATACCTTGGCCTTAATCAAGTTGCTGCTTTAGACATTTCTTTATTCCCTGACACAATGTGCTTGGACATGTGAGCCTGGTCTATTTATAGGCCAGGATCAATTTTCAGAGGACTTGGTGGCAAGCACTTCTGGGGCCTGGGAGCTGGCAGCCCCACCTTATGGGTGAGGTCTGTGGCTCCAAGGGATGATGCCTGAATTAGATGCCGGGAGGGGAAGTCTGATCCCCACTGTTTTGAGGAGGACAGCCTGGTCTACCTAGTAAGGTCTAGACAAGCCTGGAGTTCACAGGGAGACCCTGTTCAAAACAAAGCAGAAACCTAACAATGAGAGAGAAACAAAAACACAGTTAATAAACGGGGCCAGGGATGTTATCACAGGCCTGTAATTCCAGGACTGCAGAAGCGGAGGCAGAAGGCCAGCCTGGGCTACCTAGCAAGACCCTGTGTCCAGAAACAAAGAATTGACCACCCTGTCTAAATAACAGCGGTTGGGCAATGAGATAATTTTTCTTCCTTTTTTGTTTATATGAGTTTTAAAAATATGTCTTCGGGCTGGGGATGTAGCTCAGCTGCTAAGAATACTTGTTTAGTATGTCTAAAGCCCTGGGTTCCATCCCCAGTACCACATAAACTGATATTTCAGTACCAAGCAGAGAGGAAGATCAGGAGTTCAGGATCATCCTTGGCTAATGTTGAGAGTTTGAGGCTAGCCTGAGCTACAATAAGACCTTATCTAAAACAAAACACACAACAAACAAAGATGCTACAAAGATCACATTTGGAAAATTACAATTTAACTGGAATGTCCTTCACATTTCATTTCGCAGATATAGGGAGACAAGAGCTGAACTGGATGTGCCAAGGATGAGCGGAGACCAAACTACACTCTGTCAACAAGGATCCTATCTGTTGACTTCACCTGATCAAAGGTGTTCTGTGACTTTTCTACACCTTCCACTCCCACAACTGGGTCAAAAGTCAGCGATGATGAGGCAGCCCAGCAGTCAAGAAGGAGTTGGATGTACTTGGGCGTGACTTGCAAGCCAATGTTTCTAAGTGTGTGGGGGGGTTGGGGATCCCACTTCCATGCAGCAGAGGGTTGAAGAATGCCTGGGGGAGTCCTTTGGAGCCACATTCCCCAAAGATGTGTAAGGATCCATGGGGTGAGGACTACAACTCTTGGGTGAGCTTAGGCAAATGGAACACCTGGGCTGTAAGAATCCCGGTTCTAAGCATGTCCCAGAACATTGGGGCAGACTCCCTGAGGGGCACTCACCGGGGCTCTTCAGGCACAGTCACCTGGTCCTTTTCCCAAGTAATGATGGGGGCTGGCAGGCCCTCGGTGTGGCATTCAAAGCGTGCTGTCCCGTTCTCCTCCACGGTCTGGGACTCGGGGTGCAGAGAGAAGTCTTCGAGTGCTGGGGATGAGCATGGTGAGGAGAGAGAGAGAGAGTGTGAGAGGGCAATCGCTGACAGCACAGTGTCACAGAACTCAGAGAGTCATGGACACACAGCCGAGCAAACCCACAGTGAGGGAGAGCAGAGTGGTGGCCAAGGGCTAAGAAAGGATTGCTGGTCAGATGGTGCTAGCAGTGTGTAATTCGAAACATGTTGTATCCATGTCCAACATTACCACCACAGTATTTCCTGGTACCTCTAAGGAGCCAGTGCCAGGAGGATAGGACATGGTTATATCCCTGTACACTATGGTGTATGGGTAGGAAACAGCAAGAGACACCTTTGGGTTCCTGACCTCTTCCTGTCAGACAAACCAGTCCTATCCACTAGAACTCAAAGGGTGGAGAAAGGCGGGTGATAGAGTGAAGACCCGGCTGATGGAGCACTGAACAGCAAGAGTAGCTAACAGCAAGAGGGGACCCAGTGAGTGGGACAGGACAGGAGGCAGGGAACCTGGGCTGGGCTCCTGGTTCTGATGCAGGTAACTAACTTTAGATCCTTCTCCCTATCCCTTCTGTCCCCTTTGGTCTCCAAATCTCCACCCTCACCCCAGATGCAAGTACTTACTGGCAAGCTTGACCACAGCAACCTGGCTGGCCACCACTCCCAGCGGGCTGTGGGCCAGACAAGAATAGCTGCCCTCGGTAACCTTCCAGACCCTAAGAGCTTCCTCATCATCGCTGTCTTCTCGCTCTAGGGGTGAGGACAGCCACAGGGAGCCATTGGGTAGCAGGTGCAGGTTGTCATGCTCCAGTACAGTGTCTCCATCCTTGCTCCATGTCACCCTGGTTGGAGGCCCAGCAGCCGTAGCCCCCAAAGTACAGTCCAGCACCACAGCCTGCTCGGGGCCCAGGACCACTTGCAAGGGACCCTCATCACAGCTCAGCTTGACAGTTGTCTCCTGGGGCAATGGCAGCTCCCCTGTGAGAAGGAAGAGACACCAGGGCTGTGGTGTGTGACCTCCTGGTCCCTGATGCACCACCCAGTGTCAATCACTTAAGGAAAGACCCTGTGACCATTTACATCCATTTTCTCTTTGCCAACAGCCCCTCACTTCTCAAGTCCCATCTCCCCCATGGTTTGACTTCTTTGCCCACAAAAGACCCAGCTCGCAACAGCCTATTACAACAGCCAGAAGGTAGACTTGACCCAAATGTTTGCTCTTTGCCTGATAAGTGACTAATATTTTACTCAGTCAGCAGAAGGGATGGAGCATTCTGCATGCTAGTGCATAGAAAAACCCTGGAAACTTCATGCCAAGTGAAAGCCACCAGCCACCAGCCACCAGACGCCACACACTTTGGGACCCCATTTCCGTGAAAGGTCCATAAGTCAGAAAGTAGAGTGATGGTTACCAGGGGTCTTGAGCAGAGGGGAATGGGGAGTGAACGATAAGGAGTATGGGGTTTCTTTTTGATGGAAATGTTCTAGAATTAGACAGTGGCCAAGGCAAGACAACCTTATTAGTAGATTCAAAAGCACAGGGTGGAGTGGGTGGTGGTGGTGGTGGAGCTATGGTTCAGGTGGTAGAGCACTTGCAGAGCATGTCTAAGGTCTGGGTTTGGCCCCAGTACTGCATAAACTGAGTCAGGTAGTGCACACCTGTCATCCCAACACTACAGAGAAGGAGGCAGGATGATCAATAGTTCAGGGTCTTCCTCATTCCTCAGCTATGTATAAATTTGGGAGCCAGTCTGGACTATGTGAAAGTCTGTCTCAAAAAAAAAATTTTTTAACCTGTATACGTGGTAAATTCTATATAAATTGTGAGTTGTTTCTTGGTTTTAAAAAATACAAAGCAAGCCAGGCGTGGTGGCGCACGCTTTTAATCCCAGCACTTGGGAGGCAGAGGCAGGTGGATTTCTGAGTTCGAGCCCAGCCTGGTCTACAAAGTGAGTTCTAGGGCAACCAGGGCTATGCAGAGAAACCCTGTCTCAAAAAACCAAAAAAAAAAAAAAACAAAAAACAAAAAACCAAAAAAAACCCCAAAAAAACCCCAAAAAACCCAAAAACAATTCTTTCCTTTTAGGGCTGTCATGAACGGCTGCTGGGTGATGTGTACGCGGTGTAGCATTGCCTGGCACTGTGTGGTGGCTCGGTGGTTTAGTCCCCAGGAATCCAATATCTCATCCCCACCACTGTTGCTCATACCTCAAGCTTGAAAACTGTTGTAGCTGGAAAACTCTGAGAAATGTACTATGTGTGTAAGGCATGTATGAGTGTGTGTGTGTGTGTGTGTGTGTGTGTGTGTGTGTGTACATATGCTGCCCATAGACCCTAACACTGCCCCCGCCATGAAGGGAAGAGAAGGAGGATTAGGACAGAACATATACTATCCCGTCTCAGGGCAATAATCACAAAGGGAAATATTTCTTATCATAATCAATGCTTCAACGGGGTCTGCTCATTGTCATGGAGCAATGGCTTCCCATGGGAGTGCTTTGTCACAGTTGTCCTGCTGCCTCCCTGTCCCCTAAGAACCCAGTCACCCAAGCCAAGGTCTCCTCTCAGTATCTGGCTTGCCTCACCACGAGGCCCAATTGCACATCTGAAAGCTGACTGAGGATGGAGGTGACAGCCTCATCATGTGGCAAGGCTGGAGGGACAAGGCAGGAAGGCTAGGCAGTGGGGAAGATGTACGGCCTTGGGCCGGGCTCTTCTACTGGGTCTCAGTTTATCCACTGAGACAAAGATATCCGTTCCAGAGCAAACACAGCACCATCCCACTAACAGCACACAGTGTTCTAACTATGGTCCCCTACACACATGTTCCTCTGTCTGTTACACTGGTCAACACCTCGACCCCTCTGGGTGCCCATGTTTTCTCCCTACAGCATTCAAAGCAGAATAAGACAGCCCAGGGACTGGAGAGAGAACTCAAGGGTTAAGAGTACTAGGTGTTTGTTCAGAGGACTGGAATTCAGGATCAGCACCCCATCAGCTCACAACCATCCACAACTCCAGTTCCAGGGGGCTCTGATGCCCTCTGATGGCCTCTGCAGGCAGCAGGCACACACATGGTACACACAGGCATACATGCAGGCAAAATATGTATACACATAAAATTAATAGTAGTAGCAATAGTAATAGTAATAATAATAATAATAATAATAATAATAATAATAATATAATAACAATAATAGGGCTGGTGAGATGGCTCAGCAGGTTAGAGCACCCGACTGCTCTTCCAAAGGTGATGAGTTCAAATCCCAGCAACCACATGGTGGCTTACAACCACCCGTAACAAGATCTGACGCCCTCTTCTGGTGCATCTGAAGACAGCTACAATGTACTTAGATACAATAATAAATAAATCTTTAAAAAAATTTAAATAACAATAATAATGAAGTCCTAGCTGGCTGAGGGGAGGGGACCTGGGAAGAAATGTGAAGGATAAAGGGTCAGAAAGAACCTGACCAGATCACCACTCTCCCACTCCTTCAGCAGAGCTCTGCTGGACAGTTCTGGCTCATGGCTGCCCTGAGTGATACAAAGGGCTAGGGAAGAAGACAGTCCCCTCCCAGTCAAGGTTCCAAGGGCTGGAGACGTGGCCCGGGTGGAAAGTGTTTTCCACACGACTGTGCAGATCTGACTTTGGATTCTCACACTCACAGCTGTATTCACAGAGCTGGAAAGGTGGAGACAGGAGAGTCCCTGGAGCCAGTTTCACCAATCTGAAAGTCAATCTCTGAGTTCAGTAAGAGACCCTGTTTCTGAAATTAAGGTGGGGACTGGATAAGTGGCTCAGCCATTAAGGAAGGGTATTTGCTACTCTTTCGGAGTACTGGGGTTCAAATCCCAGCATCTGCATGGAAGTTCACAATCATGTGTAACTCCAGTTCTGAGGGAATCTGAGGCCTACGCACCTGCACACACATATCCACAAGCAAAACACTCATACGCATCAAATAAAATAAATAAATCTAAAATAATTTTCTTTACTTATTTTAATATATTTACTATTAAAATGTAATTTATTATAATTATTAAAATCTAACTTATATTTTTACTGGGAAGTTGCTTTTGTGGTGGTATCTGCACAAGTGATGTCAGGATAAGACAGCAAATGTACAGTGGTCATGGCTAGCAGCCCGGCTCTGAGGGAATAAAGCCATAACCTTGCTCCAAGGCTTTAGCTGCTGAAACAGCTGGAGGCCACTTCCTCCTCCTCAAAGTCTCCCTCCTCCTCAGTCTCCCTCCTCCTCAAAGTCTCCCTCCTCCTCAGTCTCCCTCCTCCTCAGCTGTGGTGAACCAGGTGTATACAGGACACCAGGTGTTTCATGTTGCTGTTAACCCCAGGAAACTCCATCTCATCCATGCCCTCACCTTAAAAAAAGGATGATGATCTATGACCTTCTCATACACACCTATACATTTGCATGGACACACACACACACACACACACACACACACACACACACACAGATCAAGGTCCCAGTCTTGCCACTTCACCTGCCAGCTGTGACAGCCAGGTGTCCTCTCTGGTACTCGGTTTCCACATATTTAAAATGAAGATGCTACCGAGCCTGTGAGGAGGAGCAACCAGATGCTGCCTGCCAGGCCAGAGCCTGAAGGACATCACTCAAGAAGCAGAGAAACTCCATCTTTTTTGGTTCCGTACTGGGAACAGAACCACAGTTTTTGTGCATGTCAGGCGAAAGCTCACTACACAACTTTGCCAAAAGCCCCATTCTGTAAGACCCTGGGCACACGGTAAGGAGCTACACAAACGCTCTTTGCTGCCCTTAGCATTCAGTCCTTTCTCTCCTAAAGCCCCAGATTCTATGATTCAAATTCAGAGTTGTGGAAGGCAAGCCTGGGCTCCCAGCCCAGCAGCTTCAAATGCTCTGGTCCAGAGGCAGAACTGGAGGCTTGGATTTCAGGGGAGAAAAGCCCCACAGAACACGAATCCTCGAGTCCTCTGGCAGCCTCCCCACCCCCTAAAGCATGTCCGGGGCTTGAAAAATCCCCTGCCGTGCAGAACAAACAATGTGAACAGTTGGGGCCTGAGCAGCTGCTCGGTATGTCAGCAGCCTGGACTCGGGCGGGCAGGACAGCCGCCAGAGGGGCTGGTGGCTGGCAGCGGGGGCCCCAGGAGCTCCGGTTCCCTTCCTGAATATTCATGGATCAGCAGATGTCTAACTTCACCACCTCAGAGGAGCCCAACAAGGCGGAATCAGGGAAAGCCACAGGGACGAAGATGCAGAAAGAACAGGGATCCGCCTCAGAGAGAAGCGGGTCTGCGCCATGAGCCCTAGCCCATTTCAGTAGCAACTTCCCGGAAGTTCAAGGTCTATTCTACCGTTGAGGAAACTAGGGACAGGAGAGAGGGATGGTGTGGGGGGGAATCTGACTTCCAGGGGCTGAACCCGCAACTGGGGGATGAAGTGGGGGGCAGTTGCTCCTGAAAAAGAGGTTTTCCAGGAAACTTTGCCCAGACACCAGCCTCTCTTCAGGAGACTTCTCTGCCTTCCTCCAGGGAAGATTTTCAAACGCCATCTGGAAGTCTCCTAAGAATTCTTCTTCTCACCTAGAGGCGAAACAAGCTTTGTGCTTCTCCCATCATCATTGGTCCTCGTCGCCAGGATTCTAGGTCCAGTCATTTCTTGCACAATCTTGGATTAGCTCACCCCCCACACCCTTCTGTCTCAGTTTCTCCAACCTTAAACAAGGGGATTCAAACTCAAATATTTCCATCGAACTTCTTCTGGGATGTAGCTCAGGCTAGCAGGCCCTGGGGTTGATCCTCTAGCTCTGGATAATTAGTGCTTAGCAGTACACACCCGAAAAAGAAAATATCAGCACTAGGGAGGTGGAGGCAGGAGGGCCAGAAGTTCAAGTGCTCAGTGATTAAGAGCATGTTTGAGGTCCTAAGTTCAATTCCCAGCATCACACACACAAAGTTCCAGGTCATCCTCCTCAATATAGGGAGTTCAAGTCCAGCCTGGACTACATGAAACCTTGTTTCAAGAAAACCAAACCAGGGGCTGAGTTCAATTCCTAGCACCCACATGGTGGTTCACAACTATCTATAACAGGATCTGATGCCCTCTTCTGTCATGCAGGAATACATGCAAACGGAGTGTGCTAGCACACACACACACACACACACACACACACACACACACACACACAGAGAAAGAGAACCAAACTAAAATTCTTCCACTGACAGCCTGAAATGCTATTTAATTAAAAAAAAAACCCACAAACATTTATTATTTATTGTTATGTTTTGCCTGAATATATGTACGTGCACCATATGCTTGCATGATGCCTGTGGAGGTCAAAAGAAGGCTTCAGATCCCCTGGATCTCAAACTTCTCATGCTGGGAACCAAACTGGGGTCCTTTGCAAGAACAACACATGCTCTTAATCACTCAGCTGTCTCCCTAACCTCTACCTTTATTTTTAAAACTTCCTTGTACTCTGCAATGTTTAAATAGTAATGTTTACTTTCACATGTGTATGATCTCTCCACTGCCAAGTCCATAATAGTGATATCTGAAAGAGAGTAGACCTTTTTTGTCCAAGGCCTCTTGCTCCCCCAGCCCACTGCATGGCTGACTTCCAAAGTCCTTTACACAAGCATTTCCATTCTTCCCTAGACTGATATGACAGGAGCACACAGCAGGTACCAGGAGACAGGCTGATCACCAGTCTTCCCTACAGGACAGGGGTTTCCCTCAATTCTTGTCATCGTCGTTTTCGCTTTCTTTTTCTCCTCCTCCTCCTCTTGCTCCTCCTCCTCCTCCTCCTCTTCCTCCTCCTCTTCTTCTTCTTCCTTTTTTCATGAGAGTCCATCAGAGGTGCTGAAGTTCTGTTTTCGGGATCTCCCAGCCATTTCTCAATCTTTTCTTTTCTTTTTGAGACAAGGTCTTTCTACATAGCCCAGGCTATCCTAGAACTCAATCTGAAAGTCTAGCCTTGAACTGACAGAGAGTTCCCCTACTTCTGCCCTGAGTACTGATTTTAAAGGCTTCTGCAACTGTGTTTGGCCCTCAATCTTAGTTTTCAAACAGGTATTTTCTTTCTTTCTTTCTTTCTTTCTTTCTTTCTTTCTTTCTTTCTTCCTTCCTTCCTTCCTTCCTTCCTTCCTTCCTTCCTTCCTTCCTTTCTTTTTCTTTCTGTTTTTTTGAGACATGGTCTCACTTTACAGCTCAGGCTGTTTGTTTTTGATCAACCTGCCTCTGCTTCTTTTACAGGTTTGTGCCATCATGGGCTATGAGAAGCCCTTTTGCTCACTTAGGATAAATTAGATTTTATGACACCTATGAAAACCTAGTCAGAAAGGCAATTTGCTAGCGAGTTCTAGCGTCTCATTGGAGCTATTTGGTGAAGTTATCAGGAGCCTGAGTTCGGTTCCATTTTCAAAGGAGTGTTCAGGAAGGGCAGGACGTGTAGGTGGGGGAGGGGAGCAAGGCCAAGGACTTGCCACAAATGGCAGAGATTCCCTCACCCTCTGCACAGATTTATGGCTTGTTCTCAGTGAAGGGCGATCCTTCCTGACACCACAGGCCACTCTTCCTTCTCAAGAGGCACAAGTCAATTTCTTCTAGAATCTTGGCCACCTTCCTTACCACACACTACGTCCCTCCCTCCAACAGCTGGAAGGAGAGAGTCCGGATGGCTGCCAAGGACACAAGGAGGGCCTCAACCCTCCCTCTGAGAAGGAGGCTCAGTGTCCTCTAGGATGACTGAAAAGCCACATAAAACATGACTTGCTTCCATCTGGACCCCCTGATATCCTTGCCCACCTACCCATCCCTAAGAGGTCACTGAACGTCTCTTGAGAGTGAGTGCCTTGTGGGCTCCCTTGCTACTTCTTAGAAAGGCTTTGAACCAGTCTGATTTAGATACTTGTCCCTCCTCTTCCTGCCCCGGGGAAACTAGAGGCTGGATTGCTGCAGTGACCAATCTAGACTGTTTTTGAGACAAGGTCCCATGTAACCCAGACTAGTCTTGAACTCTATGTGCAGCTGAGAATGACCTTGAACTTCTGATTCCCTTGCTTCTAAGTCGCAAGTACTAGAATTACTGGCTGGGCCATAGGGCCACTTGCATGCTGGGCAAAGCACTCTACCAAGTGAACTATATAAGCCTGGCCCTGTTTTTGGTCTGTTCGTAACAATCTGTTAGGATTATATCCTAGTTGGCCTTTAGGCTTTGGCATCTAAAATAGCATGTTGTGTAGATTAGATATTCAACACGAATTCCTCAAATGGCCGTGTAGACATGCAGACCTTCTCAAATAATATAGAATCCTTTACGCCTTTCCAAGCCTCCGCTTTGTTATCTGTAAAAATATAGTAATTCTCTTCAGGGCTAAGAATGATCTGAATAATACAGGAAGAAATTGCATGGCATACCTAATAAAATGCTTTAATAACACTGAAATTGGGAACTCAGGATATTCTCAGTTGGTAGTATGTTTATTTGGCATATGTGAAACCCTGGGATGGTTCCCAGCACTGCATAAACTGTGTGGTGGGGAATCCTGTGATTCCAACACTTAGAAGAATCAAAGGTCAAGGTCATATAGTGAGTTCAAGACTAGCCTGGGCTACATTGGACCTGTTTGGAACAGGCAAACAAAAAGCACACGGAAGCAGAAGGGTAAATTCATTCTGAACCTTTGTCTGCACATCCTAAGGGTGGGGAGCCTGTGGGCTCTGCTATACAGTTCATATGTTTAAAACTATCTTTCTTCAGAGCCTACCTGTGTCTCAGATATGCTAGAGCTCTGTCCTTACAACTACATAACAAGGTCACGATAAAGTAATAAGTTTCCTACCAAGTGTTGAAGAGTACTGATTTGTACCCCAGGGGAAAGCTCATTGGTCCTTAGCCTCCTTGATCCCAATGTCCCCAATGTCCCTCCATATCCACAAGCTGGAGCCCTTGCCAGGAGACAGGAGGAGCTACAGCTGGCCTGGCCCAGAAGGGAGCATGCTGGGCTTCAGGACTTCCTTTCTGGTTCCCTTCTTCAAAGCTCACTGTTTTTCCCTGATCAAGCTAGGATCTTCTCCACAGATTCTTCCCCCTGTGCTCCTGGGAGCCCCAGGCACGCCTGGCAGTGACATCTGTTCTGCATCTGGAATTCCACATCTAGTTGCTGTACCTCAGAACCTTTGGAGCAAGTAGGAGGTAGGTGAAAAAGGATTCTATATCCTTGGACTAACCAGAGAGAAGACTCTGACCTAAAGCTGCTAACCTCTCTTATGGAAGGCAGAAATACAGAGACAAGGAACTTGATATGTGTGCACCAAATCCCTGGGAAGAGTGGCTGGTCTGCCTTACAAAGAAGAGCCAGGTGACTGGTCTAGCTCCAGATCAGTTCCTATTTGCATAATAACTCTAGGCAGTTGTTCAGGTTTCCCATCTGTAAAATGGACTCATAGCAAATTCCGATCTCTTTTTTTGAAGTGGGTAAGTTAGGTTATTATATAGTTTAGACTGGCACTGAACTCATAGCAATCCTCCTGCCTCAGTCTTTCAAGTACTAGGGTTACAGATAGGCATCAGGATGCCTAGCTTCTTATGTTTCTTTGAGTGCTGACATGTGATGCTATAATCATGAGATTCTTTAGCTTGAAGACGGTATCTTTAGGAAAAAAATTTATCTATAAATACAGTGTTAATGAGGTCATGAAAATACACACACACTCACAGGTAAATTACAGCAGAGTCACTATTAAGGCCAGGTGGTGGTGGCACACTTTAGCACTCAGGAGTCAGAGGCAGGTGGGTCTCTGAGTTCCAGGACAGTCTGGTCTACAGAGTGAGTTCCAGGACAGCCAGGACTACACAGAGAAACCTTGTTTTCAACACCCCCACCACCTCAAAAAAAGAGTCACTATTAAAAGAAGGGTCCAGAGCTGGAGAGATGGCTCTTCCAGAGGACCATAGTTCAATTCTTGAAACCAACCCACATAGCCGTTTGCAGCTGCTTATAACTCCAGTACCAGGGGAATCTGACACCTTCACCCTGATATACATGCAGGCAAAACACCAATGTACATGATATTATATTATATGTACATTATATTACTATATCTCTGAAGAAAGATACATGATATATATACATATATACATATATATATATATGTATATATATCATGTATCTTTCTTCAGAGATATAGTAATATAATAATATAATATAACATTTTTTTTAAAAGCTTCTAGTATTGGCTCTGGTGGTAAATCTCTAAGATGGGCCCCTGAGTGTCAAGGCTGTGATGGTAGAGAGGGGGCTTCCTAGGTGAGGAAAAGTTTCCTGTGTTCTCAGAGCTCTGTGTTCCCTAAGCCCCAAATTCTAAGGGAGAGGGGAGCCCCATTTCTTCTAGTGAAAGAGCTCAGTTTCCTACCATTGACCTCAGATGGAGGTCTCACTCCTATGAGCTCACAGCCCCAATCTTTGACCCAAGAGCAATGTCAGGGAACTAGCCAACCACTGCCATTGTACCTTTCCCTGTTACTGCCCTTCATTCTGCTCATGTTGGCTTTTCTGGGAAGACTGCTATGTTTGACTTTCCTCACTCCTTATAAACCCCACTGTAGAGGCTGAAGGGATGCCTCGGTGGTCAAAAGCACTGGCTACTAGTCATGAGCACCTGGGTTCAGTTTCCAGCACCCACATAGTGGCTCACAACCAACTGTAACTGCACTTCCAGTGGCTCTGACACTATCAGCTGGCTTCCACAGGCACTGGGCACACACACATGGTGCATAGACGAACACATATAATAAAATAACAAACAAAAAGACATCAGTCTATGCTCACACCCTACTGATTGCACTTGATTAGTATCTCTAGAATCCAGCCACCCAAGCTACTATTCCACTGGCTGTCACCAAGCTCTCCTGGATGGCCACCTCTTCCCCAGGACAGAGGTGTTTCCTGCCTACCTGCACTATCTATTCTCCACAGTGGCTGCGGTGAATGGATGCAAAGCTACCCTGAAAACCTGCCCGCGGTGGGGCAGGAGGGTCTCAGGCCAGAATCTTTGGTGAGACTGGCACTGCCCTTTGTGAGCTGGGACTTGCTTCCTCCTCTGCCTCCTCTCTGGATATAAGGCCCACCCCTCCCCCACCTGCCCAACTCCCACCGCCATACTCTAAACTCCAGTCAGATTTAGCTTGATGCCATGATGTGAACTAAATCGTCTCCCAGCATTGGCACCCCCTGCTTGATCTGGAAGACTCCTCCCTCTGCAGGGCTGGCTTTTCCTCTCCATCGTTTTCTTCAGAACCTTTCCTGGTCTCCCCAGGAGCCCCTCTGCAGTACCTTGCTAGTCCTGGCTCCTTGCCCTGACCCTATCTATGACTGACAGTCTGGGTCTAGGACCTTATTCACCACATTCTGGGCATCAGGCACATGTTAACCTATAAAGAGTGCTCAGCAAATACTGTGAAAAGAAGGGAAGATCTCCACTCTGTAGGGGTGTCTGCAGACTGCAGAGGTTTACACACTCAAAGGAGGTTAAGCCAGGGCAAGAATAGTAGTTGCAATAGCCATTCAGGCGGCAGCCAGGAGAATCCCAATGCCCGCTCCTCACAGTCAGTTCACTGGGAAGAAGAGTCCAGTCTCCCAACACTCTCCCCGGTGTCCCGGCCTGAAGCCTCAGAAGTATTTAATAAAGCGCGGGTGCGGTTGCCAGCCAGGATCCCGCGTTCCTGGAGCTTTGGGAAGAACAGGAGGGAGGAGGAGGAGGAAGAGGAGGAGGGGAAGTGCAACTATTCCTTAATCCTTTGGGCTCCGCGAAGACAGACACCTCTCTGACATTTCCCCCGGCGCCGCGTTTACCTGACAACTCCAGGCCCTCCCGCTTCTGCAGCCCAGCCCCACGCACCGAGCTTCTATGGGTTCCCAGCCGGGTCCAGGGTCTCGGAGGGAAAGGGGCGTGTCTTGCGGGGCGAGCTAGGGTCCGAGCTGTTTCCAGCACTCTCCCACCCGCTGTTTTCCTGGAGATGGGCCTGGGGTTGGCCCAGCGGAGGCTCCTTCCTCCCCCCCCCCCCCCCCCGCCTCCCTCCCTGTCTCCCTCCCACGTGGCCTGGCCCAGTCTCTCTGGAAAGCCGCAGCAGCTGGAGAAAAATCCCCCTCCCCACCCCCAATGCCAAGTCCCTCCCCGACTCGCCCCGGACACATCCTTAACTCCCCCCTCGGTAGGGAAGGCAAGAAGTAATCGAACAAAGCGGGCAGCCCATCCCCCTCCAGGCCCTACCACCTAACCTCCTTTGGGCTGTCCCCCAAACGTACACCCCATTGAGAGTGAGAGGGCCGGGGGTGATAAAAACAGCTTTGGCATACACACTTGGACACTTCGTCGTCCCCCCCTCCCCAGCCCTTTCTTTGGTGGGGACAGTTGTGATCCTTACCCCTGACCCTACCCAACACTAGGACCTGGGCACTGGAGGGGGCCTTGCTGACCTCGTCCATGCTTCCCTGGTCCGCCCTTGGGGGGTGGGGCAGGAGTGACACGCGTCCCATCCAGAGAGCGAGTGTTGGACGCGTTCGGCAAAGCAACTGGTTTCCTGCCCTTCCCCCAGCCCCCCTCCGAACCCCGGGTTTGGGTCCACAACACCTCCACATTCCCCCAACCTCCCTAGCTGGCCCCAGGGGCCACACCCATTGGGCAAAGTTGAGTGTGGTTTTTCTCACCGCCGCCCCCACCAAGAGCAAGGACACTCCCCAAAAGCCAAGGCCAAATATTAGCTCAGTCCCATCCAGTTACACACGCACCCGACACAAATGGAGGTGTAAGTGTACACTCCCTCACTGCCCGCTCTCTTAGGCACACTCGCGACCACGAGACGCTTGCGGGCAGGGCAGAAGCATGTCCCGCTTGCAGCCACCCGCTTGCAGCCACCCGCGCGCTGGCGATGCCACCCGGCGCCTTAGGCACAAGCTGTGGACACGTTCCCCCGCAGGACACCCCCACCCCGACACACACACACACACACACACACACACGCACAAGGGCCACGCGCAGGGGGACACGCACGGTGCCAGGCTGTGCACAGCAAGGACACACACCCCCTGGGGGCAAGTCCCCGCAGCCCCCGGCGCGCAAGCATCGCGGGCGCAGGGGACGCCCACTCGCGACTGCGGCCACCCGGGCCCTTACCGCGCGCGGACAGCAGGCAGAAGGTCAGCACCAGGAGCCCGCGGCCCGTGTCCGCCCGCGCCATAGGGCCGGGCTCGGGCCGCTGCCGCCGCGTCCGGGCGCCTGGGCCGCCGCCGGGGGAGGGCGCGCCGGGCGTCAGTGGCTCCGGGAGGCGCGGCGCCGCGGGCGGGGGCGCGGCCTCCGGGGCCGGGGCCCGAGCGGGGGCCGGCGCGGGGGCCGGGGCCGCGGCCAGCTCGCCCGCCCCTCCATCGCCATCTTGGGCTAGCGGCCCACGCAGGGGCGCCCCGCCAGTGTGGCCACCCTGCACCACAGGGGACACGCGCCCGCGCGCCACCAGCCTGCTCCTGCTGCTCACTCAGCACGCGGGAGCCTCCCGCTCCCCGGGTCACCTCGGGCTCCTTTCTGTTCATCTTTTCACCTGAGCCTCTAGATCTCTGTTTCCTGCCCCTGCCATGACCCTACTCTCAGGGTCGCCTCCACCTCTGTTCCAGGCTCAGTTCACTGAGACCTGTCCTTTTCCAACTCACGGCCTGACCTGAATCCTGTTTAGCCTCTCCACAGGCTGCACCAACAGACTTACTGAGGACACCACAATCCCTTGTCCCCGCTACCTCTTCCATGCCAAGCTGAGGGATTCTCTTGGCTTCCTTCCTTCCTCCTCAGTAGCCAACCCAGTCTGTACTGTGTTCCACCTCTGTGAGGGACAACGAAGACTTGCTTACCACCATTTTCCCTACCTGCATACTGGGAACATTGGGGTTTGTAGCAGGGACTCTCTAAGGCCAGGAGGCTTAAAGCAGCAGGTGCAGGGCCTGTGGATGGTGTTGGGACTCTTCCACCATTCCACTCTCTTTTTTAGAACTGCCTCTTTTCCAACTGAGCTAGCCAGGTTAGTTGCCTCAGTGGGTCTAAAGCTGGGGGATCAAATGTCAGGTTGGGTTGGGGAGAGAAAAGCACACTAATTATTTAAAATGAAGTGTTTGTGACTGGAGAGATGGCTCAGCGGTTAGAGTGCTTATTGCATTTGCAGAGGTCCTAGATTTGGGTCTGGTACCCACCTAGGCGACTCACATCAGTCTGTAACTCTAGCTCCAGGAGGTCTGATACCACTGGACTCTGTGGCACCTGCATCTACAAAGCAGACACAAAATTAGATACAATTTAAAATAAATAAAAATGCATCATATCTGTCTATCTATCTATCTATCTATCTATCTATCTATCTATGTCTATATATATATCCGCATCTTGAGGCTAGAGAGGTGGCCCAGTGGCTAGAGTGCTTCCTGACATAACAAAGGACCTGGGTTCTGCTCCCAGCACCCATATGAAAGCTATAACCATCTGTAATTCCAGTTCCAATGAATCTAATGCCCTCTTCTGGATTTTGTAAGCACTTTCCTGCACATGGTACACATAAACTCATGTAAGTACACACATACACATAAAAATGTTTTGTTTTGTTTTGTTTTGTTTTTTTTAAAGGAAAAATGCTACATTCTTCCTTTTCTTGTCTCCATCGGCATCCCCATGATTTAGGACCATTTTTTCCATTCCGGCTCACATGCTGCCAGTAAGTTCTGTCCCTTTTGGGGAGGAAGAGTTAAGGCTGGGGTTCCTGTACTCTCAAACCCACTATGTAGTCAAAGATGACCTTGAGCCTCTGATCTTCCAGCATCTGCCTCTGGAGTGCTAGGTGTGCACCCCCAGGCCCCATTGATGATAGCTGGGCTCTGAACCCAGGGCTCCTCACAGGTTAAGCATTCACTCAGCCAGCTGAGCCACAGTCTCACTATGTCTTTACTTAGCAGATCTAAGGGACCCTGGCATGGTCCTGCTTCAGCCTCATTTTATTCCAGGGCTATCGTTATCATTTCATTCGATTACTCCTTCCGTGAAACCAAGTGATCTCCTGGTCCTCAGGCTTGGATGGGCTCTCATCTTTATAGGAGTGATGCTGACCAGATACCAGCCTGAACCTTCTCCCCAGACTTGCATTTCCAGCTCCTGCTCTGCAGTTTACATCCTGATAATCCCATTCCTCCTGCCCGCTCCAGACTGCCATCTTGGTTCCTAGAACCAACATTCTTCTGGTAGCTCAGATCCAATATTTTGAGTTATTAATTATTAACGTATATGTGTGTGATTTGTGTGGGGTCAAGCCTGGAGGTCAGAGGACAACTTTGGAATGTCCCCTCTGCTTTTGTGGGTTCCGGGGACTGACCTCGGCTCAATCAGGCTTTGCACGCCCGGCACCTTTGCCTGCTGAGCGGCCTCCAGGGCCTTGAGCTCACATCAAAATGGAAATCAAATCGTACGTTCATCCTTGACCCCTCTCCACCTGCTTTTCCGTCCTCCTCACCTCTTACCTGAATTGTTATGGTGCCTCCCTGCCACCTTGCTGTTTCTGGCCTTTCTTCTTTGTCCATATAGCAGTCAGTTCCTGTCACAGCTCTGTCAGACTTCCACCTCAGAGAACAGAACCAAAGTCCTGCCCTGCCTCTTACTGCACTGCTCGGCTTGCTTACTCCTCCCCAGCAACACCAACCCCTTCCCTATCAGACTCAAGACCTTTGCCCAGAACTGGGGATGTTACTTAGAAATAGAGTTCTTGCCTAACACACACGAGGCCCTAAATTCGATGCTCATCACTGAGAAGAGGAAGAAAGAACGAGAAGAGGGGGAGGAGGAGAGGTAAAAGGAGTAAAGAGGAGGGGAGGAGAGAGCGGGTGGGACAGGACAGGGATGAGCTTTGCCACAACAAGCTGAGATCCACTTCTCCCTACTACAGTGTCAGGAAGTCTTCTAGGAACTGGGGATGCGGTTCACGTCCCCAGCACTGCTTGGTCATACATGCCTATAATCCCAGCACTTGCACAGCAGAGGTGAGAGGATCCTCAGCTGTATATGAGGAGTTCAAGCCCAGGCTGGCCTGTGGGACATCCTGTCGCAAAAATAAAGTCAAATAGATCTTGCAGCTTGCTCTTTTCCCCTGCTTTTATTTTGTTTTCATTTTTTTAAAATTACATTTATTTGGGGGCTGGAGAGATGACTCAGTTAGGATTGACTGACTGCTCTTCCAGAGGTCCTGAGTTCAATTCCCAGCAACCACATGGTGGGAATTCACATGGTGGTGGTTCACAACCATCTGTAATAGGATCTAATGTACTCTTCTGATGTGTCTGAAGACAGTAATGGTGTACACATATACATAAACTGAATAAATCTTTTTAAAAATTAAATTTATTTAGCCAGGCAGTGGTGATACATACCTTTGATCTCAGCACTCAGGAGGCAGAGGCAGGCAGATCTCTGGTCTACAGAGAAAACTCTGTCTTGAAAACAAAACAAAGCAAAACACACACACACACACACACACACACACACACACACACACACACACATACCATAAAATAAATTTAAAAAGGGGTAGAGGTATGTATGTAGCAGAAGATGGCCTTGTCTGGCATCGATGGGAGGAGAAGCCCTTGGTGCTGTGGAGGCTTGATGCCCCAGTGTAGGGGGATGCTAAAGTGGTGAGTGAGGCAGGAGTGGGTGAGTGAGCAGAGGAGCACCCTCATAGAGGCAAAAGGGAGAAGGGATGGGATCAAGGCTTGTAGAGGGGTAACCGGGAAGAAGAATATCATTTGAAATGTAAATGAATAAAATGATTAATAAAAATAAAGTAAAATGTGTTGTGTTTAAAAGGGGGTGGGGTGGGGGAGAAGACAGATCCACTGTTGTCTGCACGGGTACCACAGCTCTGGGAGCATAGAGCTGAAGGTTCCTGCCCGCCTGCCCACCTGCATGGTGCTTGAGCTGGTGAGCACAATTATAATGCTCTGTGGTGTACCAGTTTTGATCGGAAACAGGGAATCAGGACACCCACACCAGACTTAGTGAACCAATAATGGTTTACTAGAAAAATCTAGTACGCAGAACCCAGGAAGTGTGAACTTCCAGCCCCAGGAGCAGGGCAAAGCCGACAGAGCCAGAGGCTGGGCTGCACAGGTGGACTTGTGTCTTTCCAAAGCAGTTGAAGAGTTAAGTTGAGGAATGAAAGTGTAAACAAAGGGCACTGTCTAAAGAGGTAAATTCCACAAGCCACCAAAAGGGTCAGCTGACTTTTCTCTCTTCCCATCTCAGCATTGGGGGTGCAGCTCAGGGGCAGAGTGTGTACTTAGCACAAGCAGACCACAGATTCAAGCAGAAAGCAAAAGGGGAAAATAAAAATGTACTAAGCCATAGACTCTAGAACAGTGGTTCTCAACCTTCCTAATCCTGAAATCCTTTTACATAGTTCCTTTTGTGGTGGTAACCACATAGAATTACTTTTGTTGCTATTTCATAACTGTACGTTTTCTACTGTATGAATAACGATGTAAATATCTCTGTCTTCTTTTGTTGTTGTTTTGTTTTTTGTTTTTTTGTTTTTTTGTTTTTTGTTTTTCGAGACAGGGTTTCTCTGTGTAGCCCTGGCTGTCCAGGAACTCACTCTGTAGACCAGGCTGGCCTCGAACTCAGAAATTCGCCTGCCTCTGCCTCCTGAGTGCTGGGATTAAAGGCATGCACCACCACGCCTGGTTACTATCTGTGTCTTCTGATAGTTTTAAGTGACCCCTGTGAAAGGGTCACTCAATTCTCAGGGGTCTCGACCCACAGGTTGAGAACCTCTTTTCTGCAGGGCTTGTAGGCATGAGAGGAGAGGAGGGTGGACAGGCCTGGAGCAGCCAAACCCAGAACAGTGGGGTAGAATGTGATTCTTGCCGGGCCTCTGTGGCCTTGGGTGACTTCTGTTCTCCTTTCTCTGGGCTTTGGCTTCATCCTTGAGAAGTTCTGAGGGCTAGGATGTGATGTACATTTCTAATCTATAAGTACAAAGATGTCACATGTTTAAAAGTAAGCATGGTGCCTGCTTTATTGTTATTGTTGTTATTTACTATCATTTTAAACTTACCTTTCCTGGGGCCGGGGAGATGGCTCAGCAGTTAGAGCACTGGCTATTCTTCCAGAGGGTCCACGTTAAATTCCCAGCACCCACATGGCAGCTCACAACTGTAAGTCAGCTCCAAGTGATTTGACACCCTCGCACAGACATATATGCAGGCAGAAAACCAATGTACACAAATAAAAGTAAATAAGTCATTAAAATAAAATAAAATTGCATTTACGTTTTTATTGCCTGCGTGTGGGTGCACAGACCATGTTGTGCAGGTACGGCTTTCTCCTTCTCTCGGTCTAGGGGACTGAACTCAGGTCATCAGGCTTGGCAGCATATGCCTCTACCCACTGAGCCACTCCCGCTATTCTATTTATTTATTTATTTATTTATTTATTTATTTATTCTTTTTAAATACTGAAACAATTCTCTATTATTAAATCATTCTCCTTAACAGTCTAGGAAGTTTGCAGTCATCAACTGTTTCTGTGGAATTTCAGGCGCAGTTGGAAATTCAGGAATCCAGAGAGAAACTTCTGTGTGGTGACCTTGCAGGTAAAGTGCATGTGTACTTTAGCTAGCTCGTGTGAAGGGGTGGCTCTAAAATGAACTTTATTGCTTTTTGTTTCAGCAAACTGACGAGGCCTCCGGATGGCCTCCGTGGCTCCTGAGATCAGTGGCCGTTTTCTTTTACAGCAATTTAAGAGCATCAGTGGATGCTGGTTGACAGAGTCGGGGCCTTCTCAGCACATGGGCTCCCTCCTGTCCATCCATTATGTTCTTAGAACAGCTACTTTTTTTTTTTTTTTCGAGACAGGGTTTTTCTGTGTAGCCCTGGCTTTCCTGGAACTCACTTTGTAGACCAGGCTGGCCTCAAACTCAGAAATCCACCTGCCTCTGCCTCCTGAGTGCTGGAATTAAAGGCGTGCGCCACCATGCCCGGCTTGCTACTTTTTTTTTTTTAAGGCTTATTTATTTTATGTATGTGGGTACACTGTCACTGTCTTCAGACACAAAGAAGAGGGCATCAGATCCCATGACAGATGGTTGCGAGCCACCAGATGGTTGCTGGGAATTGAACTCAGGACCTCTGGAAGAGCAGTCAATGCTCATAACTGCTGAGCCATCTCTCCATCCCCTGTTTTAATTTTTTAATCAACAAAGCAAAACATTCTATTATTTTCAAATGGTCTCATGGAAAGCTCCCAAGTATGTGAGGAACATTTTCAAGGCCAGTGAAGCTCAATGCTAAGGAAAGAAGGAATAAAAGCACAGAGAAGTTAACTCATTTATTTAAGGTCACACAGTAGGTAATGGATCAGAGAGACAAAGTGGTTGGTCTCTAAGTCAAAGCCCAGGGTCCTCATTGTTTCCCCCTCTGCCTCTTAGGGGTTCACTCAGCTTATCTCTCTTGTCACTGGGACTTTCTGTTTACCCATCTGTCCCTACTACTAGACTGAGAGGAGAGAGAGAGAGAGAGAGAGAGAGAGAGAGAGAGAGAGAGAAAATCTGATTCTTTTGACAGTGTCCAGATACCTGGATCCTTAGGAGCCAGTTCTAGAAGAACAGCTCATCTCCGGTTGTTTCCTGGGGAGCCAAAGGGATCAAGATTAGCACCCATTTTGTGTTGTAGATGCAAAAGACCTACAACTTGGACAAAGGACTGCAACTTCTCTGGGCTTCAAACAAAAACTTGGGAGAGTAAAAACCTGGGAGAATAATGCACCTAAACAATATCCTTATTATACTGAGAAGTTCAAATTGAACATATTGGGGCTGGGGCACTGGCTTAGTGGATAAAGCACTTGCCATGCAGGTGTGAGGACCCAGGACCAGATACAACGGAGACGGGAAGCTGGGGCTAGATCCAACCTGACACGTGCTTTGGTGAACAATAAGGGACCCTGTCTCAAAGCAGAAAGTGCTACTGACTCCTGAGTTTGACCTCTGACCGTCACATGTCTATGTGGCACCATTCGGGAATGCAACATAAACATATCAGCAGTTAGTCTCAAGAGGACAGTATGTCCATGTGTGGCTTGCTCACGCACTTAAAAGTGTCATTCCCGGGCTGGTGAGATGGCTCAGCGGGTAAGAGCACCCGACTGCTCTTCCAAAGGTCCTAAGTTCAAATCCCAGCAACCACAAGGGGGCTCACAACCATCTGTAACGAGATCTGACTCCCTCTTCTGGAGTGTCTGAAGACAGCTACAGTGTACTTACATATAGTAAATAATAAATAAATAAATCTTAAAACAAAAAAAGTGTCGTTCCCACCAAGTGGCCTTACAGTTAGAGATTCAGTTACAGTTTGATTCAAAGCAATTCACCATACTGAGAGATCAGCATGGGGGTCAGGCAGGTGGGGATTGGCTTGGGTCAAGCAGAGTTCTGTCACCATGATGGAAGCTTCTGGAACCCTATCTTGCTCATGGCCCAGAACCTGCCTCTCTCTCCAGATCCCAGAGGCTGAGTCACAGTCCTTCCCCCACCCAGCATCTGTCATCTCCCAGTGGCTGTGCCTTACTTACATCCAGGTCTTGGATAACAGACGGCTCCCCCACTGGCAGCTGTGAGGGGGTGGGGTCAGACCACTGGCAGACAGCCAACTTCTGGCTTCACAAATCCCCGCCAAGCACCAGCTCCTGCACTCCAGTTTGGCCTTACAGCAGCTCCCAGGACAAGTCTGCAAAACCCACAGTAACTCCGGAACGCCCCAGAGAGGGAAGCCGAGGGGTCGCACAGAATCACAGCTGCAGGGTGAGAGCATAGCACTACCAAAGTTGCCTTCTGTTTCCCATGCTCCCCGACTCCCTGGGGCAAGAAGATTCTTCTCCAAGACCTATCCAAAGCCTGCTTTTTGCCCTAAGCAGGAACTCAAGCAAATCTTACTTTTCCATGATTCTTTTTTTGTTGTTGTTTTGTTTTATTTTATTTTATTTTTCGAGACAGGGTTTCTCTGTATACCCTTGGCTGTCCTGGAACTCTCTCTGTGGACCAGGCTGGCCTCGAACTCAAAATTCCACCTGCCTCTGCCTCCCAAGTGCTAGGATTAAAGGCATGTGCCACCACTGCCTGGCCGTTTAAGATATACCTCCTTCACAAGGTCCTTTCGATGCTGGGGACTGAATCTTGGGCTTTGCAGAGAGGCAAGCTCTCTATCACTGAGGCACATCTACAGACGATGTTCATAGGTTTTTTAAAAAGTAATTAAGGGGGCTGGTGAGATGGCTCAGCGAGTAAGAGCACCTGAGTAAGAGCACTCCAAAGGTCCTGAGTTCAAATCCCAGCAACCACATGGTGGCTCACAACCATCTGTAATGAGATCTGACTCCTTCTTCTGTAGTGTCTGAAGACAGCTACAGTGTACTTCTTACATATAATAAATAAATAAATCTTTAAAAAAAGTAATTAAGGCCTTGTGATACAGTTTGCAGGTTCATGCCAAGTCAGAGTTTGATCCCAGGACCCACATGATAGGAGAGAATGGACTCCTGCAGGTTGTCCTCTGATCTCCACATGCTAGCCATGGGACCTGTGCAGACACACATACTCAATATGAATAAATAAATAAATAAAGATATAGGAACAGTTAAGATAAACCAGGCATGATGGTGCATGCCTATAATTTCTACAGGGAGATAAAGGCAGGAGAACTAGAAGTTTAAGGTAAAAAAAAAAAAAGTTAAAGCTGGGCGTGGTGGCGCATGCCTTTAATCCCAGCACTCGGGAGGCAGAGGCAGGTGGATTTCTGAGTTCGAGGCCAGCCTGGTCTACAAAGTGAGTTCCAGGACAGCCAGGGCTATACAGAGAAACCCTATCTCAAAAAAAAAAAAAAAAAAAAAAAAAAAAAGTTAAAATGGGGACTGGAGAGATGGCTCAGCGGTTAAGAGCACTGACTGTTCTTCCAGAGGTCCTGAGTTCAATTCCCAGCAACCACATGGTGGCTCACATCCATCTGTCATGGGATCTGATGCCCTCTTCTGGTGTGTCTGAAGACAGCAACAGTGTACTCAGTATTAAAAAACAAAAACAAGACAAAGGGATGATGATGATCTGTGGAGAGATGGCTTAGCAGTGAAGAAGCCCAGCAGGATGGTGCTGCACATCCTTAATTCCAGCACTAAGAAGACAGAGGCAGGCAGATCTCTGTGCATTTGAGGCCAGCCTGGTCTACAGAGAGAGTTTAGAGAGCTTAGGACAGCTAAAAGCTACACAGAGAAACCCGGTCTTAAAAAATTGGGGGGGAAAAGGTTCAGTTCCTCTGTAGACCAGGCTGGCCTTGAACTCACAGAGATCCACCTGCCTCTGCCTCCTGAATGCTGGGGCTAAAGGTGTGCACCACCACCCCCTGCCTCATTATTTTCTCAATATTTTAATTTATTCTTTGAGTATGTGATACAGATATACAAAGGAATTTAATTTTAATTTTTATTTTATTTTAATTAATTAAATTTTGATTTTAGAGACAGTTTTACTCTTTATAGCATTGGCTGTTCTGGAACTTGCTCTGTAGACCAGGCTGGCCTCAAACTCAGAGATCTGCTTACCTTTGAGTGCTGGTTACAGTGCACTTTTAAAATTTGATATTTGGTGCATGTTTGTGCTTTGTGTGTGTGTATGTGTGTGCACTCTGTGTGTGCCTGGTGCCCTTGGAGGCCAGAAGAGGACACTGGATCTCCTGGACCTGGAGTTATAGACAGTTGAGAGCTGCATGTGGGTGCTGGAAATTGAATCTGGGTCCTCTGGAAGAGCAGCTCTCAACCCATGAGACATCTTTCCAGCCCTAGACAATGCATTTTAATTTACATATCTCCCTCTCAATTTCATTTTTTTTTAAAAATTATTTATTTATTATTTATAGGAGTACACCATAGTTGTCTTCAGACACACCAGAAGAGGGCATCAGATCTCATTATAGATGATTGTGAGCCACATGTGGTTGCTGGGAATTGAACTCAGGACCTCTGGAAGAGCAGTCAGAGATCATTACCGCTGAGCCATCTCTCCAGCCCTCAATTTCTTTCTTTCTTTCTTTCTTTCTTTCTTTCTTTCTTTCTTTCTTTCTTTCTTTCTTTCTTTCTTTCTTTCTCTTTTGAGACAGGGTTTCTCTGTATAGCCCTGGCTGTCCTGGAACTCACTCTGTAGACCAGGCTAACCTCAAACTCAGAAATCTGCCTGCCTCTGCCTCCCAAGTGCTAGGATTAAAGGTGTGCCAACACTTCCTGGTTTAGCAATTTTTTTTAAATATATGTGGGTGTTTTAAGATTGTATGTAAAGAGCTGGGCGTGGTGGCGCACGCCTTGAATCCCAGCACTCGGGAGCAGAGGCAGGCAGATTTCTGAGTTCAAGGCCAGCCTGGTCTACAAAGTGAGTTCTAGGACAGCCAGCGCTACACAGAGAAACCCTGTCTCGAAAAAAAAAAAATTGAATGTAAGTCTGTACATTATGTGTGTGGGTGTTTTAAGATTGTATGTAAGTCTGTACATTATGTGTGTGGGTGTTTTCAAATTGAATGTAAGTCTATGTACCATGTGCATGCTTGGTATTTGTGAGGGCCAGAACGTGTCAGATCCCATGGGACTGCAGTGGGAGGGTTGTTGTTTGTTTGGGGTTTGGTTGTTTTTGTTTGTTTGTTTGTTTCTTGAGACAGAGTTTCTTTGTGTAGCCCTGGCTTTCCTGGAACTCAGAGATCCACCTGCCTCTGCCTCCCTAGTACTGCTGACACAATTACCATGTGTGTGCTGGGCATTAATGAAACCCGTGGTTTTTGAAAGAGCAACAGGGCTCTTCACCCCTGAGCCTTCTCTCTAACGGCCATGCTGGAGTTTAACTGGCTTGATCTTGTGCACTTAAGGACAGCTGTGTGAGTTCCTGAGCGCAGCCATATGCCGGGTCCAGAAAACAGCACTTCACAGCTCTTACGTCCTTTCTGAAACATCCCCTAGCCTGGGAGGAAGGAGTTTGGATGCCGCTGTTAGACTTAAGCCTGAGCACCAGTCACTTAATCTCAGCCCTTCCACCAGTGTGAGTCTCTGCTCTCACTGCTGCCCACCGCAAAAAGAACTTTCTCTGGCCAACGTGGAAAGCAGTGCGAATCTTTGGGTATATATAAGATAGGTAGAAGGTTGTTTGACATGACAGTTTAGTAAGATAACTGTCGGCATATTTTTTGAGTTGTTTTATTGGATTTTTATATCTACCATCCTTCCAAATGTTATTTCACCCTGATCTCTACCCCCACCACCCCCAAACACTAGGTAGGAGAGAAAGGAGGTTAGGGGAGGAAGGGGCATAGATCTCTTTCAGCCAACAAAACAGACTACTTCCTGCTGATTAGGGATGTTGAGTTCCTTGGGCAAGTCCAATCTCCTTCATGGGGTTATCTTTAACTTCTTCTTTTCCTTGTTGCAACAGCAGCAACCAGGAGCAGCAACTGTTTTCTCAGCATGGCCCCCAACCTTCTAGGGGCTTCTGCATTTATATGCTCTGCAGACTCCCCAGAATTTCAAACATAAACTGTCCTCAGGTGGTAAAACCAAGCCCCTGCTAGTGCATGAGGCAAATCGGAATTACTTGCTGTGAGGCACTCTTACCCCACACTTGGAAATAAAACAAAAACACATTCCTATAACATAACTGGGTTTTCACTTTTTATTTTATTATTTTTTTTAAAGATTTATTTATTTTGTATATATGAGTACACTGTGGCTGTCTCCAGACACACCAGAAGAGGGCATCAGATCACATTACAGATGGTTGTGAGCCACCATGTGGTTGCTGGGAATTGAACTCAGGATCTCTGGAAGAGCAGTCAATGCTCCCTACCACTGAACCATCTCTCCAGCCCCTTTCACCACAAACGTTCACCACAAACAGTAGACCTTTTCCCCTGGGATTTAGGGACATAGTCTTTAGAACATGGTTTTGCTGTGTGGTTTAGACTGGTCTTGAACTCACTATCCTCCTGTCTCAGCTTCCTAAGTGCGTGTAGACGCTCTTGTCACAGTGAACACGTAGAGGTCAGAGGACAACCCTGTGAAGTCGGTTCTCCCCTTACATCTTTACATAGGTTCTGGAGCTTGAACTCAGCTCTCCAGGCTTGTGGGGCAGGCAGCCTTATCAGCCAAGCTATTCTAAGGGTCTTCCACCTTAGAATCTGCGACACAGCCTCTGTCTGAACGGCCTGGCTGCTCTTGTGGGTGCTTGAGATTTTAACTCAGGTCTTCATGCTCACACAGCAAGCTCTTTACTCATTGAGCCACCCCTTCAGCTTGATTTTTGGCTTTTCCCACCTACCCTGTTTTCCTCAGTCATAATGAATGAAAGGCCAGCTGCTCAGGATGGAGGCAGGCTGGAGACCCAGAGTCCCCACTCTCTGTGGTCCACGCAGACTCCTTCACTTTGGCAAATGGCTCTGCTGAGCTATGGCTTGGTAGAGCATTGCTCCTTATAGTGGAGGTAAACTGGGCAGGTAGAAGGCCTGGGCAGGAGCTTCCTTTCCCACTTTTAAATGCTTTGTTTACTTTTTTGCCTGCATGTATGTCTGTGCAGTATGTACATGCCTACTATGTATGAAAGCTAGGCAAGGGTGTCCTGGAGTTAATGAAAATTATGAGCTGCCACATGGGTGCTGGGAATTAACCCTAGATATTCTGGAAGAGCAGCCAGTGCTACATATCCAGCCCCACAGATACTCTCATTCTCCCCCCCCCCCCCCCCCCCCCCCCCCCCCCCCCCCCCCCCCC